>WAAB01009911.1:59022-78475 GCA_013389865.1 Piaya cayana
GGTGGCGTCGACTGAGACCACTGGGAGCTGAAAGCAAAGAGAGCTGGGGGCCCACAGCATCTCACAATGTGCTCGGTATCTTGTAAGTTTATGGGGATCAAGATCGATTTGAGCTTTGCAGGCTCCAAGGTACATGGCATGACTTGTCTCTCTCTGCAGGTGTTTTTCTGACAAGTGGGTAGAGTCGTACCGTTTCCCAGCTGACTTCTCAAGAGTCAAGGCAGAGAGCCTGAGGGAGGGAAAGCAGCAGCAGCACAGCCATCTCCTCTCTGCTTTCACTTAAGAGCTATTCCTCTGAGACTGAGTGGCTTCTACATTGTCAAGCTCTTTTCTAAAGTACCCGTCTCTGTAATTGCACACAGGTCCACGGCCGAAGTATCTCCATGCCTGGTCAGCCTGCACACCAAAATATTCCCACATGTGAGCACCCTGGGAGGTGTTGGGGTGGCTGCCACATCGCTGATGACGGCAGAGCATGGATGGGGCTGTTCTGTGCTCCTCCTGGGCAGCGCTTACCCCAGTATTTCTTGTTCACACCAACCCATCTGTCCTTCCAGGTAAGCTAAACCTTCAGTTCCATATCAGTCCATGATGGAGGCAGGTGGTTCCTTTCCCTTCTGCATCCAAAGATGTTCAATGGAAGAGATGGACACTTAGTATAGTAACACAGGTATTACTCCTGCTTGGGTGAATGGGCCTGAATAAAGTTGTCTTGCCTTTTGGTTCCACTCGCTCATTTAAAAAAAAACCAAACATAAGCCTTTACTATCACAATTTTAATGACAAGTTGCCATTTTAATGGTTTCTTTCCCATTAAGAGCTTATGCTTGATTTTGCTGCCATTTGCTCTCAAAGTAGTAAAGCAAAATGGTGAAAATGGGCAAAAGGAATCAAAAAGTGGAGTAGCCCTTGCTCATAAGCTAAAACTCTTGGTTCTAACAGCAGCTGACTTCTGTGGACAATGTCAGATATGCTTGCAACACCTTGAGCTGAATTTGCACAGCTGGTGTTCCCGACCTACAGCACTAATTTCTCTTTACTGGGGCTAGAAGCATTCGTTCCCTCTGAAAATGAAGCCAACGTGTTTCAAGCTGCAGGCTGAAAACGGAGACAATCCAAGTCATTTCTAGCTCCTAAGACTACATTGGTGCGACTGATACAAAAGTGTTGCCAAAGAATAAAGAAAGATATCCTCCCCAGCTGTAAAACAAGGCCATGACTCTGAAGAGCACCGCGTTGTTCATTAGAGGTTTCTGAAGAAAATATTAAGGGCATCGAATGATCCCACCATTTCCAGTTTCCCTTTCAAGTGATTCATCTCCAGATCAGACCCGGATTCAAAACCCCATGGCTGGAATGGACTCTCATTACCTGTGCTATCAGCACCATCCATAAATGTATCCTTTACCTCCTAATTAGGCCAACAAAGGAGGGCTATTAACAGCTAAATGCGTTACAAATGCAGCATTAGGGATAGAGACTATTGACCTTTTTTACTCCGAGTGATCTATACACCCCTTTGTTCTGCTAAACACAGCTTCCTCTTGTCAGGGCATGGCTGGTAAAGGGAATATAATCTGTTCTCTGATTGCACACAAGCCTTCCTTGTACTCAATTAGAAAAATAAAGAAGCTATCTGTACATCTTGCAATGAAAGGTCCTCTTCTGTCCTCAGAACTTACAAAACTCACCATCAGCACTGAAAGCCTGAGTTTTGCTAGTACTTGTTGAAGTCAATGAGAATAGCTAGAGCTTCCTACCACACCAAATCTGTTATTACAGTAACCTCAGATAACCTCAGAGACAACCACGAATATTTTCATAAACTCAGATTGCTGTATCTGTTGAAATCTTGGAAATCATATATGTATTTTCAAATACAATTGAGATCATCAGTTGAAAGAAAGAAAAAAAGAAGCCTCAAGGAATTCAAATTTTACATAATATGTGATAATAAGGCTGTTATTGTGAAGAGCTCTCTAATCGTGTATTTATTCACCTGCTCCCCATTAGGCAGATCTGTTAAACCAGCACTTTGTCCATCAGCACTTGAGTGCTTAAAGCTGAGTGTGCCTCTTTCATAATTGCTGGCACCAACGAAAGCCAAATTCTGAAGCCTCTCTGAATGGGGCTTGCATTGTCAAGCATGCCTGAGAGATTCCTGTGGCGCTCAGCTGTCAGAGACAGCACAGGCTCCCCACCAGCTCACCTGACAGCAGCCGTAAGGAAAGACCCAGGAAAAAAAAAAACCTCAGGAAAAAAACAGAAGGGGGAATAAAAAAAGAGAGGGAGTGGGGGAATGCAGGAAGGGTCAATCCTCACCTGATACTTTCCTCTCCTCCTCACTTTACAAAGTTAAATGCTGTCTGAGATTTATTGCTGTGAAAAGGAAAGTTAACCACATAATCAATAAAAAAAAAAAANTGCAGCTCTAAACCAGCGGACGAAGCGTAACTACTTCATTGGCAGAGCACAGAATGGTTTTGTCGGCTTTAAACCTGGCTTTGCCCCTGTTTATCATAGGACACTGGGGAAGTCACAGCATATCGCAGTTCTTCTTGCAACAGAAGGATGAAAGCATCAGCGTGTTTTAGTGAAATAATTCCGTATCTACAAAAGATTCTCACCGCTATCACAACGTCAAGAATGTTTTTAAATGCTGGAAATATCAGGCCATAGTTTCATATTCCTTACTATAGGATGACCACTGCTGTAACTTCTGGCCATGTATATTTTATTTGAACTGGGCAGGAGCAAACTGGCAAGAAATACTTACGTTCCTATCTTGGCTGTTGGGGAAAGGTGATGCCTGATCCATGGCACAATCAGGATGACAATACCCCAGCTCAGCAGAGCTACAGCACTCCCTGTCAGACAGGCTAAAGACCAGAGGATGCGTCGGCACCCTGCCACATGCTGATGTTCAAAGGCACAAGAAGCGCATGCGAGCAGCATGGCACCATTGTTACACCCTGCTTCTCGGCAGGACATGATGTCACACAGGCACCACCCTTGGAGTCTAAAAGGTCAAGACAGGAGAAAGAGAGAGAAGCATTCCCATTTTAGAAATAATTCAAGGCGAGACTTATCCTTGCAGGAGTTTTGCCTTTTAATTCCATATCATTTCTATGGGAGTCGGCACCTAAATACCTCTGAGTCTAGCCTTGATTTGTCTGTGTCACAGAGATGATGGGGCAGAGCTGGACATCCAACCAGGGCCAGGAATCTCAGCTTGGTGCCTCCCATTCCATAGCACCTTTTCCTCAAGGGTCTCTGAGGATACAACACACTTGTACAAAGTGCACAAGCAAAACAAAACCTTGAAAAGGTTTTGTAGCTTGAACTACCAGAGTCACCTAATGATGATCCCTGCCAGAATCTGGCTCCAACTCTCTGCATAGTTGGGATTTGTTCTCAAAGGTCTGCCTGGACCAGCTGCAGCAAGGAAAGGTGTTGTGGACATGAGGAAAATACAAATTCTTTTCTGGATTTCAGTCTAATCTCCTCTAGTCTACTTTAAGCCTTAAAGAGAAGGCAATTGCCAAAACCAAAGCAATCTGTCTTTTCTTTTTGTATGTGTTGTATCCCTCAGTATCCCTGTTGCAAATGGTTCATGGCTAATTGAGTAACAAGAGAGGTGTCTTTCTTAAACAGCATAAATCAGTCACCGCTATAAATGGCTACTGCTGGACCATTTTACAGAATGACTTCTGCTAGTGGTGGATTCTTCATGGAAAACAACTAATTTTTCATATTGAGCCGCTGCATCTTGCACTTTGAAGCTACACCAAGGGGAACAAATGAAACAAAACCCACTCCAGAGCTAATCTATCTTGCCTTTGAAATCAATCCTATTTTTCCTGCTGTGCCTAGCCTGTCATGGTCTCATCAGACCCAACTTCAGCCTGCTGCTGACCACACTGCCTGCATGATGGCTTGCAGGTAGAAAAGCACCTCTCTACTTTGCAAATGCTTTCAGAGGGAATTCCTTGAATGTAACTGCTTCTCAGGTCTGGAAGAACGGAGTTACCAGCTCATAACCTCTAGGAGTGGGGAGAGGNGTGAAAAGGAAAGTTAACCACATAATCAATAAAAAAAAAAAATCCAATTACAGTCCATGGTGGTGCACCATTGCATATAATAAAAGTCTCACTTACAAGGATCTCAACCTACTTGGTAGTTCAGTTATGCAGTAGATATTAAGTCACAGGGCTATGAACATGAAACCAGTGGCGCCAGACTGGGCTTGCATTCACAGCAAAAGCAATGAATGTTTTCCTACCGGTGGGAAGGGAAAAGGCACAGACATGGCAATAAAGTCTTACTTGAACTTACTAAATCAGCTCACAACAAGCATCACTGAATGTTGACCAGCCTCCCCAGCAAGATGGGTCATTATAGCCCTCCTGTCCTCCCTGGAAAGGCATTTCCCTTAGTCCAGGTGATTCTTTTCAAGGCACATAGAGCTATTTTTCCCTTTCTTTCCACTAGACACCATTCATCCAGGTGGAACTTTCACTGCCTATAAGAAGTATTCCCAGCAACCCCATCAACTTTGTTTCAGACATTCCGTATCGCAGTTGGAAATTGATAATACAGTAGATCTGCGAGGAAAAACGTGCAGCTCTAAACCAGCGGACGAAGCGTAACTACTTCATTGGCAGAGCACAGAATGGTTTTGTCGGCTTTAAACCTGGCTTTGCCCCTGTTTATCATAGGACACTGGGGAAGTCACAGCATATCGCAGTTCTTCTTGCAACAGAAGGATGAAAGCATCAGCGTGTTTTAGTGAAATAATTCCGTATCTACAAAAGATTCTCACCGCTATCACAACGTCAAGAATGTTTTTAAATGCTGGAAATATCAGGCCATAGTTTCATATTCCTTACTATAGGATGACCACTGCTGTAACTTCTGGCCATGTATATTTTATTTGAACTGGGCAGGAGCAAACTGGCACGAAATACTTACGTTCCTATCTTGGCTGTTGGGGAAAGGTGATGCCTGATCCATGGCACAATCAGGATGACAATACCCCAGCTCAGCAGAGCTACAGCACTCCCTGTCAGACAGGCTAAAGACCAGAGGATGCGTCGGCACCCTGCCACATGCTGATGTTCAAAGGCACAAGAAGCGCATGCGAGCAGCATGGCACCATTGTTACACCCTGCTTCTCGGCAGGACATGATGTCACACAGGCACCACCCTTGGAGTCTAAAAGGTCAAGACAGGAGAAAGAGAGAGAAGCATTCCCATTTTAGAAATAATTCAAGGCGAGACTTATCCTTGCAGGAGTTTTGCCTTTTAATTCCATATCATTTCTATGGGAGTCGGCACCTAAATACCTCTGAGTCTAGCCTTGATTTGTCTNTGGAACTTTCACTGCCTATAAGAAGTATTCCCAGCAACCCCATCAACTTTGTTTCAGATGTTCCGTATTGTTGTTGGAAATTGGTAATACAGTAGATCTGCGAGGAAAAACGTGCAGCTCTACACCAGCGGACGAAGCGTAACTACTTCATTGGCAGAGCACAGAATGGCTTTGTAGGCTTTAAACCTGGCTTCGCCCCTGTTTATCATAGGGCACTGGGGAAGTCACAGCATATCTCAGTTCTTCTACTTGCAACAGAAGGATGAAACCATCAGCGTGTTTTAGTGAAATAATTCCATATCTACAAAAGATTCTCACCGCTATCACAACATCAAGAATGTTTTTAAATGCTGGAAGTATCAGGCCATAGTTTCATATTCCTTACTATAGGATGACCACTGCTGTAACTTCTGGCCATGTATATTTTATTTGAACTGGGCAGGAGCAAACTGGCACGAAATACTTACGTTCCTATCTTGGCTGTTGGGGAAAGGTGATGCCTGATCCATGGCACAATCAGGATGACAATACCCCAGCTCAGCAGAGCTACAGCACTCCCTGTCAGACAGGCTAAAGACCAGATGCCACGTGCTGATGTTCAAATGCAGGAGAAGCACATGTGAGCAGCATGGCACCATTGTTACACCCTGCTTCTCGGCAGGACATGATGTCACACAGGCACCACCCTTGGAGTCTAAAAGGTCAAGACAGGAGAAAGAGAGAGAAGCATTCCCATTTTAGAAATAATTCAAGGCGAGACTTATCCTTGCAGGAGTTTTGCCTTTTAATTCCATATCATTTCTATGGGAGTCGGCACCTAAATACCTCTGAGTCTAGCCTTGATTTGTCTGTGTCACAGAGATGATGGGGCAGAGCTGGACATCCAACCAGGGCCAGGAATCTCAGCTTGGTGCCTCCCATTCCATAGCACCTTTTCCTCAAGGGTCTCTGAGGATACAACACACTTGTACAAAGTGCACAAGCAAAACAAAACCTTGAAAAGGTTTTGTAGCTTGAACTACCAGAGTCACCTAATGATGATCCCTGCCAGAATCTGGCTCCAACTCTCTGCATAGTTGGGATTTGTTCTCAAAGGTCTGCCTGGACCAGCTGCAGCAAGGAAAGGTGTTGTGGACATGAGGAAAATACAAATTCTTTTCTGGATTTCAGTCTAATCTCCTCTAGTCTACTTTAAGCCTTAAAGAGAAGGCAATTGCCAAAACCAAAGCAATCTGTCTTTTCTTTTTGTATGTGTTGTATCCCTCAGTATCCCTGTTGCAAATGGTTCATGGCTAATTGAGTAACAAGAGAGGTGTCTTTCTTAAACAGCATAAATCAGTCACCGCTATAAATGGCTACTGCTGGACCATTTTACAGAATGACTTCTGCTAGTGGTGGATTCTTCATGGAAAACAACTAATTTTTCATATTGAGCTGCTGCATCTTGCACTTTGAAGCTACACCAAGGGGAACAAATGAAACAAAACCCACTCCAGAGCTAATCTATCTTGCCTTTGAAATCAATCCTATTTTTCCTGCTGTGCCTAGCCTGTCATGGTCTCATCAGACCCAACTTCAGCCTGCTGCTGACCACACTGCCTGCATGATGGCTTGCAGGTAGAAAAGCACCTCTCTGCTTTGCAAATGCTTTCAGAGGGAATTCCTTGAATGTAACTGCTTCTCAGGTCTGGAAGAATGCAGTTACCAGCTAAGGAAGTGAGTGACAGTCTTGAGGCATAATCCAGATTTCAGGCAGAAGCAGCAATACAGCAGGATGAGGGCATTATCTACTGTGATCTTCCACAAAACCTCAGGTCGTGCCTTCTGCCTTTCTCCTGGGCAGCCCTTTGGAAAGCAGCAGTAGCACCTTGGCAGTGACTGATAGCCAACTCAGCTTTTCTCTGCCCTGATGCAACCACAGGCTGGGTCTTTTACTTAGGTTTTCTGAGGAACAGATGCCACAGGGTAGGCAAGCAACACTGACTCTGACTAGACAACCTCAGTACCGTTTTGCATACTGGGATAGAGCCCATGGACCTTCATTCTGAAATGCCTGAAGCAACGGGTGGTACATGATGCACGGGGATCAGTGTGGCAAGAGTAATGCATGGGACACATCTAGAGAAGACCATTCTTGAACGTTCTAGACAAAATCCACAAACCTTGCAAGAAGGACCTCAGCCTTTGCACTGAGACCCATCCAAAGACAGGGAGGCTACTTTGTCAGAAGAACAGAAGAATAAGAGAAGTCTTGGATAAACTTCACTGGACACAATAGCCAGTTAAGAGAAGGGGAGCTGAAAGCTAAGGACACACGGCAGCACTATCTTTGCTCTGGTTGGGCTGAACCCATTCCTTACAGCCTGTCACCCTGCCAGTCAAAGCTGCCTTGGGTTTAATAGCTGCCAAAAGCACTGAATCTGTGTCTTCTTTGCACTTGATAGCAGCATCCTTGGATGCAAACATTAGCACTTTACCCTAACCCAATTAATACCTAGTGTTCAGTCACAGCACTGATTAACATGTTGTTCACAGTGATTAAAACATTTCTTCTCGATTACCATACAGCTAAATGCTTGGAAGAGAGCTACAGTTAATGGGATACAGGCAAGGTTGCAAATCGTGACTGTCACACTTGGGGAGGGGAAGGAAAAACCCCAGCCTTTTTCCCTGCTTCTTCCTCTTCTTTTAGAGTTGCTAATTAAGGGCTGACTTTTTGGGCAGAGAAAGAGGGGGGTGGAGGATGGGGAAAAGGAACTTTAGGTAATTGAAAGAATCCAATTCATGCAAGCGCCCAACTGGTGCTAACCTACATCATTAAAGTTGCCAGCTAACAAACATCAAACACAGGCCAGTATTAATGAAGCAGATGTATTAATTTCCGATTTCTGAGAAAGCTAAGCAACCGGCTGGCTTGCTGGCTTCCTCTGTCTCTCACTCCCTCTCTCTCTCTCTCCCCATCTGACAGCACTATTAATGATCTTTAATGCCCCACAGGCACTAATGGGTCCCGCTGGGAGTCCATAAATACTGCAATTTGTATTGAGGATTTAGACATAACAAAAAAAAAAAAAGAAAGAAAGAAAGAGCCCTCTGCTCTGGGGAGCAGGCGCTTGATCAGTCGTTTCCCCCTGTGGAATAGCACAACAGAATAATAAATGACAGCTCTGCGATTAAATAAAGCCTTCTGCTTTAAGTGCCAGAGAGTGTGTGATTGTCACTAACAATCTACTGCTTGTTAACACCACTGGGGTATAAGCAAACAGCAGTCAACACTCCCCCAGCCCCCCCAAAACGGAGGCGGGCTACCTATTACTCCATTTATATATCCATCTATCCTGAGGGGAAACAATTCCCTGTAGGTGAGGGATGGGGGGGGGGAGGTTGATTGTTATTGTTATTGTTGTTGTTGTTAAATAACTTTTGTTATTCATTTACTGAAAAGCTGAAGGAAAAAGAGGGAGGGGGGTAGGGGGGAGGAAGCCATCTGCTGCCACGTTCAGCCAGGCAGTTCCTCCTGGCCCCATCCGAGCACAAGGATGGGCGATGACCGTTCGTGCTACCTAGTTAAGGGCAAACTGGGTTTTCTCTGCCTTTCCCTACTTTCTCTCATGTCAATCCATTCAGGTTTAGATTATTCTCATTTTACACAACAGCCCTTGTAACCATTTGGCCATGGATACTCAGAGCAGTACCATACAGACCAAGAGAGACCCGGATGGTGCAACACCCGGAGACCAAGGACCTCCTCCCATTCACGTCAAGCCCCAAACTCCCACTGAGTTCAAAGGAAGCAAGCCTGAGCCCCCAGGCTGTTTCCAAATGTGCCAAGAGCATGAATTATCTGAGCAGGATAATTATTTTTCTTAGCCAAGAGGCAAGGTATCCTGTCTCACCAATACAAACTTTATATATCACCCTGCTGTTTCATCTAGATGGAGGCCAAAGAAAGGCACAACAGCTTATTAGGATGGAGTTTTATGCTCAGATGGAAATAGATCAGGGAGAAGGTTTTAACTCTGACATTAGCTGTCCAGGCATTTTCATAACACCAATAACATCTGGAATTTCACCATGAAACTACTCATATCTTAAGGATTTTAGATTTATGGTTTAGACATAAAAAGACTTTTTGACTCCGTCCAACGGAAGAAAGCAACAGATGGAGAGGAGGGTTGGGCTATAAAAAAAACATCAGGAACATCAACTTTCCCTAAAAGAATCCCTTAAAAATTGGCCTTCATACTTGCCTCCAGATGAAATGGAGAGGCTAACGTACAACCTAACAATAAATTACTTCTAGATGATTAATGGCATGAATAAGAGTTTTGTTTTTAAATACTGCTTCTTGAATCTCTTTTTAACTTCAGGAATAGGCTGTTAATTTGACAAAGCAGATTGGTGTGCCCCAACTTTCTACGTGCTAATACACAAACATAGAGCCATTTATTATGTTTCTCCTCTGTTCTCAGCGTCAGGCAAAATACCCTGAAGACCTATAATAAACTCGTGATTTCTTGGAGGAACGATTTAGGTTATTTTTAAATGTAGATCTTAAAAGTTGTAGGATTACTGGATGGGAAGATATCAATCAAGTGATTCAAAATGTCCATTCTCCTTAAGTGAGTGATGGATCTTCTTTCTTCTTGCCTGTCTTCTCCTCTTTTCTGTGTCAGTCATACAGCCAGGCTGCTATTCACACTTCATTCACAATCCTCTGTACCTATAATCTCTGTTATTTTGCTGTCGACTCCTCATGCCTCATTAGGCATGTTTGACACCTGCACCTAATACCTTTTCACTAGCAATGCAGGACAGCTTTTGACAAGAACAGATATTTTTCCACAATAGCTTTAAAGGAGGTCTTCAAGTGTGTACCTTGAGTATTTTATGGGGTTAATGTGATTTTTTTCCCCCTCATTCAATAAACTTACATCTTATTCCACTCTCCTTGTTAGACACAACTGAATTTTCTTTGTCTTGGTTAAAAGCCTGCGTGTATATGCCTGAGAGAGGATAAAGCAGCGAGAGCAAAGCAGTTATTGGGGCCAATGGGGACTGCATTAAATACCCAAATCAACACAAACGTCTGCACATCTATGCGTCTATTTTAAAGTAATACAAACCTACTTAATATGAGAGCTTTTCTATATATAGGCATAGATGACATTACTCCTACAAGAAAACTATCCTGGTAATTAGTCTTGAACTACTTAAAATAGAGTACTAAATTACGAGAATTCTTGGACTAATAAATTACTGTACCACTCAAGAACACAAAATGAATTATTTCAGGACAGTAACTTCATTTCTTAAAGTGCAACAAATCGTTTCTCAGTGTCATAAACGAGTTAAAACACTTCTAATGGTGCAGAGTCGCAAGAAGTCAAACATGAGCCTACATGCCGCTCCTTTAGCAAGGTTAGTGCTAAATGTGAGAGAAATTGTAAGGTAAGAGTTAGGAGGCCTCAGGATGACACTATTATTTATGATGATAACAAAGATGATTAAAATAGGAGGATAAGGAGGCAATCATCTTTCAAACTGTATTTTTTTTTTTGCATTACTTATTAGAATAAAAATTGTGAAGGGTAGATTTGTTTTGGCTTGCCTCTTTTCACTTATGATTGAGCAAAACTGGAACCAACTCTTCAACAATATTCAGCCTGTCTGTCAAAATAGAGCTCTGTTTCTGCTGAAAACTAAGTGAAAACACCACCACGCTAGAGGGAAATGTATTCTGGCCTTCTGCATCCTGAGCATACATAGATTTGTTTGTACCTTCACTAGCTGAGGTTGGGGTGCTCTACCTGCGGGAATGAGGTCACAGTTTTCAGAAATAGTAATTTCAGCACATGCCAAACAAGATTTCCCTGCATCTGAAAGCAGTCAACAGAAAAGCAGACTGAGCACTTTCCAGCATGCTGCAAACTTGGACCGAGGGATGCACATCTGCTTTTTTAAAATTTTCTTTTAAATTACAGCTCTTTTGTTGTTGTTTAATTTCTCTTTCCAGTTCGGTGCCAAAGCAAATGTGAGGAAAGGTTGAAACGGTACCTTTAGAATAATAATAATAAAAATAATAATCCACGGGAATCAAACATAATGATTCCAGCACAGTCCATCCGTGCTCCGTGTGGCTGGTCCTTTAGAAGACCTCCCCTGCTATGTTCTTATACAAAGGAAACTATCTGCTCCCCACATCTGGCATTATATTTGACTGTCCTCACATTAAAATTAAATTCTGATAAAAACGGACACAAAGGCGAAGGGGTTAGTAGGAAACTGTTCGCAGCAGTATTGATGAGAACAGCTTGCAGCTGGAAGCCTGAGATAACACAGTTTGTCAGAACGCTGTCACACAGCTGCCTGCATAATGAGGTAAGGAAAAAAAACCCTCTTTCATTTGTTATCAGACGAAATCTCTAAAAGAGATGCATCATTTAGAAGTAGCCTGACTAATGGTCAAGTTCTACAGGGATGCAGATGGGATGTGGAAAACATTCCCCACCAGCAAAGCCCTTGGCTCTATCATCCTTAGCAAGCCCCACGTTGCTGCCAAAGCAGGTGGACAGGCCAGTTAAGTACCCTTTGGGGGATAAAATAGGATCTCAGAGGCTGAGCTGGGATTTTAAAGTCAGGCAGTGGTAAAATGCAGTTGTTAAAAGTGATTCTATCAGAAATGTCACCCTCGTGCCTCTCTTTAAAAAGCTACACGCTTAGGACACCGAGTCTTTCTTCATTTAAGATTAACTCATACCAGCACAACTGCAGTAAAATCACTCCTAATTTATACCACTGGCATAAGAGACTCATACCCATAAATCTTTTGAAATACATAGAGCACATTCTTGCGATGTATAAATTTATTCAATTAAAAATATTGTTTTAAAGCACCACTTTTCAATTCTTTTCCAAGAAGCAGCAGTACCTCAGAATTCTCAGCCACCCCCTTCAAGTGAATTGGTATGGAAACTGGGAAACATAGCATGGTTTGGGGTGGAGGGGACCTTGAAGATCATCTAGTCCCAACTCCCCTGCCATGGGAGATGCAGGGGAATGCACCACAGAAGTTGCTGGATGTAGAACCAAGGGTCATCTAGCCCAGTATGCTGCCAATGACTATTGGGAGAAGACACCCACCCAAAGGCACCTACCACTAACCTGTTGATTGGGAGACTTTCTTCTTATTCCCACTACTCTGCTACCATCCACTCTGTTAAGATTCTCAAAGGGAAAAACTGTCTTTAAACAGACTTATACTAATAATAGTTTCTTCTGATGGACAACATCAAGGAAATCAAACAGGAAAACCTCTCACCAATTAATAAATTAATGGAAGTCAGAGGTTTGGATACAAAGTTTGAACTGATCCAAATATTTCTGAGTACCAGTTCAAACTATTTGTGTGATGTCACAAAATACAACCCTACTCCCAGAGCACCTGCAGCAGGGTGGAAGGGTAGGAATGGCAAAGAGGAGCAAAGACTCTCTTGACAACATGAATTTCAATTTGTTAAACTGGTTTTGACAGGTAAAACTGGGTATGTAAGACACAAAAGAGAGAGGGCATCACACCAAAGATGCCAAACATCGATCGTGACCTTTTACAGAAGAACACTGTCACCGTGCAAATAAGTTGTCTATGTAGTTAAAAGGCCAAGCAATGCTGAAGGTATTTTTTCTTCCCCTTGCCAAATGTTAATTTGCATTGAGCGAGTCCCTGGGACTTTACAAGGATCACAGCCTTCCACAGAAATCTCCTTCATACCTCCACTGGGTTGTGAAAAGTAGTTTTTATGATTTAAAGGGAGTCGTATGTATTATTTCTTCTGTCTCTCTCCATTTCTAAAGACATCAGAGATGGTTAGGTGATTTTGATGTGCCTCTCCCCTCTCTTTACATTCCTCATGTGCTGCTCATTTTCTCCATTCCATTTGGGTTACAAGCCGTCCTCTGTCATGTCCTGTTTCATGATCCTTTACCCTCGTACTCTGTATTGCTGTTCCACTTCAAAGGGGGTTTCTGTCTCACAGAGGAGAGAAACAAGGGCATCTCCAGACAACAGTGCACTGAACTACAAAGCTGCTAGAAGAGCAGAAGAAACCTTGCCCTGTTCGTACGTGCTATGTTACCTTCTGCAAGCACAGGAATAACAAATATTTTTTATTTTGAAAGGCTGTTTTCCTTTCTATCTCTGTGAACTTTTTAAAAGATGGAGATGTATTTGAATTGATTTTGTTTAAAGTTTTGGGTTTGTAGCTATCCATTTCTAAAGGAAAATTAAGAGGAAGAACAGGAAAGCAGCCCATTCAAATAGGAAAGTGGCATGACTAAAACTGACTGTGGTTAAAGAATTACAATTGAAAAGCAAAAGAAACAAACCCTTCATTTCAAATGGAGTGAAAATTAATATAATGTAGTTCTGAATCATTGAAAAAGCAACACAAACTTCTACTCCTTTCAATCAATCTTACAAACACCTCCATATATTAATGCTGTTCACCAGATCTTTGCACTTTCCTTCACTATGAACGGTGACACAGCTCTACAGTACTTTCCAGTTACACTTCTGGATAAAGCTATGCTGGCTGTAAGAACAGTCTAAGTGTTTTAGGAAAAGAAGAAAATAACACATGAATCCACACTAAGGTTGCCCCATCAAATCTCTTCCACTATCTATTCCACTCCCTGCAATCTGCAACCAACCATTCCATACAGTACTTGAGAAAAAAACCCTGTGGACTCAGTGCCTCTGGGCTTGCCTTTACTTGAGGAGTAAAGGCAAGGAGGCAAGGAATGAGGAGACCTCATTGCTCTCTACAACTACTTGAAAGGAGGTTGTAGAGAGGAGGGTGCTGGCCTCTTCTTCCAAGTGACAGGGGACAGGACGAGGGGGAANACGTGATGGAGGAAGATAAGTGGAGACATCACGAACTAGGAAACGTGACTTCATTTCTGCTGCTGTTGAGCTGTGGGCCTCCTCACACAGGTGTGCTCCGAAGGAAGAGCAAGAAGTGAGACGCGCAAGGTTTGTGCAGTGTCATTTTGGCCTGGAGTGGGGTGCTGAGGACACAGCGTTGCTAGAGGCTTACTGAAGAGTCAGCAGGTAGAGTCCTTCCAGCACAGATGTGCCCTACATCATCTCTCAAACCAGAAAGACCAAGACAACATGACAGCTGGAGCTCCTCAAGGCTTTATGAACTACCATCCTGGCTATGCTTCATTCACACGGAATTGGTATCCATTACCTGTGAGGTGTGTATTCTCTCCTTGGCAAGCACAGCACTTGCTAAGATCACAGAGGCAACCTGAACTGAACCTAAGTGTGATTTAATGCTCTAGTGAGCTCTAGCACTCACTCAGCCCCTCATTTGAGAACAGAGACTCCCATTTTCTCCCTTTCATGCTGATGCACATCGCCTTTGGGATCACACATGTGGACTTGGGATCACATGAAAGGAAAGTTGTACAGTTATGAACACATTTTATATAGTTATTTTTTTTTAAGATGATACCTGGCTGTTTAATCAACTTTCTGCACCAATATAATCTGGCAGTAAAATATCTGCTGAGCATAGCAATCTGGTGGCCATCAGCCACTCCAGGCAACCTTTGGGTGGACAAAGGGCAGCAGAAAGGTAGGATCATGATTGCAAGATTGTACTTTGGCTGTATGCAGGAGTGCTGCAGAACACCAGGGAGAGGCTGTTCTTCCTTGCAGCTCCCAGAGGGTTACGGATTGGTAAAAGGGATGCCAGGTAAACCTTGCATTACTCTTCCCCTGAGGCCATTGTACCCACTATTGGCATTTGTCAAAATTCAGGTCTGGGAAATGAAAAGATTCTCGTAAAGCTGGTGAATCTACTATTTTGAACAGTAATCTATCCTCTTTTCACCTGATTTTCAGTAGTAAGCATACAGAAGTCAGCATCTAAATCTTGTTTGCACAACCTGTGTGACACTACACCCTCAAATCTCTGCCCTTCCTGCTTCACTGCAAAATAAATCATCTCAAAACGTCCCCACCTACGGCTGGAGGCAGACAGATTCGCTGCTGCACCACAGCTGGCTCCTGTGGCTGTAGAAACTTAACACGGCTCTAAGTTACCTTGGCAGCCATGATTTACAACAGTATTTCAGTGAATCTAATCAGAAGTGTGAATACTCCCCTCCTATCTGGCACACATCGTTGGCGTTCTAATTATTCACACATTTTGGCAAGCGTTATGGTGTTCCCCTACCAAGCTCCTAATCCCTGCAGATCAGTTAAAATAAATGAAAGAGAGAATCAAAAGGCACTTAAAAATTCAACGGTTCTCTAAATGGGTTTGAACAGGCTCCAGATTATCAGTGGTTGCAGTTGACTAGCACTTAAAATTAGGCCCTCCCTCTCCTACACACCTCACATTTCCCCTTCTCATTTAAAGGAACTGCCTGCTATTCCGACTCCTGGATGTACCGAAATGTCCAAATGAATAAAAAAGGAAAATATATGTGTCTCGCCTACATTCGGAATATACCACAAAACTAAGAGGTTTGTTATCTGTATTTGAACCTATTAACTGCAACAAGAACAGATCACAACATGGGAAACAATGATCGCACGTGCTAATGCAGGAAAGCGTGGTAACAGCTCAAATTTTCCTTTTTGTTATTTCTGCGTGGAAGAAATGCCCCAACACAGGGGAATGAGTTGCTGTCTTACAAAAGAAACGTAACATTGAGATCTATCCCACTTGCAGTCATTAAAAATCCATATCCCTTCCCTTCACGCATTCTTCCTCCAGTCTGCAAACAAGATATCTGCAGAGGAGATGTCCTGCCTGCCCCCCTTTTGGTCAGTTTACTCTACATGCAGATATTTTGCCAGCTCGCTCTCTCTCTCTGAGAGTCACCTCCACACTACTGCAAGCCCTTTCCTCCGGCCAGGCTTCCCCCCAGCGCCCCAGTAGAAGAGCTTTGGCTGCAGGATCCCCCTCGTCACGGTTCTCCAGCCACTGGAGCCAGCGCTGCCCCTGGCCCTCACAGCCTTGCACTCCTTCCTGCATACAATTTTCTGCTCCAGCTGCTCTCCGTGACCCAGTAAGCAGAGCTGGGAATAAACTATAACCTCTCCACTTCAGGTAGTTTAGCATTTAGGTCTCAAAGCCAGTTTGACGCTGGACCTACCGTCACTCACACTCTCACACACACACACACGCTGTCATGTTTTTATATTTCACCAAGTTATTTTTCAGCCAGCTATTTATGAGAGAAAAGACTGCTTTATACTGTGCAGTTCTTTTCCTTCTCCCTTACTTGCTCCCAGGTGCCTTGTATAACTGTGATGCTTTTGTTACCACACCGGCATCATACCAATAAAAACAGGACCCACACATGTCTATTTATTAAAGACTTCAACCATTTATGTACCTCTGTGTTCTGAGGAAACACCAAAGGAGTAAAAATGTTGGTGTTTCACACAACATAGGACAGGTCAGCGCCTCAAAATGACTTTTTCTTAGGTGTCACCGTGGAAACGGGCCAAGATAAATCTCCACATCACTAACAGCAAGGGTCTTGGAGCGACACTCCTAGTAAAATGCAGAACTAAAAGGAAAGGGGAAAATGCTGTTAAACCCATACATGAACAAGACACTAAAAAAAAGGATGTTTTCATGCTTTTGTGTAGTCTGCAGTGATGAGAGATTAATTCTTATCTGGTGTAAATCAATACGGTATCATTAAGCTCATTAGGATTTTGCAGATTTACATTGAATGAAGACCCGTATGGTATTGTTCTCAGTGTCCATTTGTTAGGAGAGACATGGAAACAGTTGGTCATGTACCAGCAACACAGCAGTTCTAGCTCACTGGTGGCTGCAAGCCTGTTCCAGAGGACAGAAAAAATGGAAAGTCTAAGTCACAGAGAGGGGGAAACATGAGGAAAAGAACGACACACAGCATCCAAGGGCTGTTCCCATATGTACGTCTCCTCAGAGCTCTCCCTAGACGGCCCTTTTGTCTGACAATTCTAGTTGACTGTATCCACCTAATGACAAAAAGTTACTTGCACAAATGTTATTTTCTTGCACACTGTATCTTTTGAAATCAGTTAGTAAAGATGTCCATATATCCATACATATTTACAAGTAATTTAATTATGAGGTTGAATACTGCTGGCTACATCTAATTTTCAGGCTTCCATGTGCATATTTCAACAAATCAACTGTTTTCTATGCTTAATATTACTTTTTAATATTCATCACAGGTACATGGTGTTAGGCACAGCGTAGCCAGGGCATAAAAGAAGAGGCTTTAGGCACTGAAGACTATAGGTAAGGGCCCCAGTAATACGGTTTTCATGAAACCAATCCCCCCAATCCAAGTCTGTAGCAGAGACTTGCTGACTTTAATGCGAATCCAGGGAGTGATGTGGGGACAACAAGGAAGAAGGGGCAATAGCTACAGGTAAAGCAGAGAAAGGGAGCAAAATTCCACTATTGTTACATGAAGGCTCCACTTCTCTGGTCTTATTCAAGTATAACATCCCACTGTCTTAAAGCAGATTGTAGTTGTGAAAGAAGTAATTGTCTTTTCTTTGGTATCCAAAACCAAATTATGTTATTTGTCCTCTTGCAGCTTGCGTAAAGCCAGCAATGAAACATCAAGCTGGTGTACATTCTACATTGTGCACTTTGCTTAATACGAAAGCTTATGATCGTGTGTCCCCAGATCTGGTATGAATTACTGCAGAACAACATTCCTCATTTATGAGCACAGTCAAAACATTAAGGAGATTTAAATTTTCTTTTTAAGATGCACTCAATCTCAGCAGACCCTTTAATAAACTCTTTTTGGTATGTTTTTTTAAGATTGTTAACAACAGAACAAAGCTATCTAGAACACGTCTGGATTAAGACTGAACATAAACAGGTTTTTAGATAAGATATATTAATGACTTGCATTTATATGGTGGCTCAAAGTGTTTCACAAATATTGATAAATTAAAGCCTCATGACAGACTTCCAGGCAGGACAATGTTAACATACCCTGTTTACAAATGGAACTGTAAACTCTGTCAAGAGTAATTCAGAGATTAAATGATTGGCGCAGGGTCAGAAAGTCAGGAATAACACTCCGGAGTCACATGCTGCTACCCTCATCAAAACACGCTCTTCGCATTATGAATGATCAGCTACAGACACAAACATCCATAAACCCTGACTGTACTCCATGAGATAACTATAGTATTTACAGGCCAGAAGAATAAAAGTTCTGCTCATTTCTCCTCATTACACCCTATTTAGCCTGCAAATAATAAATAAGTAAACACGACAAATAAATAAATAAACAAATACATCTGACCCTCTGAATGGCACTCAGCTTTATTTATCTTCTCTGTGCCAGGAGCCTGTTACCTGCCCTTCAATATGATAAATGTACGCAAACTAGAAAAGTCTATAGCTCATAATGGATAACGGCTTGTACCTTTAGTGTCTTAAAGCAAGGCAACTTTATGCCATAAATGATTCCTTGTCTAGCAATAATGTTACGTTACGTGTTCTCAGGGAGAAAAGCAGAAGAGACTGTGAAGGAATAAAAAATTCCATGCCGTTTGACTAAAAATGCAAAAGTTACTGAGATGTATCCACTAGATGCGCTGCAACACCCAGCGAGTCTGGGGATGCTGGGATTTCTCTCAGTAGCTGACAAAAACCAAACAAAATTGTTATGTTGGTTTGGACATAGGGCATTTCCCCCACATACATATTTCTTTATTGGATGTTTCTCAGCCATTTGTTTTCACTCTGCATTATCTTTGCACATTCAGATGTGTTTTATAAATGACAGTGGTTATTTCTGAAGTCTTACATGGCCAAAGACCTTTCCCTGAGAAAAACGTGAGTGTCACCCTCCTAAAACACTGCCATGTAAGCTGCTCACATCACTCTCCACCAGTCTATGCCTCAAACAGGCAACGAATGCTAAAACAGAGAAAAAATGAACTCTAATCATGGCAAAATCTGCTGAAGAGTCTTCTAAAACTCATCTACGAACAAACACAAGAGTGATTGGGATGAAACCTGTCCCCATAAA
>WAAB01009911.1:79123-124123 GCA_013389865.1 Piaya cayana
CATGCCGTTTGACTAAAAATGCAAAAGTTACTGAGATGTATCCACTAGATGCGCTGCAACACCCAGCGAGTCTGGGGATGCTGGGATTTCTCTCAGTAGCTGACAAAAACCAAACAAAATTGTTATGTTGGTTTGGACATAGGGCATTTCCCCCACATACATATTTCTTTATTGGATGTTTCTCAGCCATTTGTTTTCACTCTGCATTATCTTTGCACATTCAGATGTGTTTTATAAATGACAGTGGTTATTTCTGAAGTCTTACATGGCCAAGGACCTTTCTCTGAGAAAAAAAAAGAGTGTCACCCTCCTAAAACACTGCCATGTAAGCTGCTCACATCACTCTCCACTAGTCTATGCCTCAAACAGGCAACGAATGCTAAAACAGAGAAAAAATGAACTCTAATCATGGCAAAATCTGCTGAAGAGTCTTCTAAAACTCATCTACGAACAAACACAAGAGTGATTGGGATGAAACCTGTCCCCATAAAAGCCGAAACCACAGGAAGAATCTAAACATCTGGGTCACATGTTGTCTGAACTTACGTACATGTGTTATTCCAGGCAGTCTTTACGATTTAGAGATCCTATGTGAAAGTCAAGGCAATGCATGCACTGTTGCTGTGTAAAGTAACAGAAATCCTCTTAAAAGGTTCTTCCACACAAACCCCATTTTTAAGGCGAGACCCTGGGACAGGTATCTGCACGATGTTTCCTACAGTTTGCAAACCCCAAACCAGTGCGACCTAGGTCTCCACACAGCTCGGTCACAACGCAGAACCAGATTCCGCGATGCTAGGAAAGGGCTGCACTCAACAGTCCCCTCCGATGCATTCAGGCACAGTTTCTGCCTCAATCTCTCTCTGACTTCAGGCACTGCAAAGAGAACGGCACCGCAGCAGAGGCACCGCAGGACCTTCACACTGTGTGGCAGCAGCAATCAAACCTCTCTCTCACAGCACCGTTTTGTGAAAGATCATCAGCAGAGGAATCCCTTCATCTGTCACACCAGCGGTAACTAACCACTCCGTGCTAAACAAACGGGCTTGATCACAAACCCGGCTGCACTTCTTGATAGAAGCCGCAGTTTTAAAAACCCTGCTTGCCGTTTATTCTATGTGGGATTTTCTTTTCGATTTTTTAACTTAGCGAGTGCCACGGTGCACTCTCATTTTCGATTTTAATGGCTAAAGATATGCACGCAAAAAGCATCCTAATTACTGCTTTCCTGGCAGACGCAGCCATTTCCTTGGGTTTTTATTGCCATTAGTTTTCCTCACCGATTTATCCTTAGCTACTCTCTTTGCATCTTCCTCGCCTCCCCTGAGACCTTTCCTCCTCGCTTCTCAAGACTTGTCAGCACGCCTCCAATCCCCAGGAGAGATTGAAGGCCTTGTAAAACCCACTGCGCAAACAAGCATTCCTGTTCATTTATCACATTTAGCATGCGCACTTCCACACTCATCAAAACCAAGCCTGAGCTCGCTAAGTCATTTCCCTCTCCCAATTACAAATTAGTCCATTAGGCTGTCTGCAGTAGGCCCTCTGTTGCATCTTGGTAATGGCTTCTGAGATTTCCATCATAATCGTAATGGCTCCCTGTGCAGCCATGAGGGCAGATGGAGGCCGCTCGTGGGTAATGAGGTATCACACTACCAAAGGGCACAGCTCTGGGCTCATTATTTAGTCTTGGCTGTTTTGTGAAAACAACAACAAAGGTAAAATGCTGAAGGGAACACTTTAGCATATTAAATTAACACTTCTTGAAATTTCTCTCTGTAAACATGCCATATTTTTTCTTTATGAAACATCCCGTGTGTCTGAGCGTGTGACGTGAGAGAAGAGGGAGGAGGGGAGAAGGGACCATGGAGATGGCGCGCTGCCACGTCCTCCCTGCACGCAGCAAGGCTCTCCCCACGGCCGCTGCAGACACCGAGCTGGGGGAACACCAGGACATCCCTGAGGACCTTGGTTGGCCACAGGGCTCTTGAAACGCTTGGCCCTTTCAAACAAACTGGCCACATGGGAGCTGATAGCACCCACCACTTCAGATCCATCTCCACGGGATGTGTCCACTGGGGAGGTGAATTGGTTGGACTGTCTGGGTCTAAGTGCCAATTCTGGGATTTGGCAATGCGGGTGTTCCTTTCACAGCAGCAGCCAAAGCTGGCTAATACTTAATATACCTAAAGCTGTGATCACACCCAATGAAGAAAGAACCCTAAAAAGAGTGAAACTTGGGGTGACAACCCTCTGCCTACCTGTACCTCCAGCTGTAGCCACCTGAGACCCCATAAACCACTGCATCCACTCACCCTCCGGCACTGAGGGACACAGAGCCTGGCAGCTGAGTAACTTATTTCAAAGAGAAAACCAATGTTTAAGACAAGCGGGTTAAAATCAATATCAATTAGACACTCTTTGAACATTGCTGCTCTCTTTAGATTTTGTGTATCGGATGTGAACTGTTGCTAATTTGACTTTGTTCCCAGCGGCGCAATCGCATTCAAGATATCAAATCCCACTGCGTACTGGAAGTTAAGGGCAGTTAATATGAAGGCTCTCTCTTCGACTGGAGTCGAGCTTAATTTGTTTTCCTTATAGTTTTTCTACGGATATAAATTGGAGAGGGGCAGATTTAGACTAGACATAAGGAANCAAACTCTACCATAAGAGTTAGCCTGCAGGTGAACAAAAATGCAATAAATGTCTTTATAGGTCTGGCACCCTATGGAATGTGCCTAAACGTCAGCCAACGCACATACAGGAAAGAGGCAAATCAGTCCATGAAGGGAGGGGTTTTTACATTTCTCGCTTCTCTTGCAAGGTGTATCCCTGCATGCAGTCAGAGAGGTGGAGGTGCAGCTCCCACAGGGAGACACAAAGCAGCCTAAACATTTCCCTTCAAGTGATTTTATCTCGAGTCATTGAGCAGCACCTCCCCTGCCCCTTTCCTAAAGTTCTGGAAGAGCTAGCTGTGACGCCCACGCCAAAACACATTTTTAGATGCTAGATAGTGGGCAAGTATTGAAAAACATGTTTCAAATCTGAAATACTGCTCACACAGGGGAAAAAAAAACAAAAGAAGCCAACCAATGATTCTTTGAGATAAGAGGAGTGCAAATACAAAGTTAGCAGGCGGATTGGTATCCAACTCTGCTTTGGTGAGCAGTAAAACACAAATTTATGAGCTGGGTTTTGTTAAAGTCGGATATGGATTTTTGAAAATGAAAAGGATGGATGGGGGGACGGCAGTGAGACATTTAATCAATGTCATAAAAATGTAACATTCATTGGTCTCCTAAAATGAAATTAATAATCTGTGTAGAAGTATCATTAGGAGATAAGTGACATTTTTAGGCTTTGATTTGTAACTTGTAACAAATCTTACTTCCACATATTTCAAACATTCTTAGTGATATCCATCTTTATTAAAACATACCAAAACCTTTTCACCTCAGCTAGAGTGGCCCATCAAGCATTTTTTCCCCAGCATAATATCCTTAAGTAAAAAGATACATTATCAGGCACAGACTTTCCAGTAATGAAGGCAGGAAGAGACATGCTCCGCACCATATTCAAATTAAATCAGGGATTTCAATACTCCCTGATTATCAGGGAGTCTTGTCTTTCACTAATAAATTTCTCCTTCATCCCAGGCACAGGATTTCTAAGCACTTGCTCAACTGATCAGACATTTCATTGTATGCAGAAGGGTAAAAATAAGGTGTATGCATGTGGGGAGGAGGAGTGCAGGGCAGGGGAGGGGATAAAAAATTAGTCAAGTCTGCTAGATGAATGATTGGAAATATTACATGAAAAGGCAGCCTTGTAGGAACACAAATCTGATTCGCATGCCCTGCTGAATTTAGAAGGATTTGGGGGAAGGAGTAGATAATATACAGAGGCTTATTCTCCTTACATTTAACATCAGGGTATTTTGCATCAAAGAAGTTTCATACATTTTAGCAGCACTACCTTTGATTTGCAGTAGGTAAGCGAGATGAGAAACCAGAGCCCGGAGCATGGATCACTACCCATCATCTCTCATAGAGGAGGGGAGGTGACACGTTCCCTCTCCCCACTCTGCTGCCCTCCCCTTTCCTTTTTAAAGGTAAGGCACAAAAGGGCACCAGGAAATATTCTTTTCTTTTTTTCAATTAGCAACAGAATCACAACTGACTTGTGCAGCTGGGAGGACGCGCATCTTTTTCTTTGTGGATCCCTGTCAAACATATTCTAATTAAGCTGTTTCCATTTTCATTGTGGCAAACAAGAAGGATGACAGCAGGGAAAAGTTGGTGAGAGTTATCACCGTACACATTCAGAAGTTCCAGAGATAAAGGATAACCTCAATGTTGTGGCTGCGAAAACAATAACAGCTCGGGTCCCCTGCTGAGAGGCAGCATGCTGGAGCCTGGCAGATCGTCCTTGCCTCGAAGAGAACACAGTATGAACATAAAGGGAGATAAAGTACCACAATCCTCGCTATAAATGGAAACTGAGGCACAGAGAGACGTGGCTCTTTCCCCAATACCACAAAGCTGCTCTACGTCAAAATCAAGTGGCGCACCTAATTCTCCAAAGTCCCAGTTAAGTGCCTTAATCAAAAACTGCTTCAGGGCCTAGAGAGAATTGTCCTTTATATTAATTATCCTTTACATTGAAGAACCACTAGGAAAGCGGTCTTGTTTTTACTACTAGGCCAACTTCCAAAGGGTCCCACTTAATAAAACATTCAAAACTTCACAAGGGATTTTTGACTAATTTTGTTACTACCTTTGATTCTAATTCCGTTATCCCATAATTGCTCTAGCACGTCAAAAAGGACACGTTTCTTTTATTTATACAGCTAAATCTGTACAGATTTAGTATCCACACATAATGGAATCTGGTGACACTATTACCGTCACACTGATGTCCTTTTCTCATCCAGCCTGGTTTGGATTCAAAGTGACAATGTAAAATAAAACCTCCAATAACCTAAGTGATCCCATGAAATACTTGACCATTTCTAGATATCAAGATGATATTTTTACACATGCCCAAGGGCTTTGGGCTCCTAAGTTTCATTAAGCATGACTCAGGCTGCAGACCTGCAGGTTACGGTGTAACAAGTCTGGAGTCTCTCCCCATTTGGAATTATTTTTCTCATGGGAGAAAACTATACACAGCAGTGTATATGCACACATCTCTAAATCACGCATCTATAAATCACTTCCATGACTTGCCCAGCTAGAAAGCCTGCCCACAGCTAGTTGGCTTCACAGCTTCCGAGTGGGCTCCATGACCACATCGGAATGTGACCGATAACTGACACGCACCAATCCCACAAAGTCAGAAAGGGCACGCGGCTGCCCTGTTTCATCCTCCACCTCTGAAGTACCACCTATTGACAGGTATCGAAAATAACAACTTGGTAATTCACGTTATATCCTCTTATAATTTTTGCATACCCAGCTTTTCAATGAAATTATTTACTGAGAGAAAAAAAAACAAAGGCCCCTCCCTTTGAGAAGGTTAGGTCTTTGCTCAAGCCCACAGATTTTAACCTCATAAATATTCCCAGCTATAAGATCTTATTAAGAAGGTATGTCTCCCAAGAGCATAAAACCATCAAGCTGTAAATTTTATTTAATTTCCCATGAGATTTCCTAGCCTCATACATATAATTAGAGTGCAGTATAGAGCACTTTTTGTGTTTTGTCAATAAATCACTAGGGAACAATCAAAGTTTAAGAGGACAAGCTTTAATGATTTTTCAGACCCCTAAGCAATCACGCCTGCTACAGTGGCAAGCTGGTCTTTAACTTTCTCTAACTAGGATTGTGGACTGTAATGTTAGATAGGGTCCCAAACACTTAATCCTATTAGACTCCGCAGCCCAGACAATCATAGCTTATTCCCCAGGGACATATTGATTTTGATTTGGTTGACAGATAAGACTAGCCGAGCTACTGTAGGCTATGCTTTATTAAGTGTTTACAAATTAAATATCTTAAGGTCTGTAACAAGCACAACTCTGCCACACAGCCAACTGCAGATTTGCAATTACCTGTGCAGATGGACAGAAGACGAGTCTCCATCAATCACCGAGAGCACATCTCACAGCGTCAGCAGCATCGAGCGCACCCAGTCAAGAGGCACCAGCCTGTTCCACATCCAGGAAGGTGCAAGGTTCTCCTACCTCCATTTAGGGTGCAGCCTCTTGAGAAACTGATGTTTTGCGAGATTTTTTTGGGGGGTAAAATATCTTAGGAACATCTTTGTCAGGAGGAAGTCATCGGGGTCTATTCATTATTAGGCCAGGACAGAAATTGTGTCTTACTTTTTAAAAGGCAATGTATATCTCACTTATTTTGCCCTCTCTATTCTTTAACTCAGAAACTGAGTATTTTTTTCATTGCCCATAATTTCCACAATGCTACCGTGGCCTTTATATCTTCTAATTCAGCCTACTCGGGTACTCTTGGAAGTTCCTACATGCAGTGCAGACAGAGATAAACCATTCTTTCATATGCAGATTGTGACTTTTGGAAAGACAATCCCATTCTGTGTTACAAAAACACATTAGCTATTGCAGATGATTTAAAGATAAAACGCACACAATCGAATTCTTTCTTGCATGCAAACCATAAAATAACTTCTACATCTGGGAGAGCTGAATGAGCATATTTCTTATTTGGCATTATTTTACCCTTGACTTTGCACTGATGTCAATGACAGAGGGAGAAAAATAACTGCAGAGAATTGGATGCAAAGAATTCATGGGCGTACTGAAAGGAAATATTTGAAAGAGAGAAAGCACCTTCCTGAATTATCCAACACACGGCAGCACACAGAACTACTTGGGTCAACAGACAGGACAGCACTTCTGTACCCTGCATTACCCTTGTGATCTCAAGTGGAAACCATCTTATAGGCACTGAACGCACATTAAACACTTGAGCTTTTCGTCGTATAATTTGATAATCACACCAACTACACTATCAGGCAAAAGTCTCCCAAGTACTTTAAATACGTTAATGAACCAAGATTTTATCTATAGTCTTATACAGCTTGCACAAATCTATAAATAGGCTTATCTCAGGGTTATTGCTGTTATAAATTAATTATGGAAATGTCAACCAAATCAGGTACATGCCAAAGAAGTAATGGGGAGAGCAGTGATTTGCAAGAGAAGATTCAGATACCGGGTGACCTGCATGAAGGGATCGCAGCCCCTGGCAGCAGTCCACAAGCTTTGGGGGAATTTAACCTTGAAGAATACACTTAAAATTGGTTTTCATACGAGTAATTGACAGTGGCTGAGGAAGTGAACTGAGTTAGGGAAGAGTTATTGCACTGTTTTCTTTTAGGATCTCATTCTTTAAGCCATGATTGTTTCTTTCCAGACACTGGGAGCTACAGAGTAAAGGGTTTGGGGGTTTTGATTTTGTATTTGTTGGGTGGTTTTCTCAGTGAGGAAAGATGAGGGAATGGAGATCAGGGACTGTCAATAAATTACTTACCTTGGGCATTGTTTGGTAAGGGTAAGTCTAGGAATGAAATATGCTCATTTAAAAAGAAAATCCCAATCAAACAGCAATTATTGCCTTCCCGCTTAGATCTGAATATCTATTTGATCTTAAGGACAACAACAGAAGGAAGTGAACTGTGCATATTATAAGAAGTTTCCTGTGTGCATCTCTGCCTTTATTCTAAATCTAACCCAAATGGCACTCTGAGAAGGTTGAGACATCTGTCAGAGCACAACAACTACTGAGATCCTAAATGATATATTACTTCTACTATTCTTTATTCTGTGATTGGACCCGTGAACCCTGGCTGTGGATAAGGAGTCTTATTACACCAGCTGCTTCACAAACTGATCAAAAAGATGACACATGCCCCACACACCTAGTATTCAGAAAGAAAACATTCTTTATCTTCCGTAGTTAATGCCTATCCTTTTCATTTGATCTGAAGACATTTCTGGAAGAATTTCTTTTTTTATTTCTGCTTTTCTTAGCATTCTTCTAACAGGTGGACACCATTGTTGAAGAAATAACAAAGAAAATGGTGAACAAAACAGCACATCATAATGTGCCAGCAACGCTGAAGTTCATACGTGTTAAAAATTTATGTATATTCTCGCAGATCAGAAAGTTTACTGCAAGAGTTTGTTCAATATATACATTTAAAAATATGAAGAAAATTCTAAAAAGCATCACTTTCACTTTTACAGCAATTAGTATTGCCAGTGTTTGAGTGTCTAGTCCTATTCTACTATAGCTGTTCTAAAGCTAGTATAGAACTCATCCCAAACCCCAGAATTTCCTTCAGCAGGAATTTAGATTTATTCTGGGTAACAGAAATTTGTTTCCCTGCTAGGATGCATTTCTGTGGGCCTGCAACGTAAATAAATTTGTGAAAGAGACTGCTTCTAGAATATCAAATAATCTCAGGGTACTTGTAGATGCTTTATTCTTCTGGTTACATCAATATAAATGGATTAAACAAAACACTTTCTATTGCTCACTAGGACACGGTACTCCAGCTGGTCAAATATAGATCTGCTGATTGTAATGATCCAAGGGCTTTATGATCTGCAGGCTGCATTATTACAGGTCACTCTTCCTAAACCTGAGCTGCAGAGTGGCCAGTGCAATGATAACCAGATCGACCGTTTATCTGGTCGGTTCTTGTCTCATAATTGCAGCGCACCTCAAATGCCAGGAATCACTTAAAGTCTTAGACTGGGAGTCTCAAGATGCTCTATAGAAATCAACAAATTGCTAAAGGTTGCACCTCTCTCGGTCGGAGGAAAACAGCAGGTAGAGTTTCCAGCAATCTTAGTATTAAGTAGGAAAGCATCTGGGAGAAGAGGACATGGATTCCCTAACATAGTGCCACAATTCACAAGTGGAAAGACAAAATGTCCAAAGAACTTATTGTCTCAAAGCAAAATGTCACTGCATTTCTTCCTTTTCGCTCTGACGGAGACATGGATGGAAAGACATGAAAAAA
The DNA here is from genome assembly GCA_013389865.1 of Piaya cayana. NCBI lineage: Eukaryota > Metazoa > Chordata > Aves > Cuculiformes > Coccyzidae > Piaya > Piaya cayana. The sequence goes on from WAAB01009911.1 coordinate 88,133, forward strand.
GAAAGCTGGATGGATTAAAAAAAGAGACTGTTCCACAGGTCAGGAGCAGAAAGGAATAAAGTCATCAATAAGCTGTATGGACTGTTTCTATTTGGATCAATTCTCACTGCCACAGCAGCATATTGCCTTCACACCACTGAAATACAGAGTCAATCTCTGACCTATAGTGAAACAACACTTAGAATGATGCTTAGATTCTCTGCTGGCTTTCTGCACCAGAAGACCCTCAAGCAGACCACACACTTGTCCTTGCAAGAAAAAAATGCCATACTTTGATTTAGACATTAGAATGGTGGAAACTGCACAGGAGTAGTGAACATTTTTGTGAAATTCTGCACTGCAGTATCTGCTGTGGGCCTTCTTCATCAATAATTAACTCGGGTCACAGACATGACATTTGTACCTACTAACTGCTTAATATTCTGAGTAGATAATGGACTAATATCCTTATTGAAAAAGTTACAGCATGAGGCAGTTTTCAACAGATGAAGGAAGCCTGGTTTTAAGGATTTTGATAAAATACTAAATATTTCCTGAAAAGTAGCTATGCTTCACCTCCTCATTCTGCTGCACTAGGACGTTGGATACCTTCATCCCAATCAAACTTCTGAATGAAATCTGTGCAAAGCTTGCACAGTTCCTCCAGATGCATGAAATAAAGCAAATAACCGCTGGTTACCTTGTCCTGACCTGCGTTTTACACAGTAAATGGTCAACCTTTCACTCCACCTCTACAAATTCTTTTTCCTTGATGCCTGCAGATCTTCAAATAAAACTCAAAAAATATTTGTGTGCCTCGCAAGAGACATCACCACCATCACGTGTGCAGCTCTCAAATCACGTTATAATTCCTAGCAGTGTCACAATATTTGTAGACGCCTGTGTGGAAGGCAGTATCAGACCATCCTGTGATCACTTTCCACAACCTCTACCATAGATACGCGATGCAAGTTCAAACTTGTTGCTGTCCTGGCGGCTGTGTGGTTTTACTCTTATGGAAAACATTTATAGAATAACTGGTGATGCAGGATTCAAGGAGCCTGGAAACATAGATTAAAACATCACCTCATGCTCACGCTCTCTCCATTTACTGCTCCTTTAAGTTTTAACTGGGTTGAACCGGGCAGACAGAGCGGTGCAGAGACTGTGTGGAAGTTTGATCATACTCCATTCACAACGACCTGCTCAGAACTACTGCTCATAAACGGAGCAGGGATTTGCTAACTATGCAGCTTCGGGGCCAAGCCGTTATGGTTTATTCAAAACAGGCTAACAAGTACTCTGGTTACATCCTGGAATTCATAAAACTTTTGAAAGTGTTATATTGGTCTAGTAAAAGTGGAATGCGTGTGTAGTATATTCTAAAGACGTCTAAACGTTAAGTATTTCACATAAGGCTGTGGAAAAAGCTTGTCTTCCCCCTCTGTTTTGGCATTAAATGCTATTCATGGTTAATGAAAAGCAGAGAAATATGGGCCTGCATACCTAGGCTGTCAAACTGCATTAAAACAAAGGATCAGACTGAGGTTGGGAAGAATGATCTTAAACACAGTAGATCCCAGAGACAGCACAAATCTCACACCCAGCAGAGAGTGCTAGAAACTCTGGAGCTTTATTCATGATGTCCAGGTGCTTCTAGGTCCTGATCCAAGACCACAAAATATCCTAGGAAGATATCACTGGGTTTTCGATCAGGTTTCTAGCATGTACTGCTATGCTTATGCTGCTTGGGGGACACGACGGATGGTTAATATTGCTACTGACCTGGCTGATGTGGAATAACTCAATATATCCTTTAAACTAGGGCCTGAAGAGCAGCTAAAGGCTTCTAAAATGTAAAGAAGGAGTTCTCTTTTCTGCATCTTAAGAGCAAAGAAGGATCATATAGACACAGTGTTTATCCAGGCTAGGAAAGGATCGAATCCCCTTTATTCTCTTTAGAAAACTACAGGTGAAATCTATTTCCCTTATGGCTTGAGACTAGTGAGAAAAATGAATAAACATAAAAAGTGGAAAAAGGGGAGAGTCTGTGCTGTTCCACCATGGTAAATGAGGTGGTGAAAACAGACTTAAAACTGATATTTTGCCATTAAAAAATACACTTCTACCATCTCTGACAAAACACAGTTTGCTGCCATTTACACCTTAACAGCAGCTCTGTAAGAATGTGGAACTACCTGCACCTAAATGAAATAAAAGCTGTCCTGAGATAGAAAAAAAAAGTCCAAGGCTGAAGAGATAATGTCCAGGTAACCCACCATCAAGCCTAGCCCTGAGGATGGGCTCTGTCTCTAGACACATGCAGATAGCCTGTAAACGGTAGAAGACCCATCTCGTACTCAACAGGTTTGTAAAGACATTTTATTCCCCCAAAAGCCACCGACAGTGCTGCGCTGCAACTGCCCAACCACGTTCTAATTAAGCAACAGTGGTTTCAGCAAAGACTATTTCCTGGGGATTAATGACCAACAGAGAAGCAGCTGATGATCTTAGGCCCATTAATGCTAGTTAGTCATTAATCCCCAGCTTTACCCTGCACTAAAGTCACTACAGATACCACTAGATCAGGGTACAGACTTCTTGCACAGATTCAGACTATTGGTTTGAGTGCTCGATGTTGCTATTGCAAGGCTTTGCTGCTGCTCACAAGCAGAGGGTGAGACAGGAAGAAGTAACATTTCTGATTATGAAGATTTAAGTCTCAGAACACCAAACTTCCTCTACGAGTTCAGATAAGCTCCTTAATCTCTCTGCAACTAAATCACATTGCCTTGAAAGGGGGAAAAGAAGATTACCTATTTACAAGATATGCAAATACGTAACACAAATGTAAGCTTTCACTCGTCAGAGTATCAGACCATTCACCAATCTCACATTTTGCTGCAGCAATGTTTAAAATCTAAGAATACCCACAAGAAAAAAAAATAGATGAGAACAAGGAACGGCTGAAGTACAGTAACACAGAGAAAGATGCATCGCCTTCTCTGAGGTTTGCTGGCCTTAGGTGCCACACAAACGGCCACTGAGACCATTTTCTTGCAATGCTGGTGAGCCAGAATCATCAGGGAAAACGCATTAAAGGGCAGTGGATTCAGTGATGCTCCAGGAAGCGGGCTGATAACCCACTGCTTGGTAGTTTCCTTTTGGGTGAAGCAAATATGGGATATTCCATCTTGAGCCCTACGGTTCTGTTGCTGCTGAAAATCTCTTCTGACTGTAACTGACTCTCCATTCAGTAAACAGTTCATGCTCACTATAGGTTTTGCAGCAATTTCCACAAGAACAGCAAGAACAGTGGCAAGTTTGAGCTAATCGGCCTGCCTGACTAAGTTGTTATTAGTAGTAGTTCAATTAGTATTACTCCTAATGTATAACAGACACAGCCCCTCCGTGCTCTGAACTTTACCCTTGTCTTGCTGTTGCCTATTAATAACCTCTGCATGAGAGACACTGCTTGTTGGAGGAGTCTGTCACTCCTTTTTCTCTCACCTGCCTTTCCCTGTCACTGAGGAATATATTCTTTCCCCTTAAAACCTTAACAATAATCTAGGTTATACATTCTCCAAGCGCTCCTGGAAACTATGTGGACCAGACATAGCTGGGGGAGAAGGAAGAACTAGAAACCATTTTATATCTCTGATCACACGTAATAAAAATATCGATTAACTCCAGAACATAGGTTGTGAATTACTTTAGAGAAACAAATGAGAGGGCAGTGTCACACATTAGATCACGCTACCACTGCACCAAGGAGCACTATACGTGCTGCATCAGGTGGATGGACTGCTCTGACCCCTTCGGCCAAACCTGTGCAAGGGCAGGTAATAAGTTCTGTAGGTATAAATTGCCCACAGCAGTCAGGTATGCAGACGTATTCAACTCACAAAATAATAGTCGCAAGAATGGAAAAAAAAAAAATCCAATTAGTGTCTAAAAATCCCTAGACATGACACTACTTGGGGAAAAAAAAGTTGAAAAAAAACCCCTCTAAGGCTTGATACCTTGACAACCAACAGGTAATATTTTGCTTTTATTGTCTACAAAGTAATGAGAAAGAGAGAAGAGCAGTGAGAGTGGGTGTCTCAGCAAGCTGCTTTACAGTAGGAGTAAGACACTGCAGAGTGCAGGATGGTTTACCTCTCATTTAAGATCTCCCAGCTCTTGCTAATTGCAGTGGCAGCTCGCATGCCAACCACTGCCTATTCCTCCACTGGACAAGGTCACGTCACACAGTGAGGTGGTTACCCTACACAGTACATACCACAGCGCTGAAATCCAGGAGAAAAATGATGTGCACAACTCCACCCGTCAAGGACCAGCTGCAGAATTCTTATGGGAATTTCCTGCTGGATCCTCTGTGAACAGCTTATTCCCAGTTTATCATTGATCTTCTATCCATCATCTCCAGAAGAGATGAGGTTTACCATGCTAGGTAGAGAACAATAATCAGCTTCTACAAATGCAGCGGGCAAGGGATTTCGTTGTCCCACTACGTCCCAATTGTAATTCACCCAGCAACTTGCACCTTCAAGATGATTTGGAGGGTGTGGACATCTCTAGCACGCCCAATGGTGCTGGTAACAGAGCATTCCTTCTACAAAATCAGATGTCAAGGTGCTTTTTGCAAAAAAAAACATTGTGATTGATAGGAATGGTTGGACTTGATGATCTGGTGGACCTTTTCCAACCTGGTGATTCTATGATTTGGCCTTAGCAGCTGGATCTTAGCACCTCAGGTTAAACACAGAGACTGTGTCCTCTCTGCTGGTTCCTGTGACACACATGGAATAGGAGTGTTGGTAGCTCTTTCTCTCTGCAGTTCTCCCTGGATCCCCACCCCCCAAGGTCGGGCTTATTATATTTCCTCTTGCATGACCCAAAGAACATGTTCTTCAGAGCACTACGACACTAAGAGCGCTTCTGGGAGCTTCATGCTCACTGTGTCAAAAAGTGTGGGGTTTCCTACTTTATTCCTTTAGAGTCTAACAGAGACAGAAGCTTTCAGGAGGAAGAGACTGAGAGACAGAAAGGAAGAGGGTAAAATGGAATTTTAAATGACTTTCAGTTATTCAGAAGTAGGCTTTTCTGTACATACCTCAAGCTTATTTCTCAGGTGTACCACAGCAGCTGCTGAACCCCAGTCCCTCCACAGCTGTTGCTGGGACAGCCCAAAATCTACTGGGAGCCCAAAATCGAAGGGAGCACCCAAATCTACTGTGAGAAAAGTTTTGATTCCCGGGGGTGACATACACTGGGGAAAGGGGCTAAGTGCACTGGGAAAAGAGCCTCTCTGGAAGAAGAATATCATTAGCAGATGACTTGCCTCACCTCTGCCCTTTGCAGGAGAGGAAGAAATTATCCTTAGGAGTATCTCCATTGAGTGGAGCCTGGTGGCACATTCCACCTCATGCGTATCTTGTTTATTCTAAGTGGAGCTACAAATCTGTCGAGTGAGCATTTTGTTTTGATTAAAAATTAATAGCTGCTTTTGACCCAGGTGGATTAATTTCACTTTCACAGAGTATCAAGTTAATTGACACAAACTACTGTCAGGTGAAAGAACCAATTAACAAACTGTGAGGAGGACTCCTCTCTCCCCCCCTCCCTCCTCCTCTCCCCCAAATGTTTTGACTGAAGTTTTTTTTTTTTTCCTTTTAACAGAAAAATTTCATCTCAGCAGAATGAGTTTAATTACTTAACAAATAGAGGAACAAAAGAAAAGCAGAGGGTGGGGGCAGCGAAGAGGAGTGGAAATCAGTCCCTACGTGCCCAGAGTTGGCTGGCAAGGTGCTGCAGAGGAGCACTGGGGAAGGAGCCCTGCTCCTGATGCTGGGCTTGTGCAGAGCTGCTCTCACCAATTAACCGCCACTTCCAAGATTATCAGTCATCAGGGTTTGAGTATGGTTCTGGTTTATTGCAGTTTGGCAAAGGTCTTTCATAGGGTCCCCACAACATGACAGCAAGGTCACTCAAATAAAGCGCCGGCAGAATCCATCCAGAGCGCAGAACAATGCAGTGCACAATACAGCAGCGAGAGCCACGAAAATATCTCCTGTTCTCATTTTTGTATTTAAATTGGAAGTTTTCTATAGCGATGCATTATGAATAGGAGCGGGTGCTAGCCTAGGAAAATGAAAGTAGTTCCTTATTTAATGCTTGTTAAACGTAAGCCAGCTCAGGCCTCGCTGGTTGAGCTTTATGGATGGCTTTTTCAGAGCCTGGAACAGCGAACGGCAAGCTGGCAGAAAGGGCTGGCAGAAAGGGCTAGTGTTTGGCCAGTATTTCAAGCAGCTACACACGACCATCCGAGAAATGGAAACATCCTTTCCAGTTTACATTTTGTCAGCTTGGCTATTAGGAACTCAAGGGTACATTTTCTAAAGCAAAGTGACTTATGCTTCCAAGTACCATTTTCAAACTGTCTTGTGCTAGAGAAGGTAAATTCCTGCAGGAATGAGGAGACATAAAGAGCAAGTTAGGTATGCAACTCCTATTAAAATCAAAACAAGCTGTCTGCCTGATTTGCTTATGTCCTTCTGAAAGTCCCATAAGAATCCTATTAACATCTCCAGGCATCCAAATGCCATCTACAACTCGTCTTTTGGAATTCACGTGATTTGGACATCTACACATCCTCGATGTCTTTAGAAAATTGGATATTGTCTCCTAGATTGTCTGGCTGGGTTCGAAAATCTATTCCAAACTGCTAACACTGTGGCTTAAGTTTTATTATAGAAGTTGCTTAACTAGGCAAATATTTTGAGTTATATATATTTTTCCTTTACTTACAGAAGTCATAGCACTTCATTTATCCTCCTGAGACTGTTTGTTCAAATCATTCTTTTTCATACTTAGCCACTATTCTACCCCAGGGACTAGCTACAAGCTTTTCCCATTATTAATTTTTTATTCAAGGGAACAGCTATAAAATCCATTTCGGGGGGTGGAGGGTAGGGATGGGCATGAGGAGAGGGAGGAGAGGGAGGAGAGGGAGGAGAGGGAGGAGAGGGAGGAGAGGGAGGAGAGGGAGGAGAGGGAGGAGAGGGAGGAGAGGGAGGAGAGGGAGGAGAGGGAGGAGAGGGAGGAGAGGGAGGAGAGGGAGGAGAGGGAGGAGAGGGAGGAGAGGGAGGAGAGGGAGGAGAGGGAGGAGAGGGAGGAGAGGGAGGAGAGGGAGGAGAGGGAGGAGAGGGAGGAGAGGGAGGAGAGGGAGGAGAGGGAGGAGAGGGAGGAGAGGGAGGAGAGGGAGGAGAGGGAGGAGAGGGAGGAGAGGGAGGAGAGGGAGGAGAGGGAGGAGAGGGAGGAGAGGGAGGAGAGGGAGGAGAGGGAGGAGAGGGAGGAGAGGGAGGAGAGGGAGGAGAGGGAGGAGAGGGAGGAGAGGGAGGATGAAATACTTTTCCCAGATGTAAGACGATGGCTGGAACCTTGTCTACACTCTTGCACATTTGAAAACCAGTCCTAAATGCTCCATTATCCCCACCTGATAATAATGTGTACAATTCCAGAAGGGAGAAGATCATATTCATGCTCTGCACAGGGAAAAGACCAATGCCACACCTTGCAGGGCAATACCCCCAGTAATAGCTGTGAGCTGCTCAGATAGGCAGATGTAGAATATACATACAAATACAACAACAAAAGCTAACTAAACATCTAAATAAAGGTATGAAATATTTAAAACTGAGACAGAAAGGTTTTGCAATAAGCTACAATGGGAGTGTGCAAAGGTTCCTCTCCCCAGAGGAGGGCTGGCTGCCCCGAGCCTTTATGTAGCACTGCCAATTCATTAGTGAAGCTGTGTCTGAAAACCCTGTCACTGCACAACGTGTGTCCACTCATTACCTAGAGGGTTCCAGTATGCTGGGGAAGGACTACAGACATACCTGGCTGTCTCTGACATGCCGAGAACCAAGATAAAATGAAAAGAGGAAATTGCAATCCAATTCAGCGCATATGGAAAATGAAGAGACGTCGTTTCATATGCTCCGGCTTATCTTTCCCTTTAGTTTATGTTAAAAAATATACAGTATTTGGTGCCCTTTCCTCTTGGGAAATGAGCAGCATAGGTAATGGAAACCAATAAGGAACTGTCATGTGTGTAACTGCAATCTGTCTGCATTTAGGTGATTCCTGTTATGTCCTATATCTGACCAGGGGGAAAAGCAATTGTTCACATGAAACCAGGTGACAAATCCTCCCAGTCATTTTTTCCCTTTCTGTCTTCCCAATCAGAGCACTGATCTGAAAAGCCAAAATGATATCGCAGCACTAAGAATTTAAGCACTTGCAAGAAATGCTTAACCTATAGTAAAGAGCCAACAAAACACCCCAGCATTTCTTAGAGGCCATCGGACAAGATGCACATTAAACATGGAATATTAAAAGACACACAAACACCTGAACATGCATTCTCCATAGCATAATCCTTCTTATGACAGACCACAGAGGTCAAACTCCAATCACTTTCTTTCCACAGGCCTTTAGCCTACAAGCAATCCATGTTAAAATCTGCAAGATGAGGTAAGATACTGGATTTGTTAGAAGCAAGATCAGGAGATTCAGTCTGCCAGGGAGAAGGGCAGTTCATGAGATGGATTGCAGGTTTTTACCTCTGCTGCCCACCACGGACTCCTCCCTGTTAACTGCCATGAACCTGAGCAAGGGCACCGAGATAATGTTTTATCCCAGATGTAAAAATGGGCCAAGAACAAACATGCCCAGGTTTTCAATTGGGTTTTAGCCACAAAGTCTGTCAGCCTGACCTGAACTATGATTGTCTGAGGGACACAAATGATACAACCCTGGCAGTTCATGTTTCAGGAGCTCCTCCACTGACTGCAAATTAAAGGGAAGGGTCAGCTTCATTTAGCACTGACTTCTGTCTTCATTTCATGCTCAGAGGATAGCACTCAGCATAAAGCCTTAGCTGATGCAAATCAAGAACGCTCAGTAGTAATCAGCGTTAGACTGATTTATAACAACTGAAAATCTAGCCCCTTACAAGGTCAATATTAGCAAAAGAAAGGAGAGAAAGTGATGGTACTTCTGCGGATTTTATAAGTAAAGGCACACTGCAGTGCAGGAAGGAATATCTTATGTGGGAACCTTGCATCAGGCTTCTGTGAATATTGCTGATGTTCAAAGGGGCAAGGAAATGACACACAATACAATATGAATCTTTGTAATTAATTGAAGAGCTTTCTTTTGAATTCTCTTTCCTGGCTCACTGTTTCATTGTTTTTTATGTCCTTAGAAATTTGTCCAAGTCCTGTGGGCAGCTATCAGCTAAATAAACTTACAGTAGCTTATTAGTTAGTATATTACCAGGGCCTTGTTTTCTTTCAGATCTCTCATAAATGGGAATTGGTATTTCTGCACTTGTGAAAATGCGCTTAGTAGTTCTATTACACAGATATTTCTGCATGAAGTTGAAATAAAGTATCTGTCACTAAACTGGTTCTCAATGGGTACCCAATTTAATTATTCCTCTTTCCCCCAGTCCCTCGGCAATTATTCACCACATTTACTGAAATCTAGAAAACTGCCGTGGTTGGTCATTATCTAAAAGAGAAAAATGGCTTTAACAGTATCTACAGATAAGCATGAATGCCTCCGACTAAAAGAATCTATTCCTAACTGGTTCTTGATATTTCAGTTAAATGAAATCACTTGTCTGATTAGCTGTGGCCTGGAATCTTTTTCTGCTGGTAAGTCCTGAGTAAGCAGTTACAAGAAGCAGCACTGAAGTTCTTAAATGAGAATCTCTAGGAAGCCTCGTTTCATTTATTTACTTCACTGAGATGGCAGACGTAAAACTAACTGGTTTGACACAGTGAAATTAGTGACGATCCACACCTTATCTGACCAGTTAAGATACTGCAGTGGCCAGACTCCAACCCAGATGGTACAGACAATATTCTTTCTGTGGTTTCCATCTGATACAACAATCTCTGCTTATGGATTCCACAACACAATTTAGTGGAGATGTATTTCTTAAAAGAATCTTCTCGCTTTGTTTTACATTACGCAAATCATTCAGGTGGTTTTGAAGCAAAACCTCTGCTTACTTTGAAGTGCATTTTTCCTGGGTACGTAGGCTACAGTTTATAGGTATTAACAGACACTTGACGTTAAAAGAACTTTTAAAGCACAGGAATGACTATAGCTTGTATTTTGCTTTTATGCTCTATCTCAGCTTTCCAAATGAAAACTCAGACAAACAAAAAAGCCCCAACAACCACAAGAGATTTTGTAGTTAGTGGCAATGGCAAAAGAATGAGATCACAGCTGTAAAATTGCTCCTCCTCACCTGGAAGCAGAGCAGCACGTACGAGATCCACTTCCTGGTAATAAGAAGGCAATTTCTCTGGGTAACAAAGCCAGGTACGTTTGGCAGTGAGCCAGGAAGCTTAAAGAGAAACCTTGAATTCTGAAAGCACAACAGACAAGGGACTCGGCTTAAGAGAAGATTTCATCTATCAACTAACAAGAGGCTGGGGTCATGAAGCAGGGTATTCTTTATATTTGAGAGACTGAGCTAAAAGTCTTAAAAATGTGCAAGAAAGCCCCGGCTGGGGTGCTCTCTGTACGTAATAGAGATTGCGGCTTCGAGGGGGCTTATCATTTCTCCCGACGTTCTGACAGAAATATGTAATACACAAGTTTAGCGGTGTGGGCAGGTGAAATTATACTAGGCAGGAGAAATCATTTCAATGTGAATCAAAGCATTCGTTCTTGTCCACTTCCAGCTCTAGCTTGTTATTCTTTCTGCTTCCCATTGCTTCATGTTTTGAAGAGAAAAGCTCCATTTTAAAACTGTGGCTATACAGAGGGTGCTTTGGCTGTTGGATTTGGTGTTTACTCAAAAAACATCCTCACCACAACTTAAATGTGACTTGATTCTTGTTCATCTATTGAATTTTCTACAGATTTTTCTAAAGTGTTCTATGTAGTTTTCTCTAGTGTATTTACCTGGTATGGCAAATATCATGATAAGCACATTTATACATTGAACAATATGGTTATGGGAAGTTTTGACTAAACTGTAGTGAAATTATCTATAGAAAATATTATGAATAAGAATGAACTTCTAGAAAAATGTGCCATTTCCCCATGAAAACCAGCAGAGTAAAGAGCATGTTCAACTTCAGACGTTCACTTCTGGAAAAAAAAGCATAAAAACTGCTCAGTTAAGCCTCCTCAGCCTGCTTTTCATGGAGTCGAGGAGCATGCTCTGCTTTTCCTACCTGTCCCAGAACCCCCAAAGCATCAGCTTTTCTGCTTTTCTGGAATGATGCAATCCACCCCAAAGCACGTTCTGAACAACATGCAACAATCAACCCTAAATCTAGAAAGGAAACCAGCACATATACCAACACCTATACGCAAAGAAATCCACAACTACTATTGGAAATGTGTCTTGTATAGCACTGTGGTCTATTCTGAGCTATGAAGCACGAGTCCCTTTTGAAATGGATGGAGTTCCCAAATCTTAAACCAGCTGAGAGGTCCTTCTCATTGAATTCTTCTCCTAAGCTTTTGTTGCCATCTCTGAGAGATATCCAAGCTTATTAACCAACTCTAAGCACTGTTCCTAGAGTTTGTAGGTAGAGTTACTCCTATTTTGACTTGATTTCTGAAATCAGGGTTCATTTGGTACTTGAGAATAAGCGGACACTAATTAATGGTAAACGACAATAAAATTTATACTGAATTACACACAGCATCTGCATTAGTAGCCAATGAGTTCACTCTGATTAATGTTATCGCAGGAAGGAGCGGGGAGTTTGTAATGATTTACTAAAGCAGCTAACTGAAAACACTTTAGTCAGGTTTCACATTAACAGAAACAAGCATTAAATTACTTAAAGACAACCATTAATTTAAATAAGTACTTTGTTACTGTACATATAAATCACGCACAGACGGGAAACGTAGAAAGCGTCACAGTTATCGTGCCAACGAAAAAAGCAGAGAGGCACAGATAAAAGTGGTCACCTCTCATTTTCACACCCCAAAACCCCCAGAAATTGCGTACTGGGACAGGATGTGAATGAGAATCTCCAGTTCAGGCACCCCTCACATCAAACGAAATGTGAAACAGCACTGTAGAGTTTATAATAGAGTAAATCTAAACAGGCACTGATCTTACTGAGATCTGGCAGACTCACGAGCAGGATGAGGAACACTGCGCTGCCATCCGAGCAGTCTGGAGAGATGCTTTAAGCAGCAAACCTGACAGTTCCCACAGTGTGTTCCTCAACTTCACCTTCAGAGGATACCTGCTGGTGGTAACAGCAAGTGGCATCAGAGGATCCTAAACACCTCTGGAATGATGGGCCACTACTAGTCTTCAAAATGTCTGGGGGAACACCATGTCCCTTACACAATCTCCAGAAACCATCCTCAGGCTCCTCCAAGGTCCCCTGCTTCATAAGCAACACACAAACCACCATCATAAGCCACTGAACAAAGAAAAAACAAAACAAAACTCTGAATGGGAAGGATGGGAAATGGGAGATACGTGTTTCCTAGATACACTACTGAAATTAATGATTGATTTAATTTCTTTTGTTATTTAATTTTCCCTCCAATTCACACAATATCATTTATTTATATCAAAAGCTTTGGGAGACAAGGATGGTTTCTCTTCCTGTCTGAACTGTGCCCAGGTCAATAAGAATCTGATGTGGAAGGGGCTTCTGAGAGCTGCTGTACAGGAACAACAATACAAAAATAATAAAACATCATTTGGAGTTCAGACTTCAGCTGCAGAAAGTCTTCCCTCTTGAACCTTATGTTTATACTGAAATGGAGCCACAAACAAAGACCACGTAATGAGCAAGTTCAGAGCTGCTGTTATTCTTGGACCAGGAAAGAGAAACAAAAGCACCGTAGCGATTGTACAGAAGTCATGATGGAGTCGCTCTTTCATTGCATTTTTTATGACATATGACAAGTACAAACATCGATCTTCCAGTATGTTTCTCTTTTCCTGGGAGTACAAGATACTATGGATTTCTACCATATTGAAAACAACAGCCTTGACTTAACATCCTTGCAATGCCCTCTAAAACTGATCTTATTCAGCCTGCAGCCCATCTGTTTTATCATGGTGCACTGACACCATCAATCAAAGTGACCCTGGTAACACAACAAAGGGAAGCGGCTCCAGTCAGGCAGCGATGCTAATACTTCCTACCTCTTCAGCTCCTTGAAGTGGAGGAACTGTAAGTGTTTTACAGAAAATTAGCCAAGCCTCTCAGCTCCTGTGAACAGGGAATCTCAAAAGCAGGATGGCCTCGACAGGGCACAAGCCTGAGATGATGTGACAGCCTTCGCTCTGTGGCGGACGTCCTCGGCGGCTGCAGCTGCAAGGTGTTACGTATCAGAGATCGGGACAAAGGCAAGGGCCACACACTCATGTGCTGCTCTACTGAGGTCATACAAACGTCTAAGAGAGAGGAACTGAGTTTTTGAGAGTTTAAATGATTTGCGCATGCCAGCAAAAAAACAGGGCACAGGACAAAAGCCAGAAACGCATTAACTGGGGAGGTGGAATGGTGTTCAGTGCTCTCCTCTCCACTGTGCTCATTGAGGGGATGCTTGCCTTCCTGTTCATCGCTGTCCGGGGCTGACCCAGCCCTGTCCCATCCCAGATCTTATTCCTCTGCTCCAAACTAGCAGACGCCTCTCCTCCCTGTGGTTGCCAAGATTTTTGCGAAACAAAACAAGACAAAAACTTGCAAATGCATTAACAACGTGAATTCTCCCCCATAATCCTGACAGCACATAAAAAAGCGGACAAAACCTATGTTTTCCAAAGGAGGTGACTTGTCAATATTTGACACACGCAGCCCCAAACTCTTCTCTGTCGTCCTTCCCAGCCTCTGGTTGAGAATTTGTACTGAATGGGCAACTGTGAACCAGTACAGCAGCCATCTATCAAGCCCCTAAACAAACAGCATCGCCCTCATATGGCCACAAGTTAACCATTCGAAAACATCGTCTGTCCCACCTGTTCCTAGAACAGCCCCTTTATCAGAGATCATTACAGACTATCACTCATTCTTCAGTTTGTCTAGGATCTGCTAAATGTTTCTCTAGAATTCATCACTCAGTGCCCATTCACAGCCACGCATTAACTGCTCGGTTTTCTCCGAAAGTCAGGAATTGGATATGACACATAAGTCACCATGAACTCTACAGGATTAAGTGAGTTATTGCATCTTAGAGCACAACTGGTTTCTACAAATGATACCCTGGAAAATGACATTATCGCTCAGTGATTTGCTTCAATCTGATTGCTACAGTTAATGTAATAATATAACTCAATTAGGATGCTTTTGTTATGAATGAACAACCTTGTTTAATATTGTCTGACTGTCCAGAGTCAGCTTAAATGCAATGCTGAGATGGCCTGCAAAGCCTAGAAATTCAGTCGTGCATTTTAAGAGGCATGAAGTAGGAAGCCCATGCAGTTTTTAAGGACACAAAGGTCACCTTGGGGCTTCCTACTAGATGAAAATTACAAAGCAGGCATCTTTGTAACACCTGGAAGTGAATTCTGGCTTTCAATAGAGTTCAGAGAAAGGCTTTCAAAGAGAAATGAGAGTCACAATTTGACTCATTTTCAAAGCAAAGCATGTAAGGTTCACCCTCAGCTACTTCTTCCATACTTCTCACCTCCCCTCAGCAGACCTTGGTGTGGTGGCCAGCAGCCAGCTCATGGTGGGTGTAATGCAAAAGCCTGGGAGAACCTAGGCAGTTAAAAGTTAAATATGTTTCTGACCTTCTCCTATTTTCACATGTGGCGCCCTTCAGAGGTGCTTACAAGACACACTTGGAGTTACCCTCAACACACCAGCTAAGTAAGCCATGGTGTTACTGTTAAGCATTTATAACACACATGTCATTTGACCATCTGCATTTCTTACAACTACAGCTCCTTGACTCTCAAAACACCTCTCTGCAAAGAAGATAACCTGCACTGCAGCCTGGCAGCTTATCCTTCCAAGAAATAAACCTGGGGTTCATTCGTGGGTGACACAACAAGGCGCAGGCAAGCAGACTTTCAGAGAAGGTGTTGTCCTGTCTGTAGGAACGTGAGGGAAGAGGGAGGAAGAGCATGCAAAACCTGCATTGGATTAAATGAAAGATGAAAGTCCAGAAAGATCGTACTCTGCTGGTACCTGTAAGCCCAAACCTAATTCAAACCACATGTTCCTCTCTTCACTTCTACCCTGTCTGGGGAATTTCTGGAATCCAAGATGCACAGTAGCTGCATTTTACCACTTCCAAGTCCACAATTCCTTCATTAGTGTGCTGAGCCAGATGGAGAGAAATATGTAGAAAACCAAAGCGGTACTTGCTGGAATCCTTCTCAATTCATGGATGCATGCATTTAATTTCCTGTCTCCTTGTTTTCAGCCTGTCCTTGGATATGTTTGTGAGAAACCTGAGATGACCACATGTGTTGTGGCCTCCCAGGCTTTTAAAAACATGAAATAATTACCATAACTTCAATATATAATTTTTTTCTTTGCTTTCTAAATAAAACTCCATAGAAAGCCCTCAGCTTCTCAGTTCTCAAGCCTAAGACATTTTTTCTTTTCAAGGAAATGTGAGAAGAGACGTTCAGGAACGGGATCATGGCTCATACACAATTATAAAATCAGATTTGTTATGAAAAACAAATGTTCGTTAATAGTGTGTATGAATATTATATTTGAATAACATATAGTAACACACTGTCCTTAAAGAAACATTCCGTATATTCCAAATAAGTGTGGAGATGGCCAAACTCCAAGATCCTCAGATTGAATTTCTGTCTGTCTCCATACACATATACCATACTTGCACGGTCATTACTATCTACTCACAAACACACATTTAAAGCACATTTAAAGCATATCATAATCAACAAATATTTACACATAGCTATACTGATCATGAGAAATGTGCCAGCATGTTTCAGTAGACAGATCTCCTTTCAGGATGAGAGAAACTATTTTTCTGTGGAAGGTTTACAGGTACTTGGGCAGAAGAAGACAGTTTACAGATTTCTTAGGAGAGCATCTTGGCTGAAACATTCTAAATCAAAGTTAAAATCCACATCACTCAGGATAACTTCTTTCCAAAGGCTGGAGGGCTACAAAGATGATCAGGGGGCCAAAGAACCTCCCATACAAGGACAGGCTGAGAGAGTTGGGGTTGTNTCCAAGCCAAACTATTCTATGATACTATGAAAACCTGTATAGAAAGAACACTGTTCAGCACCAAGGAACCTGAAAGAGTCAGATTTAGGGTTTTGTTATCCCTACGTATAGAAATGGTAGTGCAGAAACTGCTGACTGGTGAATTTTATTATCCCTTTTTTTTTAAAGGAAGCATGTGGTTTAAACCCTTTTTTCCGACTAACAAGTGGTATCAGAGGCGAAACCAATACAACTACAACTCTAGTTACATGTGAGAGCAGAAAACCATCCTGTGAATTTCCTTCTTTCTGCATCGGTGGCACCCGGCAAATGAGATGTTGCCTGCCATTTCCACATACTCTAACAACCTTCACAAAGTCCTTTGATAAAAGTTTTGCTACATATGACAAAAAGATGTAAGACTAAAATGTGAACAAGCAAAACCATCATTTGGAAAGTCTTTCTTATTGTGATCTAAGCTGCTGGGAAGGCTTTAGGAATTTGCATGTTATCCTTAGAGATGTCTGAATCTGTCTCTTCTGTTTCTTGTATAGCCCAGAGCACATCATCAGCTTAAATCTTTAATCTCTTCTTCCTCTCTCCTCCCTACAGAGGATCAAATCCTACAATCTACACACAGATAAAACTCGTGGGCCCAGGAAAGTTTGGCTCCAAGTTTTGCAATGAAGACAGGAGGACTTATTGCCAGGAATGCATCGTACCAAAACAGAATGTCCAGCTGTCTAAACCAGCATTTTTTCCCAAAACTTGGCCTGAGCTTAAACAACAGAGAAAGCCGAGTGCACCTCGCTGGCATGAATGGACAGGGAAAGATGAGCATTTGGGGATATGGTGAACCCAGCCACTCTTCCGCTCAGAAGCACACGAGTTGATAAGCTCTATCATCACTTCATCTCACCTCACTGTGACTATAAAAGCAATTAAACACTTTGAAAGACAAAATAAAAAAGCCAAACAAATAAAATTGTATTTTTTTATATTCTTCCTCCGTCCGTCAATTCACACAAAATTAAAATGAATTCAGAAGCAAACAGGATTTCGAATGCACACAACACCTGCTTACCTGACAGAAACACTCCATATAATTACGTACCTTTCGCCTGAAAATATTACAGATATTAGTGCTGCTGGCCGGAGGAGAGTTTGTGGGCAGCATGTAAGAATATTGTAGATACCTAGAAAACCACTAGGAGGCTGCAAGGAAATTACCTCGGGGTATATATCATGCTTTTTTGTAGAAGCATTCAAAACCACTACTACATTCAATTTAATCTCTCAGCTAAGTTTCCTTACTACTCATTTCTCTGTGTAGCTACAGCTCTAATTTTGAATGTCCATATATGCAAACAGATATGTTGCAAATAATGAACATCTATATACCATATAGATGTGTGTGATATATACTATATAGATGTGTTCAATAAAAAGAACGTATATTATTTTCATAGTATGCTTGCGTATACATGAAAACACATACTACAAAATCATATACGTATATAAATGCTACAGCTGATACTCTAAGATCCCACATGAGAATAGTATTTGCTTATACACAAATAATAAACATTTAAGACAATGAATACAGACACGCACTGCCACAGTTGTATATACGAATCTGCAGACCACAGATATGCATAAAGCATAAAATGGGAGAGAAACACAAACATACAAATACGACCTCAACACATGGTGTATTCTCACATCGCCATGGTACATGCCTGTTACACACATACATTTAAACTCGCAGAGAATTTAATTCTCCACGTTCCTGGATATTTTTGCTGGTTTTAATTTTCATAAAACAATTTGATTCTTATGCCCATAAGACAGCTTGCAAATGATATTTTTTAAAAATCTGATGGTTGAGCAGCATTTTAAGATAATGATGTGACAATGTCCAAACTTTCCTAACATCGCATACCCCGGGAGGAGCGTTCGGGGGCATCTGTGCCAGCCTCCCTATGTTTCAGTTCTTGATTGTTTACTCAACTGCCAGAAGATGGTCTAAAGCCCTGGGGAGCGCAAAACCTGTTTGGGCCATTGACATTGAGTATCCTTGGTGCAGGAAGTCAGGACCTTAGAGGTATCCATCATTACGCCTGCCTGAAGGCAGGCTGGAGCCAAGGAACTTGCCTGAGAAGCTAGTAAAATTTTAATGCACTCTGTAGTGCGGTCATGTCATACTCAGTTATGGCAAATAATCCCAGATGCCTGCAGAGGTAAAATGGAGCTGTAATGTGCTTGCCTCCTAACCCGAGCTGACAGCAATGATGTACGACTACCATTAGCGGAAAATATCACTTCAACTAACCCATGATCCAGCTCCGCTAAGGGTCACATTATCCATGAGGAACAAATTACACTCCCAAAGTAAATACAAATTTTCTACACGAAATGGGTACCAAAAAAAAAAAAAAAAGGCAAGGGGAGCCAGGTGGGGGGAAGGGGGAGATGGCAGTGGGAGCAAGGAGTGATACGTTACCTCTGACAACATGCTGCCGAGTGACAAAGATGATAAAGGACAGGACAAATCACGGGTTGAAAGCGCCGTGGCACAGCCAGCCCGGGAGCACATACCCATGCCTGTATACAACATGTTTGCTCTCCTTAGTGGCAAACGCATAATCTTTTACAATGAACATGCTTGGCTCTGATTTTATTGCCACTCTAGCTGTAGGGACCCTCTATGTGGCACATCAAATGAATAAAAAGGATCCTTATCTTTTCTCCTAATGGGCCTTAAACAGTAAGAAATACTTCATGATTGCCTGAGCATTGCTGGAATATAAAGTCTGGGTGATCTTTCACCCTTGGGGCAAGTTTAAGGTGCGGCATTTTCCAGAGTTAAAAAGACAACACCTGTACAAATATGCAGTATAACTCACACTGATGGGAAACATCCTGGCTTTGCAGAAACAGATTTAAGAATAATACTGAGAAACTATTTCTCTAATGCTATCCTTAGCCAAAACAAATACATGGCAAACAGTAAGATATCAGTATCCCATGACCTGAAGTAATAGCTTAAAATTGGGTTCTCGGCCGCTCTTTCCCCATCAAGCCTTGTTTGCTAAACATACCGGTACTCAACATCCAAGGAGTTTTTTCAAGCATTAGGCTCCCTCTTATCACAAACAATCCTTTTGTCCTGCCAGGAAAGGGCTGAATGGGTCTGACAAATATCCAGCATTTTTCTATCGGCCATAACCACCCACACAAACCCTCCCTGCCCCAGGGAGATTCAGTCTGGGGAGCGAAGGCTTCCACCATGACCCTTCCTGGTGCCTGGTGCCTGCACACACAAGTCAAACTCCATTCCTGAACCTCAAGACCTTGCAACCTCACCAAAGATCCCTTTCCAATGGTTTCTCTTGGTTACATCACTTCCACTCCCTGGCTGGGAGTCTTGAGGAATGTCTCATTGTTTCCAAGTATCCTCCTAAAAGTCCCAAACTGATGCAATTGCCCACAGCAGAGTTAACTGTACCCATGTATAAGTGTACTTGTCTGACAAGATGGCACAAAGCAATTTCATCACCATTTAATCCATTTACAACAGAGCTTTCACTTCCATCAACAGAATAGATAGAAGGCAGCCCTATGCAAAACAGCTGTTTACCTTGGTCTTACATCTTCCTGCACAGTTTATCATGGGGTTGCTTTGACTTCTTACAGTTTCCAAAGAAAAGACAATCTGTTCTTCCCTGCCATGTTTTGGAAGGAAGGGAACAACTGAGCCTCATAACACGTGGGCCAGCACGTTCTGTTTATTCAGCAGAGACACAACTCAGCAGGACCCTCCAGATCTGGAGGGCAGGGATGAAATGGCTTCCAAAGTTCATGATCAACAGACCTTGCATTTACTCAGCAGTACTGAAAGGCATGGATTCAAGTAGGTGCACGTCAGGTTCCCCTTACAATATATATATCAGAGTATTTATAATTACCTAAATGATACAAGTTTGTAAAGTTGGACTAAAAATCATGGGGTTTCTTAACACAGCCAGAAGGCCACCAGGAAGCAAATGACACACAAATGCAGCCACACAAATACATGAACAATTGTATAAGTGGATATTCAACTACCAAACCCTGAAATGAAGCCTACGTACTAAAGTGCGAAACACAAACTGCCAAAATACTACTCAAAAAATATTACTCCAAAGGCCATACACAAAATAATAATCCAAAAGCATTTCAGAAACACACGCAGGATGCATTAAGATTGTTTTGGTGTGTGCACAGATACACACAAATAAGCAACCTTTTATCTGGGTATGCCAGAGTGATTTAGGATATTTTCCATGCCATAATCTTTGGTTTGTAGCTGGTTTATATGCAACCAAATGTATTAGCGTTGTCATTAAAAACATTCTGATACAAGAAATATTCTTGAACAACACCATAGAGAAAAATAATGAAGTCTTACAAGGAGATGGTCCCACCAGCATAGGCTGCTAAGTAAGCACAAGAGCCACTCTTCCTAATCCCCTCCCAAGCAAGGGTTAAGCTTTGTTATTCTTCCCCTATGACCACATGCCAATGCCTCGAAAATTTAGCCACCAGTTTGACCAGCCTCTTTCCTCTCTTTGCATCTCACACAAAGAGCATCCAAAGCAAAGCCCATCTCAGAAGGAACACTCAGTAGTGCTTGAGTTTCAACTAGCCAGTCGTCACTGGGCCCTGGAAAAACACATTTGAATGGGAATCAAAAGCCTAATCGAGAGAGAACTGATTGGGTATCACTAAGATATACACAGAATTAAGTCATCAGCTGCAGTAATTTAAGTTGTACATCCTATCAAAGTTGGATAAAATTCAAGCGAGAAGCAGCTCCCCTCTCCTCTTGAATCAGGGTTAAGAAACAACTCTGTGGACACTGCACAGCCGTCCTCCTTGATCAATGATATCTTTTCTCAAGAAGTGAAAAATCACTGAAGTGTCTCAGATTGAGCCTTAATTTTAAAATTAGCCTGATTAAACAGAATGGTGAGAAGAAATAGTAGAGACAGTGAATGAGAAACGACCTTACTCCTCATCTCACCTTAGCACTTGACTTCCTTTATCAATGCTGTTTGTACATCTTTTCAAAACAGGGCTTCCTTCTATTTCCAGAAGACAAACTTTGCATTTGCAGTATTTTTTTTCATATTGTATTAATTACCACAGGTATAATTTTAAAGACTGTATCTCGATATCAGAAGATAATACAGTTGCACTTAAGATTTGTCAGCTGTGCAATAGCTTGCCCTAATTTTAGATTATTGGCTCTGGAGACCTGCTCAAAGAGGAAGACTGACAGACTTTTTAATGGAGAAAAACCGAGTTCCCCTGGGATCTATACTTTTTTTTCTTATTCAGTAAGAAATCCCAGCGGCATTTGCTGAAAGGATCCCAGAATGGAAATGACATCTCTCTAGGAATCAGTGCTTCACATTCTGATGCAAGCCCTCCAAATATACCCCCCTTCGCAGACATACTTGCTACTGCTTCAGGTTCTGTAGCAACAGGAGAGTGAAATGCCTACTTTGAATGCTCCAGTCCAGTACTGTGTGCTAAATTGGAATGAAGGAGCATGAATCTATATAAATACATAAATTATCCACCCAAAACGTGTCATTTAAAATTGAGATGCTGACACAGCCTTAGCTACAGCACTGCTAAGCAGGGGCTGCATCATTTTTCAATTAAATATCCTTGTTTCTTCTTCCAGAGTAACCTCTGGAGAAATGTCTCATTTGAGGGCAGACGTAGACAGAAAGTGACTCTGTCTGTCGGCTCCCAATTAAAGGCTGGGGAAGATGGATTGGAGGCACAGCCATCAGCTAGTAGAGATCAGATATCAACAATGATTTACACAGCCAGATAGATACATATTCAAGTGGAGGAAAAAATAATACTAAGAGCCAAGGAGGCATTACTTCTCCTGCTCTGTCACCACTGACTATTCATCTGCTTCTCAGCTTCCCAGGTCCTTCCTTCCTGTGTTTTTTCACTTCACTGTGGCCCATCCACTCATCCTCCAACCAACGTGACTTCCCGCTACCTCGATCTGTCACACACCTTTTATCATACTCATCTACCATTTTTTATTTGCTGGCCTGTCTTTCTGGATTCCAGGTCTGTATTCTAGGTCTTATTTATTGTAGTTGGATATATGTACCTGTCTTGCATGACTGCTGCCTCTCATGGATCTAACTTCCCAGGCACACTGAAGGATCAGCATGAGTTTGCCCTCAAATCACACCTTGTTTTCTTTCCATTTTCTGAGCAGCAAATACAGAATTAATCTACAGCAATACACCATTTATCCTGTCTGCTTCAGGACACTGCAGTGTACAAGAGATGTTCCTAAAGAAAAGCAGATCTCCTCAGCAAGATTTCAGGCAAAGATGTTTCTGGTGGGAGGAGAATAACTCCGCAGTCCTCGGAATACATTGCCCTAGGACCAACCAAGAGCAATTTGGCAATTTACTACTAGAACAGCTCCATAGTTGGAGGCTAATACCCTCATCACGATATAAGACAGTTGGGTCAAGGATCTTAAACTTCTAATCCTGCTGAGTACCCTCAGCTCCTACGGTTACTAATGAAAACTGAGGATGCTGAGCACTATTTATGAAGGTTCATCCTCCTGCATGGGGGCTTGGCATCCTCATTTCTCCTAGTGCATCTTGCTGATAGGACTTCTAGGTCCTAAAAATGTTATTTTATTTAAAGCAGGAATTCAAAAATCTTCTGGGTCCTACTGAAAGAGATCTAAAAGATCCTGCCTGTCTGAAGAAAAGAAGTTTCTACTTGTCAGTTAAACAAAAGAATAACGCACAGCCTCCTTTATAGCGTGTACTTTACCTGTCATCCAACAGCCCATTATCATGTCACGGCAGAGTGCACTTTTCTACAGGTCACTTTGTTTAAAATGACATGGATAATGCACATGTCAGCGAGCTGACAGTCCCGACCGTCCTTCAGAGATAAAAACCGCAAGACGAGCGCCTGTTCTTATCTGGGGTACATGCCTTGGTCTATCATCTAAGTCAGGCAGAACATGATTTCTCCAGAGAGCACTTTTTTCATTTCCTGATTTTAAGAAAATCAAATAAGCACCATTTGTCTTCATCTGAATATGCTTGACCTGCTCAAATGATGATGTCTCGCATTTTATAACAGGCTACATATGCTGAATTCAAATTAACAGCAGAACAAGGCCTTTAGATCTCTGCCTAGGCTGCCAGCACAGGCTGAATAAATACACCAGGGTTAGCTGTCATCTTTTAGAATTGGGCCAGAGCTATAAAACTCGAAGCTGGGCCTGGTTCTGGGATTTGAAAAGCACTGAAGTATTAGGGATATTTGGATCTGCGCTTAATCTCATTTCATTAGGGGGAGAAAAAACATAGATCACAGAGAGCAAAAACATATCTGGATTTTAAATCTTTCACACGCAAATACTGGGATATTCTGTGCGCAGTACAATCTTGGGTCTCTCTTATTGTTTTGTGGAAACTATCCTGAACCAACATACCCCCAGCATTCCCAAAAGCTGCCTCTTTGCCTTTTTACATTGGAGTGCTGCAAGAGAAAAACATTGTGGTACTGGAAGGGGTTTAGCTCTGTAAATGCAGCCGCATCAGGAAATTACACTTCTAGTTCTGGGTGGCATAAACACAGGAGCTGAAATTCAGTTTATCATCTTCCACTGCATAAGGAACATCCCAAACATGAATAATCACTTCACAGGATGGAATCTAATGGTAATGCATTAAAAATTCATATCTAAAAGTGCAGGTTAATATTCTGTGCAAAAACCCAAGAAAACCTCCCCTTTCTGTTGTCACACTGATTAACTCCAGTGATTAGTTCCCTTATGAAAGGGAAATCACTGCAGTTCAAAGTAAACAGTGGTTCTTTAACATAGTTAGCAAATTATTAAGAAGCAGGAGGAAAAAAAAAACCCTCTGCTTGGGAAATTACTGAAAAGCTGAAGGGCAAAGCTTTGGCTGTTTAAGAGAGTGGTTTGATATTTCCTTAGCTTTCTGTAGACAATCCTGTAGAAAACTGATTAAGTTAATGAAAGGCAGGTTTTACAACACATTTCTTCTTTTCTGTTGTATAAACTGCATACCAGTATGGCCATCTCTCTTCTTCTTGGCTGGACGTGGAGCTACCTAAAGGAAGCACTCATGAAACTCTAAACAATTCAGTGTTATTGTATGAATGATAATTTACCCTCCCCCAACTTCCATCCTCTGATTTATCCAGTGAAAGAGGAGGCGAAAGTGATTACATTATCAAAACATCCCTCAAGGCTCAACATACAAACAAAAATCATAAAATTCAACCTGGAAATAAAGAAATTAGACCAGTTCTTATGCAATGAGTATTCATTTTTGTGGAAGAAGAAAAGTAGATGTTAGTCTGTTCACAATATAAAACAAGACATAAAAATATGCATCAGTGCAAACACTAGTTTTTCATTACTACCAGCCTTCTAAACCATATAGAGAATTAGAGATCAGTGCCTGACTTTTTCAGCATGAGACTCTTCCCCTTTTGCACTTAGAAACCCACAGCTACTTAAGATGTTATGAGCAAGTTGTGTTACTTCACTTAATGCAAAGTTTCCAAATGTTGTTTCTAAAAAACATACATGCATATATATATCTTAACCATAACACTTCAATTTGAGTCTGAAAACCCTTGCCTGCAGAGCAGCAAAACAGGAGATAACAGTGGTTAAATAACTGTTAAGAAGTGCAAATGTGAGGGTTACAAACATATTTGGTTCTGTTAGAACTTCATATGGGAAAATGTAGCTGTAGAAAATGTTGGCATTGAGACTGGTGTTCGTGAACAACCCACACAAAACCCGTGGCATCAATAAGCTGAAAGACAAATTGTGTAGCCTCCAAAATACTCATTAGGATTCTCTTTCCTTGGAGGTCTGTTCCAAAATTAAATTAAATTTCTTTGTATAGAGATTTAGATCAATCCAAAAAGAAATTTCGAATAAATAACAGGATAAAGTGAATCCAACAAATCCAACACATTATTTTTGCTCCCATATTGATTCCCTTTCTTACCTTTTCTTCTTGATCACTGTCGCTGTCACACTGAAAGACAAAAAGGAAAAAATAACAGGTAAGAGAAACTCTTTACAGTCAAAAAATTCGAAAGATTTCAATGAACAAGATGGCTGAGACACTCATAAATCCTGTGGCATCAAATTGGGTACCTTGAACAAAAAGCGGTTACTGTACAGGAGGGAATTTCCTCCCCGATGGGTGTTGAAGCCAACGCATTTGTGTGTTTGACTTATGAAAAACCTGTGCTGGAAACAGCACAAGCCATTTGCGATGCCCTCTGTTGAATTCACAGGGACAGGAGCTGATGGTGCCAGAGCACATTCAGACTCCAAACCTGGATCAGGGAGGAAGAAAAACAACAGTAAAAGGCTGTTTATGTTTTACTTGATGGACAGTGTCAATACACGGGCTTTAAAGGCTTCTCAGACAGGAGGGCGTGGAAATGGCTCAGGACTGCCTGTCCCAGAAGAGAAGCATTTCCAAAGACACCGTTTTCCTCCAGGATTACTCTGAGGGTTCAGTGTTGCTAAACTAAACAACTCGGAGATGACAGTGGAAATAAGAATGTGCTAAATTAATTGATACATTGAAGTTCTCTATAATTCAAGAGCAGTCCAGGTATCACAGTAAACACACGCAGTGCTATAAAATGCTGAACAGTGGTACTAGTGGTTCGTGCTATTTATCAAGTGCCATTGCTCAATTATTTAATAACTTGTACTATTGTAGAAATATGACAGGACGAGATGAATCAAGCTTCAGTACAGATAAGCATCAGAAACCCAAACTACGCTTACATTTCCTAGAAGTACAAAAGCAGCGCTGGAAATAGGGCTCTAAGACCAAGCACCTGACTCGCACTGAGCTGCTTCTTTCTTAGACACAGATTTGATTCATCCCATCTAATTCTGGGTAACTACGAAGGGGTCACACTTGGTTACCTCTACAGCAGAGGAATGTGGAAAACACCTCCTTCTAGGGCTTTTAAACTCCAGTTTCAGAGTAAGGAGGACTGAATTGTCTGTATTTTTCAAGGAGGAACTCGTACCTCTGCATGCCCAGTGGCAGATGTTTGGAAGGGAAGTATAAGAAGTAGAAGAACTGGGTTTTCCAAATCAAGGCCTAGCTGACTGTGTTACGAGTTTACAGCAGCCAGTTAAGCCCTTTAGACATTTCTATCCTATTTAATCCATTTTGAGTGTTTCCCTAAGACAACCAAATTGCTTTGAAATCGGTTGCACGTTGTGATTTTTGAAGGTTAACTGTACAGTGAGAAGTGAACTGACACAGCCAAATACACCCACAAATGTATGTATTGGGTCTGCACAAAGCAAGTCATCTTTGGGGTGCTCTTTAATTATAATTTTTCTGTTTCACTGGCTTTTCCCTGATCTTTATACGCACAGGGGGTGAAAGCTTGCCTTCCTCACACCAGTGAGCTTCATAAGATTAAAATTAAATATAAGAACTATTTCTAGGTATTTTTCAAATAATTTTAAATTAAACAAAAAAAAAGATAAAATTCCAATCTGCTTTCAGATAAACTCCAAGCAGAAATGGAAGTAAAGCTTATTAAATAACTGCCATGATATATATATAGCACTCCTTGCACCTAAATACTCTGGTGACAAATGAGAGGGAACAAAAAGATATGAGACAGTTTTAGCTTGAATTTTGCAACCCTCATGCAATGGCCAAGCTAACGAAGAAAGCATACTTAACTGAAAAAAAGGAAAACTGCACATTCCTAGAACAGTATGGTATTTGTATAAAGTACTTACACCCTTCCCCTCTAGATATTATGCATGTTGACTTCAGCATGAGTACACATACAAGATTTTGGTATCAGGTAAGCATTTGGGCAAAGCGAGGCTCTATATTTACAAAAAAAGCAAACACACACATGGATTTTCATCCATGAAACTCACAGCACATCACAAAGATTTCCCATTTACTATCTCAAAAAAATCCAGCTTTAGGGTTACAGTGCTTCATCCCGCTGTTTGGTTAGAGTCAGGAGGGTCCAACGGTTCTGGGGTCCCTGCAGTGTGTGGTCTGTATGTTAGGATGTATTATGATGTGGGACACATCTCAAAACAGGGAGCTGGGAATCAATCGCTCCATTTGTGTCATCTGCCCACCTTCCAGATAAACTCCAGTACAAGTCCCAATTGCAACACTTGAATCCAAAAGGAGAAAGAAAGGGGGTAAAAAGTGGATCAATAGGCAGGCTAGAAGAATTCCCTTACAGCAGCGGCATTCAGAGGGCTTTAACTTCCACCCACTCCTGCTGCTGAGGCACACGTGCATGTGTCCTGGGACCCAGATGTGGTCACAGGGCTTTGCAGTCTCTCCTTCCCCCACCACGTTTTGTCTGGTTTAAGTAATCTCTTCTGCACTGTGGATTAAGTTTTTCCTGACTCCTAAGCTTGGAAAGAACTCAGGGTTTTGTGTTTTCTGCAGTGTGGAGATGCTTGGGGAGAAGAGAACTTGCCAACAGTGACAACTGAATTTGCCAGCAAAACAGTTACCCACATCCGAGTGAATCCGCAGAGACAGTGCACAGAGCGATGTTGGTGGGAAGTTATTTCCATCAAAGTGTTAAGCCTCCTGCTTTCCGACAGTCCAGTTCTAATTTCAAGGTCTGCTTAATTCTGCATCAAATAATTACTGCTATACCCAGAAGCACCTTGTCTCCAGAGTTAAGCATATGGCGAAGGACTGAGACCTACTGGTGTCCATTATGGAAGCAGCACGGATGCCAAGCCGATTAAAAATGCTCAGGCTCCCTTCACAACATGCCCAGTGACTGACAGCTTCGCGATTTGGCCAGTCACTGTGGCTGCCAAAAAAGCCTCTGCTGCACAGAGGCCCACATGGCACTCTGAGAAAACAGTTCCATTCCTGGTATTAAATTCCCTTACTGACGCGAGGGCTTTGCTGTGAGCTCAGCAGGAGAGCACCATCCAATTTACAGCTCCATCCTCCAGAGCCCTCGGTGCCAGCCTCTGGCAGAGACGAATGATGGTCAAACCCCTCCAGCTCATAAATTATGCAAAGGCAATAAATGTGCTCAGCAAACAGCTCCGAAGGTTTGCCTAGCCTGGCTCCAGATATGCTTTGTAAAATGCCAGGAGCCCTGCACACAGAAGGCATCTATTTCACTCACAAAGAGGTTTTGTTGGTGGGGCGCAAGGGAAGGAGAACATCATCCAGCAGCACTGTCCTGTTCCAGCAGCAGAATGTTATGGACAAGCTCTATGTAAGGAAAAAAGGAGGAAGAGGAGGCAAGGGCATTACGCATTGCATTGGGGTTATGTATAAATGCAGGATGTATATGCAAGTTTTTGTGTGTGTGGGCATGGAAATTGCACATGCCTGTTTTGCACATCCATGTTAAGCTGAATTTTCCTTGATGTTTAAATATATGGATTTCCTCTGGATTATGGAAAGAATCAGACTACTTCTGTGCAGGGGTATCTCCAAAACAACAACAACAACAAAAAGATGATGTTTGCTACTCAGGCTGAAAACTGATATGGAGCAACTGTATGTTCTTCTCATGCCTGAGACTGCTTTGCTGTTCAGGCACTCCAGGCACTGCACTTGCACACACGTTCCCCAGTGGCTCTTCTCTGATGCGCTCATTTACATTTTTGGATGCATTTTCTTCCCAGAGGTGCTAAAGCACAAGGTGTTTCCATCTTCTGCAGGCTTACTGCTAACCACTTCTAGACAACAGGGTTTGGAAACCAAAGCTGACAACCGTGAAGTTGATTATTCAGAATTACTGGTCAATTTGAAGACTTGAGCCTGCACTGCTTGCTCAGTTTCTCAGTTCCTCTAGCATTTCTCAACCTCCCAGGACCATAGCAAAAAAGTAAAGCGATTTAAGTGGTTTGGGGTTTTCAGAGCACCAGACTGTTTTAGAACTGAAGTGATGCAAACACTTTGTACTGGCCTTCTGCTTCGGGCTGAGTTTCAGCATTTTGTGCCTATTACAAAAAGATAACATTCCAGTGTTCTCCAATCTCTTGTTTCAGGGAATCATGGCCCCGTGCACACGCTGCATCAGAATATTCTCCAGGTAATTGGGAATCCAGAATACCATTCAGAGATAGCATGACCTGATTGCTGGATAAGTGCCACTAGCTCCACTGGAAGCTGAAAGTGATAACGTGGCAAATCAGGACAAGGAGGCTGAAGACACATTTTACACCTGAGCAAACAGAGGCTTCTTGCTCTGATTCTCAGGCTCAAGGCTCTTACTGTCTCCGCACTGAACACACGACGAGACTGATTACAGTCACCCGGGGCCAGGCTTGAGAAAAGCCCAGAGCCAAATTTCCAACAGCTGGCCAGCATTATCAAAACCCACCCAAACCACCAGCCCTGAGCTCTCATTTCAGCCCTGAAATGGAAGCCAGATTAGCGAAAACGATGAGCACCCACAGCTCCTACGTATAGACAAATTTTCAACTGAGCACAGTGCAAACTGCTGTGAGATCTTTTCAAACCACAGCCTGATGGGCCCCTCAGAGGAAGGAGTCTTCGAAATGGCTATTTTATGCTCTTGAAAGTCTGGTACAGGGCAGAATGGCCTCTTCCTTTTCTCAAAAGGAACTACAGCGCTATAAACCAAATCCAAAGCAAGGGACATACAAAGCTTGCTCGAAACTAGCTCCACAGATAAAATTCTCAGAGGATACGTGGAAACATTATTGCTGCTCCTCATTTCTATATAATCAGGGGCAATAACAAGACCAAACTGACAATGACTTGCTCAAAGTGGCAAAACTTGTCACTTACACTGTTGAAACACCTTTAATAACTAAAGTGTGCAGGCTACCAGCTTCCATGTTGTCACTTGACAGGTATGCCAAGTGTTCAAGCTTCCTTTTGCACTATTTCTGCAACTTCATGCTCAAGAAGCGCTAACCGCAGTGAGTAACCCACAAACTTGCATTTTCGCACGTGTGCTGCAGTCAAAAATCAAATAGCTATTCCTAAAATTAACCCCAGGTGAGGAGGGAACACACTAACTCGTAAGGTCTTTGGACCAACAGAAAATAAAGCCCTTCTTTCTGTCCCACCTCAAACTTTCTACATCACATTACAGTCCAGACTGTGAAGGTGTGGAGTACAGATACACATAATTGCAGCAAGGAGTACAAAAAGAACTTTCCGGTTCCCATTTGAGGTCTAACTGCTGCTGTGTTTTGTAGAAGAAAAAGAAAACTGAAGATTAGGCTAAAGATTAGTTTCACCTCCCAAATCCCCTGCCCCAGCTGGAGAGAGCACGAGTTAAAATGCACAGCACGTCTCCCACAGCACCCGCAGAATGAGACTGATCCCAATGCCACGTTTCAAAAATCAGGCACCCTATGAGGTTACAGCTATAATTTGAGCCCTTTTTAATAGCTTGAGAGAGTCTGGACCGAATCAAGCTGAGTAAAGGTCTGTGCCACCTCACCAGCTCATTCAGGCTGAAGAAACACTATGGATTTCTATGTACCTTGCTGATTGAACACATTCTTGTGCAAAAAGTGGCAATCATTGAATATATCATGTACAATGACATTGAGGAGGGCATTGTTCCCTATTCTGTTCAATGGACTTTGCTGGAACAGCTATTTCATATCTTGGATCCATTTATCATTGCCACCAAAGGAGTCAGTGCTGCTGAAACGCCAGCGCCGAACAAAGTGATTCTACTCATCTGTCTGCTGAAAAGAAATCTGAAGAAAATGAGGGAAAACTCAGACCTCAGCCATGTTCACACTGACATTTACAATATTCTTGTCCATCTATCCACCAATGACAAACTGACAGACTTGGAAAGGGCAAAGATGATATTTTAGCTATACAATTAGACCTTTGCTTCCAAGAAAAAAGGAGAAAAAAAACCCATCTCCTAGATGAAAGGAGACACAGGCAGGGAATAAACGGGCAATTTTCTAATTGATGAAATGGAGACAGGCAGAACTAGGAAGAAACCAAGAGCAAGAATTTCACTCGTTTCTTTCCTATGTCTGACTTTGCCTGCAAGTAACATTCAGCATGGAGCTCCTTGCCAAGTAATCTTATATATAGCATCTCACAAATTGGTTAACATCACAGTCTGCTTAGCAATTCTTCACCATTATCCACAGTGATTCGCTGTAAGGAATAACTCTGAAACAGAGATGGTCTGGGAAGTTTAAGGTCTGCTTTCTCAAAAGCTAAAATTACAGATTATTCACAGAAAAGTCCTATTTTACACAAATTACCTTAGGCTGGACAAAAGATTGCTATGTTGACCCATAATCTGAATCCCATTTTACCCAAACGACTTCGCTTCAGATGAAATGTATCAGTCTTGGATGTTTAAAGCCATCTTGGCCTCTTACAAGAAAAATATTCAGAACTTAGAACCACTAAGCTCTAACCCTTTTTGTAATTCCTCACTCGCAGGACTTTCATGATTGTTTTACATCCCAAAATAATACAACTAGTGGCTCCTTATAGCTCTACCATCAACAAGGCAATGGTTTGATAAGAAAGAAATATATTTGAGTATTAGAATGAAAACACCATAGTGTGTTACATTACATTATAAAGATGATCTACATTATATTTTACACGATGCATATATATTCTTGTATATGTACCAGCAGGTGGGTGGTATACGTGCTCCTGGTAGACCACATGGAGGTTGTTTGTAAAGCAAAGGGACGTTCCATTCCATAAATACAGCTAAACACGAGTCGTATTTCGAGGTTTGATTCTGTTGTGTTGACCCCTGTATTACCAGGGCTACTGCTCGAAGAAGAAGGCTGGAAGCTCGGCATCTTCAGAAAACATCAACCACAAGTCAGGTATTCAAATTCCACTGGACTAAATGGGCACCAAGCAGCAGCTGGTCACATACGTGATCGAATCTCAATGTCAGGAAGCCATTCTCTCTCGCAACAGAAGGATGAACTCTCTGCCTCAGTCCCTCAACACTTTGTATGAAAGAATCACTACACGCTTTTGCCTCTGGGACTCTGAATGTATGCTTGCTGCCTCCTCCCTTGTGTTTCTGGCTGTAGACAATGTGCTGTATGAATTGTTATTTTTAGCGTCCTCTCAACCGATGATGGCAATTCGCAGTGTGTAATGTCATTTTTAGCATCCTCTCAACCGATGAGCACTTTGATGGGGCTCAAAAAATAAATAATAGTAAATAATAATAAAAAAGGCCATTTACAGTGGTGGACTAAGTCAATAGCAAAGACTTAAACTAATCAGCGTTTAATGAAGTCAGTGCCTAAATAGTGCATTAGCCAGCGTATCTGTGTAAGGAAAGATTCCTATTTATCAAAATGCCTAGTCTTAGCCGAAGAGTTCAGTTTGGAATTTGAGTCTTCCAAGTGCTTACAGGCTAATGAAATAAAAATATCCTGATGGACAAGAAGCAAAGCATGTTACGGGTTAAAATAATACAAGAATCTATTTTTTTTCCACTGTGTTGTGATCCATAAAAATCACCCTGAGCCTTTCCTCTTTCTTCTCTGCCTGTGAAGCCAATTGCTTTGATTGCAGTGATATGAGCTTGCTGAAATGACTTGCCCTTGCTTGTGAAGCAAATGGAACATGCTAATAGAACTTATCGCATTACCCGATGCAAAAGTGCCATAGCTCATTACTTTAAGATAAAAGGATATCATTGCAGACGGGAAGCAGAATTGACTTTCTGAGGCCCGACTTGATGATGATTTAATCAACTGCTCTCTTTCACTTCTCATCTCTGCGCCTGTCGGTTTCACAGGTGCTGTTAAATGAGACACTCAGAAAGTGAGCGGAGGGAAAGAAATTGCTGTCATTACTTTTCAAGAAAGGAGGTATGCAAATTTTCGACAGAAAGATTGCGTTCATAATGGGCTTGGTAAAATACAAGGATCATGCTTGACAGGTGAGGGCAAGTCATTTGTACGTCCTTAAAGTGAAGCAACCATCCTCATTTAAAAATTGTGCTCGATAAGAGAAGCTACAAATGAAAACCACGCAACGGCTGAGGAGCGGCAAGCAAACCTTTCAAGACGTCGCTATTGCAGCTCTGCCTTCAGCAGGTGCCTGGTGTGTCTTCACACACGCCTATTCCTCACTGCCAGATGGCCAAATTCTGACCTCAGTATCTCACAGAGAACTCCTCCTAACTGTTTTTTTTACTGTCAGCTTTACATTCACAGTCTGGGATCTCAGAGTTTCTCCTTTTCTTAGTCACTGCCAGAAATATACATTACAAACCAAAAAAAAAACCAAAACACCTAAGCGACCGTTGAGTTAACTTTGAAAATCGAATCAATAGGTTGGAGGCAACAACTTCTTTTCTTCTGCTTGTAACTAACTATTACAGATCTTGGAAGGTCCAGAGCTTACAGATCTTACAGCCATATAAAAGTAAAAAGAATAATCCAGAAAAAGGGTTGTGGCAGGAAGCAAAGAGGATGAAAAAATTCAGCTCCAAGGCCCAAAAGGAACCTGGGGCTCTGTGCGATTGCAACATGAACTGAGAGGGTGAAAAGAGAGTAACTGCATCTTCCACCCATTTGATGGAAAAGTTCTGATATTCTAAAACTAAAAGTAAAACAACAAAAAAAAGCACAACAACTAAGATGATAAATTACGTCCAGGCTAAAACCACATCTTGGATGACTATTGAGCTATTTCAATATTTCTAAATGGGAAAATGAGAACTGCCAAGTTTTTATTGGTGTCAATCAGGTGTTCAATCAGAGACTGATAGTCAGCCACAGCAAACAGGTTCCTCGGGGACTCCACTGTATGTACAATGGATACAGAGGTTTGTCATAAGAATGTTAACATTTAGTCTCAGATAACAGCACAGGACTTAAATAGAATTAATGTCATGAATACTTAGAATACAACAAGAAGCAGCTAGGAAATACTGCCACAAAGGAAGCTTGATACAATGGAAAAGGATTTAAATAAGAACAGTTCCTGTATTAATTCCACAGATAGGTGGACTTTAAGAATGCAAAATTTCTTTCCCAAGATACACACTTCACTTGGCTCAAAAGCTCCTATGTTTGTCTCTGAAACCCAGCTATCTTATCTGACTTTCTCCCTATGTGTCAGGTTCTTAACCTTCCATATCTTCTTAACTAGTAGTGATCCAGTGACGTTCTTTGGATCTGACTCACCTCTCACCAAAAATACTTCATTGTAGGTTGAAAAGCAGCATCGCTTTGGGCTAGGACTCAGGAGATCCACCTCTGTCACTGGCTATCAGTATCACCGCAGGCAAGTCACTTAGTCTCTCCTTCTGTCAACCCTCTATTCTTCATCTGTTTGGGCTATTGAATGCTCCTCAGGACTTGGTTGCTTTTCACTATATGTGTTTGTAAAGTATGTAAGATAATAGGGCACTTTTCTTAGAGAATGTTGGTCTTAGTAAACAGAGGAAAAGAAGAAGAAAGCGTTAAGACTTGGGTCAGGCCCCAAACGCATCATCCTTATTTTCAATATAGATCTCACCTTCCACCAACTAAACGGCATGATCTATAGCAAATTATATCGTTTCAGCTGCAAATTATTCTTATTTTAAATTACAGCAACACACACAAAGAAACAGCAACGCAATATTGATAGTGTTGCACAGAGGTTGTGCCCTTTTACAGGCTGCAGCAACTCAGAGCACAAAATGGCTACTGAAAGACACACAAAGAGAGATTGGATTGATTTCCAAGATGAAATAGTTGTAGAAGCAATATCTGAAACAAACAAAAAAAAGAATAAAAAGCCATCTCTTTTCTTCTTTCCCAGAAAACAGGAACACTTTAGCTTTTGGGCTCTGTATCTTTATATTAGGCTAAACAATTTGAACTGAATTGCATAAATAATAATAATAATAATTCCCCAAACAACCCCAAACAATTGATCCTTAGGGATAAGACCTTAACAGCTGAGCTATAAACCTCTGAACACTGGATTTTAATGGATACTAAAAAACTCTTAACTAAGCCCTATAAATATGACCTGAAACAAAATGATTTGTGTTGCAAGTTGTTTGCAAACTCCCATAAATGTTCCTCATTGTCATAACGCCAGAAAAACAAGTCAGACTGTGTACTCAGCCTTGTAAACTGGCTTCTACGATGCCATTTCATTCCCTTTTCCAATCTCTGTTTGATAATTCATCACTCAGATAGCTGTTATATATTATTAGTAGTATTTACTGCTGCCTTTATAATTTGTACAATTTATAAATCGTCTGTGCGAGACCTAAGGGAAGAGAAGAATTATTCTAAATCTACAGCAAGTAAATATAAATTGCAAAGACAATGGCACACCTTGGCCTGTCTCCTTCAAATATCCTGTTTTGACAGATATGATGCTATAGTTTGGAATCTGTAATTTCTTATTAGGAAATGAATACATTAAGTTGGTTTGTTGTTTTTTTTTAAAGAATGCTGCAATTACAATGACTGAATTTAAAACAGGCATTGCATTTCTCTATTTAGAGGTAAGCATAATTGCATATCCCTGATTTATCAGCTGGACTCAACTGTTTGTTATTCACGGAGTCGCTAAGGAAAAGTAAGAATGTGCTTGGCTGGGGGGATATAACTCAATGAAGCACCTCCCACTGGGTGCTCCCTACAGGCAGAACCAGCAATGGTACCATGGCACACCTGAACAGCCTC
>WAAB01009911.1:129123-169887 GCA_013389865.1 Piaya cayana
CTTCCCTTATTAGTATGTGCAAGTGGATTTTTAGTCGCTCACTTATTACACCTCACACACGGCCACACAAAAGCATGATGAAGTTATAAAGGCTTGAGTACCCAACGCGTTTGTTCAGAATGAAAGCTAGTTTTACAGCCCCTGAGAGTAGGCAGACTTTGGTGGCTTCTTTCTTTCTTAGACAATTACATTCCCATTGAATGTAATGTTTTCATTACTATCATATAATGGAACTGAAAACTGATCATTTTATAGTGCTAGCAGTAACGATAAGGGTTTGCAAATACCATCGAGAGAGGCTATGGTGTCCTGTCTTATAGCCGTATCCCACAGATGGAATCGGAAACAAAAAAGTGAAGTTATATATGTGTTCTAGGAGAAAACTTAATATCCAAGCTATGAGGCTGGGAAAAAAATAGAAATTAAAACCTGGCTGATATGCATTAAGGCAAAGAGGGTCAATTAGTTTATTTAAATAGGCCTCCTAGAACATTTTTGTTCTTGTTTAACTCGAGAGCTTCAAATTTAAATGACCTAATCCTTTTTGGCATTTTAAATATGAACATTATACAAAACACATGATTATTGCACCTAAATGAGACATAGTTTTCATTCAGCACATTTCATTTTATTTTTGCCTGTTAAGTAAGGGATAAGTACGTTTGTATTTGTGTGATGGCTCCAGCGGTCCCAGCCACCAGTGACTGCACCTTTCAACTAAGTTCATCCTCCAAGAAGCATGTTAGCCTGCGTTCCTACTGGGACTGCGTCAATGGGTCGTGACTAAGGTTTTGTACATGTTGAGAGTTAGTTAGTATTGCTTATAGACTATTTTGCACTATTTGTTACGTATGCAATTTAATTTCATAAGACCAAACAAGCTTTCCCCACGAAACACCATCAACAAAGAGACAGTGTTTGATGCCAGCGGGTCACAATGAAACCTTGGGATTTGTGGTGCTGATAGAGAGCCCTGAGCCACTGGAAATAAGCCAGATAACTCGGGTATTCCGGTAAAATACAGGACAGTCTTTATTAGACAAAGCACACGTGTGCACAGCATGATGCCCCTTCTCACTCACGGCACATAGGACGTGTGGTCTGTAGGTCCACATAGACCAATGGCAAACACAGGCAACAGCACCAACTCCAACAGCAGGAAAAGCAATTAAAAAACAGCCTTTTTTTCCAGATGCGGGTAGCAGCCAGCAGCCATGAAAACACAGAAAAAGCCACAGGACAATCCTAGCTTTCCCCAAAAGATCTTAAGGTATTTAAAATGAGTCTTTGGCCTCTCTCTAATACTGGCACTGGTCTTCATTATTTATAATACAAAGACCACGGGTGGAAGCATGTACTCTAGGCAATGTCAGAACATCTGATTAAAATTACCAGAATACGAAACATCTGTACTTTACTTCCAGTCATAAAATTTAAGGAATATTCTGATTAAATTTAAGATCCTTCTTCCCCATTAGGGAAAACACAACTCCCTTCGTTGCTGAGTATTTGGTGCTTACCCAGGAGAACAACGGTGATTGTGCATGGCCACTGCTCTACAACGCGTTAGGGATGAGACAGGGTGTACAAGATCAGGCATTTTCAGGACCAGACACATAACCTTGTCAGGCTTTATTTCTCCATTTTCTAAGTGAAGTCAATATCTATGTTCCTTTTGTAAGCTCTTTCCAATGGAAATATCTAAATAAAGGAACAAGTGATACTTGTAATCCTTGACAAGGACTGCAATATTCCAAC
Source organism: Piaya cayana (assembly GCA_013389865.1). Lineage (NCBI taxonomy): Eukaryota > Metazoa > Chordata > Aves > Cuculiformes > Coccyzidae > Piaya > Piaya cayana. The sequence goes on from WAAB01009911.1 coordinate 130,882, forward strand.
TGAAGCAGAACTCCCAGCCAAATGTACTGGCCTTATCCTGAACCGCTTGCTCTGTATTTGTTCAGTGCCTACTCAGGCAGAACACACGTGGCCCTTCATTATGATTTCTAACCCTCAGAAATAAATGGCGAAGAAATGCGAGTGAGTGCCCTATAGCATTTAGGACCCTATTCAGCTGGAAAATTAGGCAGCCTCCTGAGGCACATGAGCTCTGAAAGGCCACAGAAGCTAGTAGATCTGTTGAGAAAAAAAGGTCAGCCAAGCGCACGACCAGGAGAAGATAATAAAGGAAACATTTACCAGCTCCAAAGCAGAAGAAGAAGCAAAGAGCTCATCTTTGCCCCCAGGTATTTGTCCATCTCCCCTATCCTGCCCTACAGTGTTTCCAATGGAAGAAGTAAGCATTTCTAAAATATTTGGGGACCAAGATGGGAGTCACCATCTATGCTTAGTCATACAGCATCCCTTAAGCTTTCCACATCACCACCTAGAGGAGATGATCTCTGTCCCTTGACTGTAGAGAGCCCAAGGAGCCTGCTGTCTGCAGATAAAAGGTAGTCTTGACTATGCACATAGTTTGAATGTCTGGAGGAGGAGAAACCTATATCCTTCCTCATTGTTCGGTAGAAGAAAATAGAAAACAAGACAAAATACAAATAAGGAAAACAGAGAAAACACTGAGAAAAGATCTCTTTTTTCCACATGAAAAGCAAACCATCCTGCCTTGGAGGCCATCTAAAGCTAATTCTTGCGATAGCCTTTGGTCTCTGTCTCATCATTCAAGTCACATATAATACAAGCTCTGCTGCTAAACATAATCTCCTTATTTCTATTTTTGACCTCTCATGCAGTCCTTTCAGTGGACATGGCTGTTCTGACTGTTTCTATTTGGAACAACAAAGATATCTTGCTAAGGGTGAATCAAGGAATTTCCACTGAAAGGTGGAAAATAAATCCCAACTTTGCCCCCTCCAGAACCTCCATTGCCACACGAAAAACACACTGGAAATACAGAAGCACCACGTATAAAGGGTGCCTTTAGTGAAGAGTACACTGAAAAATAAGCTGCTTCCCATCAGCAAGTACATTCTTTATCTTTAGCGCAACATTTATAAAGCTTGTTCAGGAAAAAAACGTGTTAAATCTTTCAACAGGCTACAGACACTTTATTTGGAGTCTTCACAGAAACCCAAAGTAGTGCCATAAGGTGCCTGGAATATTAGCCAAGATAAAACCTTCAGGGCCATGCACGCTACTGTTTTCAAATCTGTTCTTTCATCTGATGTGCCAGTCGAAATTACTTCTGCAACATGGTCAGAACCAACCTGGATGGATTTATAATGCCTCAAATTGCTATGGGCATATTTTTGTGAATCGCCTAGAGACAAACAGATAATTCTCTTCAGATTGTGTGAATTGCTAATTCTTATGCATGTCATGTGTTCTGCAAGTGGCACGTTTAGACAAGAAAATTGCAGAATATTCCTGATGTCACCAGAGCTCTATGCCTGGAAAGCCACAGCGGTGTAGGACAGTGTCCTTTTACACAACTCAGTATGTATTTATTACAAATCATTTTAACTCAGACAATACCTGTTAACTTTTCTCACTATATGTCTACCTGTATCAAAGAAGAGACAAATGATAAAAGGCAGATTGCCAATGAGGCCGGTGCAATGTAGCTACTTTTGCTACAAGGAAGCAGAACCAAGCTTTTTATTTGCTCTGGTTAGGCAATTTGAATAAACAGTGTAAGCGTCATCTTCTGAGTCAACATGTCAGGTTGAGTTTCACCACATCTAATCTCTGTCTGTTGGCGTTATCATATACATAAACCCCCTCACAAAGACTTCCTCACAGAGCACTTTCCTGATCAACAAAGCTTGGGTGAACAGTCCATCAAGTTCTCCCCTCTGTTCAACCTGCCCCAAATTTTTGAAGTCACTGGCCGATTCCACCTGCATCTGACGAGAGATTTCAAAGATAATGATGCTTCTGTGAGTTTTCTGCAAAAGGCGGCCAGTTGGTATGGAGACCTGATAAGCCTGAAAGAAAGGCTGCAGCGTGTGATCACACCTCGCGCTTCTTACCAGAAAACGCGCAGAGAAGAGAAACGTTAAAAGAACTCCAAGGAAAGAAAGCATCAACCAGAGTTTTCAATTAACTCTCTACGGGAAACCAGGCTTTGATAAGTTTTTTGCTCAGGGAACTACTCGTATTTATTCTACTACATAAGACTTGGATTCAAAGGTGCCAGCTTTTTAACTTAATATATAAATTATCCTCGTCCTTAAAGACAACAGGGAAATCTTTGTATAGCGTAGATTATAATGCATAATTATAGCTTCAGGGCATCGTTTTAGATGAAAATGTAACATATACAACAAAAGAAAATTCCATTTGTGTTATGACAGGATTTGTTTCAAAAGTGATTCCATAAGTGTGAAGAACCCAGTAAACTGTCCAGCCAGCACAGAAAAGATGGTCCCATGCTTATGGATTAAGGTCATAAGACTATTAAAACCACAGATGTAATTCCTGACTGCCACACCCTCTCCTTCAGAATTTTCAGGTGAAAGACTCCTTCCTTCTCTTTCAGTGTGTTTATCCTCAACACTCAGAACAAGACTCTGTTCCCTCCTTCCCCTCCACTTTGTCTTTCCTTTCTGTTTGTGTTACCCTAACTTCCACATAAACTGTATGACGCCTGCTCTCCTCTGAATGCCTATTAAACTCTCTTCTCTACCTCGAACAAACCCAAACACAAACATACTGAAACCATTTTTCTGAAGGATTTTAAGTGGATTTTCGTTTTGTTTCTTTTAGTTCTTGATCACTGGCCATGAAAAAAACACCAGCGGCTCCAGAAAGCTGGGTTCATCCATGAGAAGAATGCCAGCTTAACAAGTCGATAGCTTTGTGGAACTTAAGGTGGTGTGAGGAACAAAATACTTGCTTTCCTTTACTGAAAGCGATTTGTGATTAATATATTTATTTCAGTATCCTGTATGCATGCAGCTTGGCTTACACCACTGTGTTTTACAAGAAGGACTAACAACTTACCAGCCACCGACCAGTCACTTTAAATCCCCTTTAGATTTCACTGCTGCTTTACAGCAAACAGGAAAGGATTTTATTTTCAAAGGGAAGAGAAAACAGTGTCGCTAAAACAGCGCCGTTCCCTATCCCAGCGGGATGCAAAAATAATCTATGACAGTGACTTCAATGAATTTAGTTAACTACAGCTAAATTGCATCACAGAGCCTCCCTTTTAACAGATCTACAATAGCTAATGAACCTGGGGGGGGGGGGGGAAAGAGCAGATATTTCTTCAAAACAACTCATCAAGTATGCTGCCTCTCCTTAACAGATGTAAAGGCAGGGCCCAGGGTAGGAGCTGGCAGAAACAGATGGTGCCTAAGGGCAGCTTTCTGTTCCAGTGCTCTTGGGGGCCAGGTTAGGCAGGATGGGAGGCGCAGAGAGGTGGGGGTTGTGGTTTTCGGCAGCAGGTAAAATCCATTTGTCACACCAGCTCCAACTGGGCTTTCGGCACAGAAGTTTAATATCTGAAACCAATGAGGCATTCTGCTCTCCGACTGCAGCAAGGCAGGAAAACCTCTCTGAGCAGTATGGAGCCCCCCGCCTTTTCCAGCAGGGGAAGATGTCAAACTCCTCATTCTGAACAACTTGCTTTTTTTCCCTCTTTCTTTTGCAAACAAATAAAAAAATAGGTATGCAAAGGGAATTGTTTTACCTTATTATACCTTCGGGGAAAGAACGCAAAATGACGACAGTAAGTGTGTTTTCGTTCTCTGTTCTCCACAGAACATCAGCAAACTCATAAAAACAGCCCTTGCTTTCTCTTTCTCTGAAATACAGACACACACGTCGCGGCACCAGCAATAAATTCCCATTGCCTCCAACTTCTAGCACTGCCAAGGTATGTGCCATAGAGAGCATTTTTATGAGCCAGGCTCCGACTGCCAGGATTTCGCCTTCATAAAGAAGAGATTTTAGTCCATTCTGTCTATTTATTTTGTGTAGAGGAATCAAGGTCAATAAAGCATGGAGAAATTCACTCTACCTTATTCCATTTCACACTTTTGTCATCCACGCTTTATCGAGTATCTGAATGAATTTTTAATATCATGCCACAAAATGCTTTGGTCTTCTATCATGTGCCGGGACTCTATAAATCTGATAACACTTGGGAGTTCTCAAATATACTCAGCACTGAAGAAACAGCTTTAAAGTTTAGTCATTCTGATGAAATGTAAGAGCTTATATCAGTGACAGGTTGACAGAAAAAGCTGTTTTCCTTTCCATTTCACAGACTTCCACGTATGAACGCCATGAAACATGTCAGGACTTTCCCTGAGTCTATGAAGACAGAGATGGCATCTGCTCCCAGTGGGGAGCCCTTCTAACCAGTAACACTGTAAAATTTCATGATTCTGAAAACTGATTGACAGCCAAAGGCAGGGCAGGGAGGAGGTGTTTACTGTATTTTATAGGAGAGCATCAATTGCTTGTCTTGGCACATGATGTATATTTTCATGGCGCACAATGCCATTTTCAACATTTTTTTAAAGCAAAATGTATTCATGTTGGCTGAACAGGTTTGTAATTTCCTGTTGCTGGAAAAAAAAATACACGTTATTCAAAAACTTGGCACTAACTCTACACACTCATCCCTACAGTTTTAGGTCAGTGGGCAAAAGCCAAGGACCTTGAGCCTTAAGACACACAGAGATTTTCACTATCAGCAGCCCAGCACAAAAGTACCTTAGCTTCTTAAAATGCCATTATAAAGTTGATCCCATCTTCCGAGGACACCAGATAGAGGAAATAGATCCATTGACTTTATGGTCTAGTAAATAGTATCTCATAATACCAAAGTGAGAGCTCATTAAGCAACCACGTTATATTTTCATATTTGCTCTTCTGACAAACACGCATCTGTACTAACCCCGCTGAATTACTCAGCAACACGCACCCAACTACAGTTTTCAGAAACTCATTTAAATAGTACACAAATGCTTACTCTCAGACAACAATTCGAGCTCTGGAGCAGTTAATTTCAGTGAAACACGCCAGCAAGTGTGGGCTTGTGTTCATCCATCTCAGGAACATCATTGTTCCTTCTTTCATCACATACGCAGCAGTTTTCAGTCTGTGATTCACCGGATCCCAAAAACTCAGAAACATCCTCTACATCATAACAAAGGATAGCAAACTACTAGTGGGGAGCTTTGCCTTTACTAGGTAACTCCATACCTTGGCAAGAAAATATTTAGGGCTGCACAATTCAAAACCTTTGCAAGCCTCTGCAGGGCTTGTAAACTTACTAAACCCATGACTCCTTAGTGTTCACATGGTGATACAAACTCTTCCTGATGAAAAGGTGAAGGGACAAGCCCACTGTTATTGCTGTGCTGTAATCTTCCTGACTGTGACAAGACTAAACACAAAATGAAACGATGGCAGGGACTGCACACACTTATAGGAGGAGGACATCAAATCTACATTACTTAACAAAGGATCTTGCAATGCAAACCTGCAGCAAGCACTGTGTAGATATGGATTTAGAGGACTGATTTATCTGTGTACACAGAGCTAGGGCTCTTCTCATTTTTAGTTTGAGGAAGACAGTGGAACTACTCAGAGAAACAGACATTTTCAGAGTCTGATCTCCTGTCTGTTACTTCCCCTGAAATCACTGTGCATGAAAAAAGAAGGAGAAATTCAAATGCTCACACTAACTTGTTCCTTTTTTATTTTGTCATGCCAAGATAGGTGTTGGTGACATGGACTATGGCAGGAAAACTCCTCAGATTAGTTGGGAAATCAGCCATGGCCCATTAAACCACAGGGAAGATTGAACTAACTACAGGTCCTCCAAATCTGAAACTACTGAGGCTAGAAAGAGTAAGACTTCTAGGAAAACTTTTAATATATTATTAGAAACATTGTTATCTGACTTTCAGAAATACAAGTATTTTGTCCACGCACTTAATCATGTCCTAGCAACTCTTTGAGATGTAAGCGCGTTAAGGCACTTCAACTACTTCGCTTCTGATTCAGATAATATTATGGATAACGATAACAGATGGCACTCACAATACTGCTGCTTTAGAAGACAAAGCTTTTCTAGCCAACTGCCACTCTCCTCCCTTCTGCTTTTCTTCACTAAGGAGATGTCAAGGTGAAATGAAGTAAGGGTTCAGGCCTTACATACCAGCAAGCATCACTAGGGCATTTGCGATGCCGAGTGGCAGAGAGGGGAAAAGAGAAGTAATTCATTACTGAAAGGATGATGCAGAAGTAAAGGAATCTAACCATGCAAAAGAGAAGGGACGCTCCCAGAAACTCACAGGACTTTTAAATACAATTAGAAAAGACAAAATTGTCCTTTTAAAACTATTCTTCCTTCTCTCCATTGAGAAGGCGAGATCGGCTGTACTCACATGTATCGCTAGACACAATTCTGTCTGTCTTAGCTCACTTCAGCAGGGAGGAGCCTACTACAAGAGCAGATTTCTACTCAAAGCACACAACTACTGCTCAGTCAAAGAGCTATTGATTCTCAGCTTCTAGGAAATAGTTTGTTTCAATGTACATCAAGTACACGTTCTGCCTCGCTGAAAACTTCCAACAGCACGGGCTGCCTTCTTGCCATAATTATGACAATTTTAGATTGACATAATTGTGAAGTTGCTCTCCATTTATCATGCTACTTGTATTACTGCAATAAGGCCATATCTATTTTAGTGGTTAAACAAGGTAATGTTAGCAAAAGTTCAGCATCAAAGGACTTGCAAGGTAATTGTCGCCTCCAGCCTCCCAGGAAGCCAAAAAAAGGGTTGGAACACATTTTGAGAGATTCAGAGGTACAGCAGTTTTAAAAACTCTCTCATCCCTCCCCATTTTGACCACTTCAAACGCATCACCTGAGTTGCATCCAAAGCTGTCACGATTTATAACTCTGTCTCTAGTCAACCATTATTATTCTTCATTAACACAATCTAAAGTAGATGCTTCTAGAGTTGGAGTTTTTGCAAAAGCTATTTGGATTGTTTTACACACATACGATTTGTGCTATTAGAAGAATCCCATTTTATTCTGGGCCAATTAAAGAGTGCAGTATATAACATATCGTATGGCGCTGAGCACTATAGCCAGAACAGGAAAAGAGTCTGAGTAGTTATTATCAGTTTGCTTTATAAGTATGTTATTTACAATACGCAACAGATGTTCCCCGAATGTTAATGGGAAAATACAGGCTTTTTATTTATTTCTTTTCTGACAGACTCAAAAGTACAACTAATATAATAATAATCTTGCAAAATCCAAAGATTACTTCACAATTTGGAAAACGCTGCGTTGAGTCATTAGTCTTATTATCTGGGTATTTTCATAAACTCACTAGATAAACATTGTAAATTATGATTTCCTGATAATGATCCTTTATATGTGCAAAAGCAGGCCTCAAAGAAATCTCAATTAAGCCTAAGAAACAATATATTTACATTAGCCCCAGCCCCCCAAATGATGCAATAATGCATGTGTGCACGCATGTGAAAGTGCTCCCTGCCAGTGGACAGGATTAGACCTGCTGAACTGTAACTCCGATCTCCTACGATGCTGACAGAGTGTTTGCTTTAGCCCAGTGCTTTTCAATCCATGGTTTCTGAACCCCAGGGATTCACTTTTTTCTCATATGAGGGTCTGTAAAACGGGACATGGTTTGTTTTACTCTACTGGGGTCCCTAATGCCATTGATAAAATCTTAACGGAGGCATCTGTGGAAAAATGTGAAAACCTCTGCTACCTCACCCAGTCTCTGCTCTTCAGGAATAAGGGCTCAAAGTTCATTCCTGACGCGTGCTGTGGAGCTATAAATTGCCCCACTGTGCAGTATGAGCAATTACTTTATCTTGTTTTCTTGTATGAGTAACATTATACAGCACTGACAAGTGTTAGGTGCCACGCAGGAGCGTAAGAGGACAAAAAGTTTGTTTATCCATGGTCCTGTGCCTTGTATGGTTACTCGAGTAGCCTACAAAGCACCTGTGAAATGCTATTAACCTGAAATAGTAATTTTTTCACTCATCTTTCAGGGGTAAAATGGAAGCTGGGGCCTTTGTTATCTTATATCTGCAAGGCATGACTTACCACATCGAAAGATATAATTTTATTTCATTTTTTGCTTGGCTTTCTAAGAAAACAAGGTGTACACAAACAGGCTGTCGGCTCACCCGGCCCTAATAATTTTCAATCCCCTTGTCCCCTTTCAATGAAATTTGAGATCTTAAATAACCGAATTGTGAGAAGCGTTATGCAAATCAGTAATCTGAGTACAGGAAAGACAGATGTAGCTCAGCCTTTTTAAGAGATAACTGACCAACCAGCAAATACTCAAACACAGGATATGTTGTTTGCGTGGTCAGAGAAGGAATACACCACAGAGCAAGAGGTACGTTATAGGTGCATGGACAGAGAGAAGACAGTTATATAACACAGAACACAAATCTAAGGCTGTTCAACTTCATTATTCTCCATGCTTGTAGCACAGCTTGTTTTAGCAACATGAGGGAAATGAGGTACAATATGGTTGTACAGCACTGATTAAACGACGCCCTTGCAAAACAAGAAAATTCACCATTTCTTCCCCGAGAAATCCAATTTATGACAACGCTGCAAAAGAAGAAATCTTGATTCTTTCATAGTTTTCTTCCTGTCTCAGCGCAGCAGTTGGAAAAAATAACATTCATCGCAATTGTACATGACAGGTAAAGAAAAAAAAAACCTAACAGCCACATCTGGTATCATTAATACTTTAGCAGACTTCCTATTTTTAAATTAGTATCATTCTGCAAGCAAAATGACAGCTACTCACCGAGCCTATGAGTCTGCAGAAACAAAACAACAAACAAACCAGCAGTTTACTGGTACAGCTGCCGACAGCTCTGACAAGCCTTTCAAAGCCCTCAAACTAGAGAGCCTGATGCTGGAAAAGCAGTAAATTGCCAGGCTGGCGCTTTTCTAGGAGTTTTTACAGGTGAAAAGTGAGCTAATAAACTACTGGCCATCACCTGCTGCCAAATGGGCTGGGTGGTATCGCAGGAGACACCTGCGGCCCTGATGAAGGTACCAGGTGCAACCCATAACATCTCATTGGTGCTGCCAAAGGGACAGAGTCAACAGAAATCAGCTGGATTTACAGGGCAGCTTATTCAAGTGCGCTGCTGAGCCCTTCCAGCTCCTGGGGGAAGAAGCCCCAGCAAAGCACAGGACTGTTTCCTACCACAACTTCATCCAACGTCAGATGGGACAGGGTAGAACTTACTGTGGTTCTTTTCAGGGGTGAACACCAGGAAAACATAATAAGTGGAGAACAAATCAAGGCATCCGTAAAAGTTGTGCTCAGGCAGGGACAGAACCGAGCCAGCTCTGACCCTGACTTATTGTGTCTTTTGGCTCCAGAAGGCAATTGCTCACAAAATCAATTGCTTCTGCAACACAAACGCTCATATACACAAATGAACTGTGGTGCAGACTCCAGGAAATATCAGTCTCCTGAGGTAACCACAAGCTTAAAATTAGGCTTGAGGATGACAAAAAAGTCTGTCTGCCTGTGTCCTGACGTGTTTCACCCAGGGCTTCATCTACTCTGCTTACTTACGTCAATGAAATCAAACAGACTCTTGAAGCGACCACAGGAAGTTCTCCACATGTTAGCTGAGGCATCTGGAGCTTTTCCCGTTATTTAATTCTCGCTTGGTTGCCAATTGAAAACACCAAAACAGAAAGCAGAGACGTTTCTCAATCTTTCCTCATGAGGGATTTACACAGCTAAATCCCATCATAGAATAATGCCTCTGGACAAATTTAAAGATAAAAATTTCCCTTCTTGTTAAGCACTTGGATTTTCTCAGGTGCTCCATCTTGCTGCCAGTCCGACAGTACCTGCAGCAGTACAAAACGAACTATCAAATAGTCGCTGTTGGTTTGCACTGTGTTGTACATAAAAGCATTGCCCAAACTGACTTCTACTGCTAGCTGCTACCTAGAATAGATTTGTAGATAAAGAAATGGATGTCCTGAGGAACTGAATAAGTCTTAGAAAGTCTCTGCTGGGAATTAATCTGTGCAGTTCTTCTACATCGGTTACTGTAGGTCTCAGAAGAAAAACAAAAAAACCCAAACACACAAAGGTCAGATTTTAATCTCTGTAATGAAGAAACGGAATCTGACCTTTGGATAGAAAATCCACCATTCACTTGTTCCTACCCTTTTTAAGGATCTTTCCATGTCTGGATTTCACCAGCCCTACACCGCCTCTTGTTGCTTTGCCCAGACTAAAATCACTTGTGCAGCTGTGCTCCCTGGAAAAGTCCAGGTGCTTCTACATCCCAGGGAGCCTCCAACTCCTAATTTTTTTATTTTTCCCCAGCTTCTCTTCTTGTTAAAGTAGGATATTAGTTCTCACTTATGCACCTGATTAAATACAGTCAGGATGGAGGACGCAGAGCTACCAGAACCTGGGCAGGTTCTTTACCTTGTAACCTTCACCATATTTAAGAAGTTTTTTGCCTAAGGATGCTTTGCAAAACATGGAATCTATTACTTCTCCATTGCCTTCCTCCTGACTCCACTTCCACTTGTTGGCTTGTGTAAGGAGCTGGATAATAAAGCACGAGCTACACTGTGGACTGTGATCAGACTCGCACTAAACCTGCTACTTAGCTGAGTGTTTAAAAGAAGACAAAACAAGACAAATCTGCAATTATTGTAATTAGCAGGAGAGAAAGATATACCCATGCCCCAGTTGGAGTGAAGTAGACAGCACCATAAGCACATCATTTACCTAAGAAAACTTAACAAACAAGTGATTATGGAACTCTCTATGTTGATACTACAAATCAGGACATAATGACCACAACATTGCCTAGAGTGAGGTATAGATACTTCACCAGCTAGGAGACAAATCACGTTAACTTTTAATGAACAAGCAGACAAAATAACTGAAAATCCACGAGCTTGTGTCTGCAGAGGACCCTCAAAAATCTGGTTTTTCTCCAGCTAGGTCTGATTTGCCATGCCTTGAGAAGGGTTGGAAGGGAAAGCTTCATAAGGACTCACACACGAAGCAGTTTTCAGGGAGACCCACCCAGAGAAAGCCTGGTGTCTCTGCAGAGCAAGACATCGCCCCGATTTCCCACGGACCAGTTATTAGGTCAAAATATTATATTAAGGCTGAGCGTTCTGCTTCTTGGTGGCAGTCCTTTTGATCAGGTTACTCTGGAGCGCACTGGCATTACAGGCCCGTGTGATATATGTTTGCTGTCAATGCTGAAATAACAGTAAATGCGTCTGAGGGGGCCCCACCTGCCGAGCAATATGTTCTCAATCCCTCAGGCAGAGCTGTGTGCCGCTCGGCTAGGAAAAACTTCCTCCCACCCAGCACATGGCAGGGCAGTGAGACACACGCTCACGTGCTCGGTCTGGTGGGCAGGACGTGCCACTGAACAGACCTCTCTTTCACTTGCTGTGACAAGAAACTAACTCCCTCTTGCGTGTTAACAAAAATTAAAAAAAAAAAAAAAAAAAAAAAAAAAAAAAAAAAAAAAAAAAAAAAAAAAAAAAAAAAAAAAAAAAAAAAAAAAAAAAAAAAAAAAAAAAAAAAAAAAAAAGAAAAAAGAAGAGAAGAAAAGAGAAAAAAAGAAAAGAAAGAATCACAGTCTGTTAATCGCATACATCATTACCAGAATTGGCTGAGAAGTTGGCTTGTTGACGATTGATTCATGAGCTCTTGTTGCACGCCAAGAAGAGAGACAAGATGGAAATATCTGTATTTATTTATCTGTAAGTGCAGCAGGAGGCTCTCCTGAACATTGGTGGAGACCAGGCTAATCCACGGGTGGTTGCTCTCTGCCTGCCACAAGAGCTCACACAGCGAAGCAGGTTTCTTCCTCAATTGATCGACACGATCACTCTGCACCACCTGTAGTTTTCTCATCACAGACCAGAATTAGCGGGCAAGGAACCAGGACACAAACCTTTTTGAGACGGGGAGTTGTTGCGCTTTCAATGGTGCCTCTGGAAACAGCGGCAGGCTGAACGCAGATGAGTTTCTTGCTCATTCATCCATTATTGCTGCCGGCGCCTCCGACCTGTGCAGTGTTACCTCAGAGAAGCAAAGTAGTCCCCAACTCTCAACACACATGACAAATGGGAAAGGATGAGCTCCATCCCATCTGGTGAGCAAGCTCTCGGTAGGTCACATTAAGCAGCATAATTAATAGTTTTAGACTAAATGCATGCAACCCTCCTATTCCACTCAAAATAACGCTTCCAAAGACCGGTAGAATTTGGGTCTTTTCCTAATACTGTGCTGCTATGAAGAAATAGTCTCGGTGCTAAATTACTTTTTCCTCTCACACTAATTTCACTTGGAGCAAAAGCTTCACTGCTTCAGAATGGCACTTTGCGCATCATAATACAACAAAACAATTATTGAGCTTCACCCGCACAGCAGCAGGCTTTTGCTGTGCCAAATTCCCTATTAAATAGATTCTTCTGAACTTTCACTAATTGCCGGCTATAACATTAAGTTGTATTATAAAATTAAACCAAACTAAATAACAGTTACGGGTACTTCCTGATGTGAAAAAAGGGAGCAAGTTTCATGAAAGGATGGCCAGGAAATACAGACAATAGATTCCTTTCACTCCAACAGCTTTTCTTCCAGATACGATTTATGTAGTGGGACACTACAAAATCAAGAAGGCAACACTATCAGAGGTTTTAAATGTTTCTGGGCTTTGACATTCAGACATTTAAAAGTTCTGTTTCCATTTTTTATTAATTTGATTACGCATCTATATAGAATGCCTAAAAAATATTTGTGACAGCAGCAGAGCAGTGACCACGTGTGTAGGGAACCACGTGAGACACAGATGGTAACAGCCTGCTTAGTCCAGTTTCTTATGACCATCAATAAAGACGGTGTTTTATGACTTTAGCAGCAAAGAAACATTACATGGCCTGGGTGGCTTTTTTGCTCCCAGCACTCTACAGCTGAGAAGTACACCCCTAAGTATGTCCTGCTTCATACAAGTGTGGATATTCTCATTGTTCTTGTAAGCTGAGATTTCCAAAGATGGTTCGCTAATAGCTGACACCCCCTGACACACTGAACAAAATAGAGATGTCTTAAAACATCAGCCATAACAATGGCAAAATACACAAGTGACCAGGATGGAGAACCAGAACCCCCTTAGTGACCTAGAGAGGAGAAACCTCATGGATAATGCAAGTAAAAGCTCTCCTTGAGTGACCTGGCTTCTCTCTGAGCTGGATATGGACAATCCTCTGCTTGTAAGGTTTCAACTTTTTAAATCATATGAACAAACCCAACTCTGATAGTCTGTCCTTTGCAGTCCCTTGCTTAGGATGCTGTATAAAATGAAATGGGCTTGCTCCCCATCAGTTCCTGAGCAGCCCTCATGTGTTAGAGACTTATGGACACTGCTAATCCGTGACAAAACCAAGAAGTGTAATTAGTCCTGCCAAACCATCTGTCAGGCCTGGGAGACTTGGATGGTATGTGGGAAAAGCACCGAAACGTGTATGTGCCCATCCCAAGTCCCACACCCTCTAAACTTGGCCAACAGCTGTGTAAAACAGGATTTGACACCTCTGTTGAAAAGGCTGCAGAAACAAAATGCTGCTAATAAAGCAAGGCACCTAGAATTACTCACTTTAAAATCCTGATCAGCCCAGAACGGAACGTAAGTGACTAATTAAAACTGTCCTGACACTCCTACGGCAAAGACACACAATCCTTTGCAGGAGTCACAAGTGGCACAGAAATGCTGTACGAGCACCGTAACCAGGAGCCAGGCTGTAAAATCTGTACGTGTTTTCATTTACCGTTAAACCGCCTTCTGATAACACACATTAACAGCAGCTCTCAAAGAGGCGTTCTTGGGGGAGACAGAAAGACAAAGATGGAATCGAGTGGGAAGGTGTCTGTCTCAAAGGAAAGGCCCAGCCTCAAGAGGCTTTAACACATGCTTCTCTGAAAATGAATTAGCACGACTGGTGTTCACAGCGTCTTGATAGCGGCTGGTCTGCTCTGCCAGAATTGCTTGAGTGGTTCCCTTCCCATCCTTGCCTCCAAGAAAACACTTTTGATGCATTTCACAGTAGAACCATGAACGGAAAAGGGAGAGGGAAAAATGTTAGCTTGAGAATATTTCTGTAGCCTACACTGCCACGAGACAAAGAACACCAATCTGGTGCTTATATATTAACCATAATGTAATGAATAACGTAAGGATGGTTCAAACTCAGTCAAGTCTCGGCAAGTGAGAAAGCACAAGGCAGTTTACACAGCGGCGTTTCTGACTGACAAAGGACTTTGTGCAGCCAACAAAGTATGTCCTTACCACAGAGATTGGTTAGTTCATGTGGTCAGCACATACTCAACGGCCAAAGCCGACAGTTAAACTGCATTTATTGTAGAAGCTGTCCACTAATGTGGTTACAACGATTTCGGTTAACTTTCCATTTGCCAAAATTTGCTGCTATTTCAAAGTAAACATTTTTCACCGAAGAGTCATAACAGAGTTGAGAAAATTGTCATGATGGTCTGGAGAGCAAAATGAGTTTTGCTTTTCCCTGAATGCTTTTACTGGTCTGGAAGACTGTCAGTAGTGACAGCTGGCTGACCCTGCCTTTTTTCCCTGGGATGGACATGGGGACTATCTTACAGGCAGCGACCCTATTTCAGTTCCGGAAGGGATGAGCTCCACATTGCCTCAGGAAGCAGTCACTTTTTAACCCACTCAAATTTGATTCTAAGTACTGATCTGATTTGATTCAAACCCCTTTGTCATTTGAGACAGTTTCTGGCTGCTCTGCTCTGACCAGGCAGAGCAAGGACCAATGTCTGCACCCGACCACAACAGATCATCGATGCTTCTCACAGGCAAGACATGCTCCAATACGCAAAACCATACATGCATGTACAGAGCTGTCTCTGGTCTAAAACCAGGTATTTTGGTGCAACTTCATTTTCATATAGAACATTTGGCCTAGAGGAACACTATAAAGAGGAACAAACGCAACTTTTGAAGCTTTGTGAAGTGTCCAAGAGCACAGCTGCCAGACTCCAGCCACAATGTGAGCCATGAGATCACGAATTTGTGCCACAAATACTTGTGTTCATAGAATCATAGAATCACCAGGTTGGAAGAGATCCACTGGATCATCNATATCAAGCAAGAAGTCTGGAAACAAAAAAGGAGCCAGATCAGCTATTAGACTGGCTTTTTTTGTTAAACACTCAGATTTACCTTCGTATTTCAGAACAGAAATCCCTGATAGTGTCATCATACTAGGCATGGCTGAAGATGTAGTCAAGCTTTACAAATTTCAAGTTCCAAGTCTCTTCAGTGCAGAAGGCATTGAACTGTTCAACTCTTCATCGGCTTTTACAGCTCCCTCAAAGTTTGTACGTTTAGACAACCTTAATAAATTCGAGGATCTGCTTATTTACAATCACAAGCCAGCTATAGCTAAGAAAAATGGCAAAGCTTTTCAGTTTTCAGTGATGGAAGAGCACCTGCTGTGATCTCCCCAAACACCAACAGACACTAAAAGTCCTCTCAACTTGAAGTTCCTACTTGTAAAAGGCACACGTGCAGGGATACTATGTGAGTGTCCCCATGGAACTGTCATATATGCCAAAGCTTTACAGATTATTATTACATAAGCTTGCCCCCTTCATTCTACAAGAGCTGTTGTAATGCCTCAAATTAATTGGAGAAGGGTTCAGCTGCTCCAAAGAGATTATTAAGATCAATTATTAATTCCTCTTCCCATTCTTTTTATGTGTATTAAAGTTCAGTCTTTAATACACATATTGTTTCGTTATTTTCTACTAACAAAACAATTACTATAATAAAAATAAATAGTAAAAAGTAGCTCTTCAATTAAAAGCTAATTAGAAGAAATATTTTTTGCATGCTTTAAAATTTCTTCATCAGGTCATCCTGTTGTATTCAATATAAATGAAAAGAATATAATTGCACTTCCTCTTTGAAGTAAGTAGATGATATTTACTGATTTTTCTTTTAGGGAAAATAAGACAACAGGAGTTTAACGGGTGAATCCTCAAGAATTTTAGAGGCAGACACAAAATATAGGCAATAAACAGTACAAAGAGAAGCCTTGTGTGTGTGTGTGTGCACGCGCGCGCACGCATGCATATCAGAAAAAAGATGGAGTTTTTGTAGCTATGTGGTGGCTGAGGAGGGTGTTTTAAATCTTTATTTGTTGAGTCCTCTGGAGGATCAGAAGGTGGGACTGAGAGATCTTCACAGCTTCACCAAAGCACCAGAATGTGAAAGACATTAAACGAGAGTGGTGCTGAGCTGGTACCAACAAGCAGGAACAAAGAAGAGAAAGGTTAAAAATGTTAAAACTAAAATCCTCTTCCTCTTTTGACTGCATGAGCTTTAGACTTTTAATCTCAAGCGCTCTCCAGCTTTCTACTGTGTCTCCTAGGAAAACCAGAGAAGTCTGGATCTGATACTTCTGGGGGGGGAAAAAAGCAGCTGAGAATGAAACAAACCACCTTTCAAACAGTTTTGAACAACCTAACGAAGCAAATGGTACACAAGCAGACCACTTCCCTCCACCCCTCCTCCCTCGCAGGTCACCTTTATCCATGACACACAGCAACAAAAGCAGAAAAATGAAAGTTAAGGCAAACAGCCTGTCCTTAACTCATCCTGCTGTGCTTTGGTACCGCAGGGCGCTCAGATTAATGTGGATGTCACACAGCATATGCTGTAAAATCGAGGCACCGCAGGATGTGTTAAGAATGGAGGGTTAAGACTTTGGGCATTCTTATCAAGGTAAAGCGCACAGACCTGAAATGGTGCATCTCGATGGATTTAGCTTTTTGTTACTTGGATCTCTTCCCTCAGATTCACAGCGAATGAATCAGCGAGTTGCTTTTATTTTTAAAACAATACATTCATTCCAGATATCATCAACACCCTGAGATCCCTCACATCTCTGATGTCCACAGTCAGGTGCACAATACAACACAAAGGTTTGGTGTGAGCTGATTTTTTATCTCGCAGAGTAGCAAAAGACTCTTTCAACAAGCAGAGCATAAGAGAGCAATGTGATGTGCGAACAGTAGAGCAAACGACTGTGGCAAGAATGAAAGTTCAGTGTAAAAATGATCATAATTCCATGTACTAGCCTTATTCTCCAAGATTCTTAGCAGTGCACAGAAGCCAAGAGCCGCCAAAGTGGAAGTCTTCATACCTTTCACATAAGGACAATGACTGCACATTTAAAACGACAAGTACTTCTTTCACCTCTGGGTCAAAATCCATTTCAAGAGCATCTCAACAGTTTAAATCTGTTATAACTACAGTACCAATAATTTGAATGTATACACAATAGCTCTCCAAATCATGAGGTGTGTTCAAAATCATGCAGCGAAGTCATCTGAACAGTTAAAACTATCCTCTGAGATTAAATCAAAGTAGAATGAAACCAAACATCAGGGGGTAAATTCCGACACCGAGTTTCCATCTAAGTCAGTAAACGTAACCCTGCACCACGGTCTGTTCAACATGTCTGCCCACATGGAAACTGAACTGTGTGTTTCTTGCAACCAACCTGCAGCACGAGATGGTCGGAATCTAAATTTCACCTTCAGTAGCCAGAGCGAGTGCTGCAAACACTGTGTGTGAGAGGTGGGAGGCAGGGGACGGTGAGATAACCGCCTTCTGAAACCCTCAGCAATAAGTCCTGCCCTGCGATCAGGGAGGACGAGCAGGGAGGGAACAGGGGCTGAACTTTTGTTTCTTTCCCATAAGCTCCCAAGACACCAACAACTGACCATGCTCTCTATAAGGTCAGTCACCGCAGCAGAAGCTATCTAACAGAACAGTTCAATTTTCTCTAAATAGCAGCTCTTGGCAGTTTACAAAACCTCACCAGAGTGTATTCCTGTTGCATTCAAGATGCTCCAGTAGACTTTGAGCTCCCTACGGAAGCAATAGGATGCTCCCTTAAGTGTTAATTACATGACCAGCACTCCCTGTTTCTAGTGGTAAGTCTCCAAACAGGCTGCGAGCTCTTTTTGGGAACCTGTCCGCCCCTTGCAGCCTCTGCAAGCGGAAGGTAAATCCCTGCTGGAGGGGCTGGAGTGCCAGGTGCTGAAACTGCAGAGAGGCAAGTCCTAAATAAGAGAGAGAAAAAGGAGTAAACCAAACTGAACCCCAACCCCCACGATCCTTGTTAGCCAGTCCTCACGCTGGAGAAGCTTTATATCCACACATTTTAAGAAATGCAAAGGGAACCATAAACCCAATTCAATTTAATTGGGTGCTCTCCTGACACAACAGTTATTAATAAGATTGCATTGTACAAACCTCCGTGAAATCCCAAATGCACCAGCAAAAATGTTTAACACCCAGCAAGCAACACGCTGCTGGTTTGTTGCTGCTCCTCTCCTCTGCTCTTCCTCCCTCAATTCTCTCTTTTCTTTTATCCAATTCTCAAAAAAAAAAAAAAAAAAANCAGAAAAAAAAAAGCTCCTCTCGAACAGCTCCTATAAATTATTCACATGATATTACAGTGTATGTCAGCAGTCTCACAGTGTTTAAAAAACTTAACTACAAGCCAATTAAAATGTAAACTGAGAAAGACGGATGGGGTTGGGTTGCTCTGGTGTGAACTTGAGCAGCTCATAACAATACACACAACTTCTAGACCTGCTAATTTGACAGCTACTTTCATCAGCAGATGCTTTTTCTTTCCTTCTTGTTCTTTTTTTTTTTTTTCCAAATGCAGTGTTTCTCAGAGGACAAACCAGTCTATATCCAGCAGATTAATCCCCCGGGTCTCACAGTGCCGTAGAGACACTCAGTGTGTTAGTTACTACCAGGTTCAGACGTGGTTTGCACAGTGGAAAGGGGGCAAAGGGGACCTTCCCCTTCTGGAGACACCAGCTATTGTAATTTTACAACTAAATGACAGCAATTCAAGTGACGTTTCTTAAATGAAGACACTAATTTTGCAGAAAAATAAGAATACCATATATTCCATTGCTAAAGAAAAATAAAAACCTTCCAATAAAGACATTAGGGATTACTCAGTGTGTGCGTCAGTGTAGCAAGACCGGACATCTGCCTAAATTGCTTACTGCTGGACTAGTGAAGAAGCCAGGCACCAATTAGCTTTCACAGAGATAATGACACTAATTTTAATCTTCATGGGTTAATTACAAGAGCACTGTGAAGTCAGATTGTGAACTCGCAGTCAGAAACAGTGAGGAAAACCTCGAAAACTGAAAGCATTTTAGACATAAGATCGTTACTTAACCAAGGAAGATTAAGGTCTACTTAGCTAAAATCCTAAACATGCAACCAGAAACATCTTGATATCATTCTCACCCATGCGACTTGATCGATGGACCATCACGGGCGAGCCGTTCCCCTTATCTGTATAACAGAGATAATGGTGGTACCATTTATCTCTAAAAAATAGGCTGAATGCAGTAACAGAGAAGAAGTAATCATTACTGTTACCTGCCTTTTCTCTCTCTCCCCTCTTTAAGAAAGGTGAAACCTGTGAAAGGTTCTTCTTCTGTGACCACCAGAGACTCATCTAGGCAGTCACTGCGCTGACAACGCGCACCCCACCACATTGATTTGATCTGGCGTTCTCAAGTCATCCTAAATTACGGCTAAATTACAATTAGATTCCTGTGGAAGAGACAAAGGACACACTTCCCGCAGGCAAAAAGAGTCTGAACATAGCAGAGACAACAGCATCAACTTAGGATGCTCCCCAACCACATGTGCAGGGTTACAATATAGGAAACAGCAGGGTGGAGGCCAATCCATGTTGCCTTCCCTCACAACAACGATCCAAGAACAACACCAACAAAAGGCTTCATCTCCAAAGACATCTGGCCACAGGAAAGCAGCCACTGGAGAAATATTGTCCTACTTCCTAACAGAGTGACGAAAGAGGAGAAAAAGGCAATTGTTTAGAACAGACAATGTTTTGTTGCAACCAAACGTACTGCAGTTTCCTGTTTGGAGATTTCTAGTTTCAGCATTTGAAATTTTCCATTTGTGGGGGACAAAAAGAAGTAAAAAAATCTTACATTTTTATAGCCCATTCTTTATATGAAATAGAGTTTTAAACCATGTATTTCCTGCAATATGAAACAACTCAGGCTCTCCAAACAGCTGTATTCACAGTAACAGGGAGGGGACAAATAGTGATGTCCAGCCTGGGAGGAAGAACGGGGAGAATCGGAGTTTGGAGTTCACAGTGTGTGTATATCTCTACTCAGGACATGAAGCAAAGAAAGAGATGAGTGTCAAGAAAGAATAGGTCACTCTCTTCAGATGCTGTCTTTGGTCTCTGAGTGTAAACCAAAGATGGTAGAGTAGTTTTTTCCCAAATATCCTGTGTAAAATGGGGGAAATAAGAACCAAAGCAAGAGCATTTTTGGTTCATACATTACAAGAAGAAAATCAATGCAAGCAAAACACTGTAACTTTTATATAGAAACTCATGAAAATACATTGCCTTAATGCGTTTTTTATCCCCCTATTCTCACATCTTAAAAGTTGTGTAAGGTAACTTTCTATAATTAAATCACTTTGGGGACAGAGTGAAACTATTTTTTCAAAGGAAAATACAACTAAACAAAGGGAATCAACCCCTAAATGCTCCCAAATCCTCATTTGTAGAATGTGTATGTGAGACAGAAATACAGCCGCCTAACAGGATTCATTTTTGCTGATTCAAGTCATGCCATAACCGTGAATTCTTTGCTGGCCAGACAGCTGGTGGTATTTTCATTTCAGGCTTGGGAAACAGGGCTTTATTTCTATCAGCATCCACTTACTAGTTTTTCCTTCTGAAAGGTATTCAGAAAATGAAGGGAATTAGGACGTGGCATCCAAAATGACAGCTCCCTGAAAACACTATTTTCTGTATCCGTGAATCTGAGTTTTTCTATTGATCTCCCTTGCTTTCCCTAACTCACCTCCATTCTCGTGGGTGATAGCACTGATCGTATCTGTCATCTCCAGTTCTTCTTGATCCTATATGAAAGAATCTGAAATCCAAGACCCTAAATCCAAACAATGGAAGTTCTCAATGCACTAATAACTACACGCCTGAAATGCTCTTAGGAAACTGGCAATGCTCTGACAAGGGGTTCTAGCACTCAGAAATACTCTCAGCTGAAGCTACACATTATTTTCACAGTTGTTTATTTCTATGAGGGCTTTTCCTTCCCCTTTTTAAGAGCTCAGCACCCTTCTTATCAGTCTTCTGTGAAAGAGATGTGGTTTTTTCACTCTCCTCTACAGAAAACTTATTAGCTTATTCAGCACAGGAAGGACATGGANAGGAGGTACTGGACCAAGTTGCCTGGAGAAGTTGTGGCTGCCTCATCCCTGGAGGTGTTCAAGGTCAGGTTGGATGGGGCTTGGAGTCCCTGCACATGGCAGGGGTGGAACTGGATGGGCTTTTAAGGTCTCTTCCAACCCAAACCATTTGATGATTCTATGATTCTAGAAAGCAACTTAAGCACAAAGGCTACACACCTCAAAAGCAGGAGCTTGCATATTCTTCATTCCCTCACTTTTAAATCAATTTTGTCACATCTGGGAACTGTGTAAGTCCCAACATCTCACCTTACTCAGATATCCAGTCCCCCTGAGCTGACATTTATCCTAACTCTATACACAGAACAACTACCATGGCCTGTCCAAGGATCCTTAGCTGATAAATACCTTAAGAGCAAGTTTCCTACTTATGCCAGTTCATTACAGTAGAAAGCATTAGCTTATAATTGATCTTATCTGTATGTTAAACACTCTTAGCATCTTGTCAACCCTCCAATATGGTCAATTACTAGATAATAGTGCCCACTTCCGCATGTCTTATTACTTAAATGGTGAGATCAATAATTAAGAGTACATAGCACCATTAAGCACCTGCTGATTAAAGTCTGCTGATGCATGGAACGAATAAAGGTAATTAACCCACCTATGTCTTTCGCAGATTCTGAGGATACCAGACTTAGCAACACCTACATTCCCTGGTGCTTCAGAAATGCTTCTCATCCCTGGCTCTACCTTCACCAGAATCTCTTGATGAATAGAAAAGAAAAAAATATAGATCTCTAATTCTTGTGAATATTTTATCTCATTACAAAAAAAGAAACAAAGTTCTGCCTGCTCTGCCTGAATGGTAATGATCCCACGATCAGCTACAAGTTCCTTTGCTTGTTTTTTAATGACTGGATGTCATCTATTAGCTCCCTTTTCCCTTGCTCTGTTTTCTTCCCATCTTGGTAGACCATGGTTCATACTTATTACATACAAGTGTCAAGATTCCAGCTTTTACTCTTTTATTCTGTCTGAATTAACTATCATATTTCCTTTTAGCCCTTGGGACTGGGTCACAACATACGACATAAAAATACATTAGCTTTAAAGTCTGACTTATAACATTGATTGGATCTCTAAATCAGGTATCAATTCACTACCTTACTATAATAATAAAAATAGACATAAAATTCAGGGTGTTAATCCTTCTTTGAGACAAGTGATGGACTTCAGTACAAGCTAATTCTAACGGAATTTTAATGTGCTCTCAAGGTTAGGTAGAAGGGATAAAAATTCACACATAAAATATATTTACTTGCATTACGAAAAAACCATCTCATGGTACTCGTTTTGTCTCTCAATTTCATGTCAAGAGAACTTGATCACTTCAATAAAAGATCTATTTACAGAATGAACAACTAGCAAATCATCCACTCAACCTGTGCCCAGAGATGTTCAATGCCAAAAGGAAATAAGAGTGTTTTCTAGGAAAAACCTAGAAAACTGCTCACTATCTTCCTTAGTCTGTTATGGACTTTGGTGGAATGAAACTAGTTTATTTTGTTTCTTTCTGTACTGACAACCAACTATTTGATTCAATCCAGTTTACAACTGTACTACAAAGTTGCCATAATCTTCATAGGCTCCATGAACTGAAAACAAGAAGAATCTAAAATGCATTTATTGTTTTTGCCTCATAACCTCCATTTCGCTGTTCAGTCTGCACCGGTGGGAAAATACCCCTCTGTGCTGAAAGGGAAATAACATCTATGTTCTCTTACATTCCTATGATGCCTAACTAACTCAGAGATATAGAATAGAGAAGGTTTTTACTCTTTTCAATTACTTTAAGACTCTGCTTTCTAAACTTAGAATCATAGAACATGATAGGTTGGAAGGGACCTTAAAGATCATCTAGTTACCAACCCTTCTGCCACGGGCAGGGACATCTCACTAGGTCAGGCTGCTTAACTTCTGAGTAATCACAGAAAATATCCTTTACAATAGTAAATGTAGCTTTATGAAAATTAAGAACCTGCCACTTCCTGGAAAACATTATTTGAGAGCAACCTCTGTATGGATTAATGTAAGGGATGGGAATTACCTCCAACATCCTCATGCCAATTGTCCTATTTTTCCCTCAAAACCATAGGAAAAAAAACCCAAAACAAACCACTTAGTGTTTTCTCCCCTTTCAAAGGAGCAGCACAGAATTGTGATACACTCATTGACCTCAATGAAACAAGATCCTTTCCTCATGTCAAAGAGTAAAAATAAGTATGGGAAGGTTTAACGGAATTTTCATACTCAGGTTATATATAAAAGTCTTGCAAGAAATGAAACTTAGTCCATACCAGTTGTCTAATGTAACATTATTTCCTTAAGCCTTTGATGTTCTCCGTTTTCCTGTATTAATCTTATTTTTTCTCATTCTGTTAATTCTTACCAGCTTGTCTTTGGATCAGAAAATTACAAGAAATAGTCACTCACAGGAGCCCTTACATTACTGTATCATGGAATAACTAGGAAAGTTCTAAGAATATATAATAGTAATTCCAGTCAAGACATCAATGCCTAGAGTTTGGTTCCTAGATTTACATCATTCAGGCGAGTTTAAATGGTGTGGTCACAAGTGCTAAGATGTCACAAATCCCTTATGATTGCAGGAGACTGTTTACGAAGGAGAGCTGCTATGGGTGTGAGTACAAAATCCATTTCCAGTATGAGTCCAGGTACACACATGGATGAACTACTTTGTCCCATTCCCCACTCCTTCCAAAGCTTTTTTTAATTGTGAAAACTAAAAGAGAAGTTTACTCTGCAAACTACACACTTTCACACTGGTTGTTTTTGCCAGAACTGCTTCACCCATTTTTAATTGCCACCAACATAAAAGTCAAATGTTGTATTTATAAGAAATGACTCACATCTCTGTCAATAACCATGTAAATGTTTGATGGAGGGGATCCAAAGCATGCAGAACACATAGATCATCTTTTTTGTTAATATGGTAAGACTTTTCTGGTTTTCTGGACTTTGAGGAAAAGATCCACACTAATCACTTGGGACTACGAAGCAGTCTTCTGTATGGCCAAGCAGCTGTTGAAATGTGCTCTAAATCTGCTTAAAACCATAGAAACACAGAATAGTTTGGGTTGGAAGGGACCTTAAAGATCATCTAGTTCCAACCTCCCTGCCATGGGCAGGACATGTCCCACAGTGGAAAAGGGGAGAGAAAAGAGGGAGAAACAGTTTCCCTTAAGTAAAGCTCTTGTTTTTCAAAGTTATCTGGTTTTAGCAAGTTGTGTTCTATTTAATAGCTTCCAGTCAAGAAGGTCTCAGGTAGACCCAGGGCTCCTAACCATATGAGCAATTAGCTCCTTCAGACACTGTGTCTATTGTAACGTAGTTCACTTAACTTCATTTGGTGAATCACTTCACTTTGATGGTAGGTTTTTTTCCCATTCCCTCCTATTATTTTTCTTCTTTGTCTCTCGGCAGCTGCCCCTGTTGACATCTGGCTTCCACTTGGTTCCACAAATTGACTCTTTGAGGCTCTATTAGGGAATTACAACCTCTGTCCGTTGCCCTAGGAATCTGAATACATCCCCAAGTTCACTGCAAATCCAAGTCTTCTAAATGCAAAACAAGTGTTGCTTCCTCTGGCTTGGTTTAATATAAGTTTGGTTAAGAATGTGGTTGCTGTTTCCAACACGGACCTAAAGGGAGACATCGGTTTCTGATAGATGCTGTGGCAGCCTATGGTCTCAGCTGGTGATTTCAAACACATCTACAAAATTTGTAAAACCTGGCAAAAACCTGCCTGACCTTTAAACAAAAATTAGCACAAAAAGCCACTTTGCATTCTTTGATTTACTTTAAAGCCAAGCGTTTTGATAGTCTGTCTTATTAGTCTGGGATTTTGGAATAAAATTTTGAGATTAACTAAACAGGAAATAACACGAATGATGCTCCAACAGACGAAAGGCGACCGCAGTTAATTGAACTGTTTGTTTAAGTATCAGAGCCATGGTAAAGTGAAGATGCTGCCAAGTGCTTCTCTTCCACTGTATATAATTGTCGCTGGGGCACTTGAGTGCTCTTTCCCACTGTCTGTCTCTCTGTTACTAGCAGATAGCACAAGTCCTAAACCTCAGCCACTTGTCATTGTATCTTGATTCAATTAACGACCTTTTGGTTTGGGTTTTTTTTTTCTGATAGCTAAGTAAATTTATATTTCTTTCCTCAAATACTATCTTAGTAAGACTAGTTTGAGGAACGTCTTTGTCTCCTGGTAAAAATAACAACTTCAAACCCTAAAACTTTCCTCACCTGAATTTTTTAAGTGGTCAGCATGCAGAGACAATGCAGTGAAAATGTAGGTGCCTCAAATAAGATGATGAATATATATATACACACACTATATATATATCTAACAATATATGAAGTCAGATATATATCTATATACCGTAGTATACTTGTATGATACAATGAGTAATGGCCTCAAGTTGCACCAGGAGAGGTTTAGATTGCGTATCAGAAAAAAAAATTCTTTAAAGACTGGTGAAACATCAGCATTGGCTGCCCAGGGAAGTGGTGGAGTCTGCATCCCTGGAGAGGTTAAAAAACCACGTAGATGTGGCACTTTGGGACAGAGTTTAGTAGGGGATGTTGGGTTGACAGTCGGACTTGATCTTGGAAGTCTTTTCCAGCCCTACTGATTCTGTGACTCTGAGTACAGCTGCCAAAGTAACACACCCCAGAAGAAGTGGGTAACCAAATGACCAACGAGCTTCCCTTCCCTCTTTGGCTACCCACTCGTTTCTACAACTCTGTGACGAGGGAGGCATCCACCTTTCACACTGCCTCAAAAGGCTCAGAAATGCATCCTTGCTCCTGTAAATTGGGACCACTTGTTAAAATAAATGGCACTTGATATGTGCTGGTAGATCCAGCCCTAAGGGGTTTTTTAGTGGTAGAATCTCCTAGAGACCTAACTGGGAGGCACGTTTGCTGCTGGGTTTTGTTTCCACGGCTGGTACCTGTACCTAACCAAAGACGCAGAGGATATGAACACAAAGCTCAATAACCCTTCTCACCAATGCAATTGAAGCCAAGAGAAATACTTTTTATGCTAAAAGGGTTGTCTACAGCAGGGATTTTAATGACAACACCAAATTAATTCATGACTCTTCTTAATCACCTTTCTTTTTAGCACTATATGCCAATGAAATTTAAAAGCACATACTTTCAGGAATACTAAGAACGTTATGATTCTGGCATCTCACCCCACTCTGCACCCAGGATATCCAGCCAAGTGAGTTCCCAGTAATGCACTGGTTTACTGTACATGCCTATCCCGTGAAACACATATATCACTGTTCTGTTCCGTTCAGGGAATTCTTTGGGCTGCTGCTGTTCCAGGAGCCATAAACCCATTTCTAATTGCCAGGAAGCAGTTTTTCCCTTCTAACTTTAGCCATCTAACAGTTTTTAGTGCAGATAATTTTGAGGTTCCTTCTGTAATCAATGGAAAGAGAAAGGTGGAGTGAATCACCACTGGAAATGAGGTACTTATCTTAATGGTGGAGGATGAATGCCATCACAGTCTACCAGATGGAATGGGCTGGAAGCAGGTAAGAACATCTTTTATCTCCATGGCAGAAGAAAGCTGCTCTGCCCCTCGTTTCCAGCTTAATGCTGGGATTGGGTCAATGCCCACTGTATCCTTGCTGCAGAGTGAGTTCTCTGGTAGAGAGATCCAGCAAGACCAAAACATTAGGAACAGGGAGTAGTAGCAAAACAAGGGAAAGAAGACACAGTCCAAAGGAGTCCTCTGAAATTCCAGTATCTGACCCACAACTGCCCTAGGACCCTGCATTCTCCTAGTCCCTTACTCACCACATGAGAAACTTGACTGCCTGCCACCTATTCTGAAGACTCGCCAGGCACGTCTATGAAACAACAATCACTATAGATGAAGGACAAATTCAAACTTGTGCTCTTCATCTTAAAGGCAATAAAATTAAAATTTGCTTATACTGCAGAGAAAGCTTGAGCCAGATCTAACAGTAAATTTTCAACAGATAACATTAAAATAACCTCTTTATGTGTGCATTCTTCAAAATGCTGTTAACAATGCTCTGTTCATTTAGCTTTCGCTGGATCAATTTTTCCATCTTGTCTACATGCAGAATCAGTCTATTACAGTCACAACAAGAGATTTCTGGTGTTCTCAAGAGATGTCATTTGTCTCATTAGCACATGCAGCTAAAACCCAGCAAAGATGGGGTTTCTTGGATGTACTCATTCAGATTTTAGTCATCAAGAGGCACTAATGCTCATGAAAACTATGTTTCCATCCCATCCACCATCGTCTTATTCACACCACAGCTACCTACTCAAGATGTGAGGAGCCCCTTGCAGGTGCCTCTGAACCAGTGTTGGTAGCTGGCTGCCTACCAGAGCTACTGCTTTCTGAAACAGGCAACTCCAGGACTATCTTCACAAATGAAACACCAACAGCTTGCAGGTAAATTAGTTATCTCCTTTAAGGACCAGTTTCTGCTACCTGCATTAACAGTGAGTGGCACTCTGTTCCATAAGAGGCTGATTGCACAGCACTCACTTCACAAGTAATCGCCGTGGGCAAGAATATCAGCATCTCTGATTTCATTCTTTGACTGCCATGATGAAAAGAGAAAATTTGGAGAGATTATGAAAAACATTTACCAAGAAGACACTGAATCTCACATGTGCTATTTAATTTCAACTACTTTTGACCATGTAATGTGGGTTACAGAGTTCACACACACTAAAAACTTCTGATACTCTGACGAAAGGCACAATGCCATCCCAGAATTTCTAACATTTCTCCAAAGAATAAGGCTAAGGCTTGATTTAAAGCTCCTTTTCAGAAAACACAAACACTGTTCTAACTTGCAATGAAGCCATCAGAAAGAGGAAGAACTTGAGTGAGCAGGGGATTGACTGCGATGCTGGTGAAGCCTCAAAGCTGGATCTGCCATGAGAACAAGGCTAAAAAACCTTTCCACAAACAAGCCCAAGTCATTGTACATAAAACACAAACAGTGACAGAAAAGGGAACACTTCTTTATAAACAAAAGCATTCCCCAGGAAAAAAATAATTCAGAATTTAACTGCAGGAGGGTTTAATAAGAAACAGCCTGTTCCAGTCTCTTCTTCATTTAATTTAAAATAAACATAAACCAGATCTCTCCTGTACAACAGGATCTTTCTGTCAGAAGAAATGGAAAAGAATTCAAAGGTCACCCTGGAAAGTTTGGTTGTTGGAAATTTAAGAGACTTTTGTCCATCAATGATCCTTGAGGAGCATCTGGTCTGCCCCACACACACTAATTAGAGGAGCCCGAGTACAGAATTCACCCAGCACCTTGCACCACCACCAACGCTTCAATCCCCACCAGTAACAGCCCAGACAGCACAGCGTCTTGCAAGAACCATTACCCCAAACAACCACCAGAATGAGTCCCTGCAGCACAGCACTTGGGTTTGTCCTGGCGTCAAGGCAGCTCCTTCTTAAAATGTTCTAGTTGCTCATTCTAACCATGACAAGGATCTCCAAGCAAATGGCAGGGCAGTGAGTCAATCTTCCAATTACTTGTCTGCAGCTATTAATTTGTAGGGCAAATCCCACCAAGCGTGTCATTGTATATATACTCACTGTATAAGCTCTGTAGGGCTCAGCCAAAAGCAGGCATGCATTTCTAATTGCACCCCAAAAAAAAAAAAATTGCAAGCCAGCCCCCCCATCCCACCCCTATTTCACCTACCTCCATTTATCAGGCCAACAAATTCTCCTATTTTGCTATATCTAGAGACCAGATAAAATCGCAGCGCGGTATTAAAACCCACAAGGGTTCACAGAAAGACAAGAGCGGAGGGAGGAAACTCCCCACGCAGCACAGCAGCTTTTACATCAGAAAACCAAGTTCACCCCAAATTCTCAATGTGCCACATTTGCAAGGCTGAGCTGTGCGGCAGGAACTCGGTTGTGACACTGACCAGTCTGAAAAGCCTGCAAGGAGACCTGGCAAGAAACTCCTTCTGTAACAACAAACCGGGCTTGCAATAAAAGCCATCTGCAGAAGTGCCAATTATCCTTCTCCTCAAATGATTATGTTCCATCCAGTTTTGCTGACAAGCAAGTTATGCCACATTTTAATAGGCAATAAAATGTATTATTAAATAATTAGTAGCTAAGACGCAGAAATTAGAGGGCACTTCCTTTCACATCCATCCCCCAGTACTTCAAACTATTGATTTAAAGGCAACTCGATCCTCTAAAGAGGACAAAATGGAACCTGATACAGCAGTTTACCAGGAGACAATTACAAGGCTAATGATTGTTCGCAAAGAAATGAAGCGGGAAGAAATTCTAGAGAATTCCAGCCTGCTCTGTTGTGTCTGATCTGTCTCTAAATCCCCCAAAGAGCTAAAATTTCTCCAAATCTGTTCCTTGCTCTGAGCCCATTAATCACAGTGTTAAAGGTAAAGCAGTATTGATGTCTTTCCTCTGCTCCCTCCATTCCCCCCCAGGTGATGTCTGGTACTTGTTCAGCCTTTAAGGTATGGTTGCACTAACTGAAAAAAAGCCCCACTAAGACCAATTAAGGCCTTTACTAAGAGGCTGAAAAGAAGACAAATGGAGGCAGAAAGCCCGATTACAAGGAACCTTTGTACAGATGTAAAGCAATTAGAATAGTCTCAAGGGCTGGCCAGGCAGTACCTACTAGTAAAGGGTTTTACAGCTTGTCTAGACTTGGAACAATCTCTCTCTTTTCGGTCGAGTGTAAAAGTGAACCCTGTATTAGTGTCATGTATCAGTTGATAGCTTGGTATTGGTTTCCCTGAGCATGTTAAATCTGTAATGCTAGTCCCAGGCTCCCTTGTGGATGACAATGCTGTTACACAGCCAGCTCTAACTTAGGAGGAAAGAAGATACCCCTGATGTTAAACCATGATAAAAAACAGTCCCAGCTCTTTCAAGCTTCTTTTATTTGCCTAATGCTAATCCCTAGAATGTCTCAAATTCACTGCACTGTGCTGCATAATTTGGCACTGAACGTGTAAGAAGGGAAAATGTTTGTACTGCATTTTTAATAATAAAAATAAATTTTGCAGTGACTCATTTCAAGACAGTTTCTAATCTCAGTCGCTCTTGCTTTTTTAAAGAACAAAAATAAAAGCCAAAACTATAGTTCTCAGAAATGAAAGCTGACCAATGAATCAGTACGTAAGTAGCTCTAACGCTATGCGTACCCCCAGATACCCACATTCCAACACACATAGACCTCCCTCAGCCTACTTGCCTCCTCCTCAGCTCTATGTGTGATTTCACAAGCCTATCTCCCCAAAACCAAGTATAACCCCACCACAGGTGACTTTGTCCTAATCCCCCTTCCCAGCTGATGTGTGATCCATCTGCTTGAGTCCGGTACCAAACGTAACATTGCCTTTGGCACCTACTAAAAACTGGCCTTGCACGTGGATGGGGATGAGTGCATAGCTAAGATGTCCTGGATGCTTTGGTGATGCAGGAAGACCAAGAAAGTATCAACATAAAGACCTTAAACACTTGGCAAGTACTGATATGACTGCACTCCCCTGGGTGGCTTTAACCTTCGCTGTGGGTAGGACTTAATGCAGACCATGTACTTGCAGCCAAGTGTATTTTTTTCCCTACACTGATTTCTGCTGGGTAAAAAAAACCTTGTCTTACATTAAGGCCGACATAGCAGCAACATTTAGTATTTTCATAGGGCAACAGAGCCAAGGGAACTAAGCGAGCAAAGTCACCTCTACTCAACAGAAGGGAAAACAGAGGCTCAGGAATAAAGCCCTTCTAGGTCAGCTGCTATGCTTTCTGCACAGAATTAGGCTTTAAGGTAATTGACCCACATGAAACAGAAATTTGAGGTTACTGGTCTATGTAGAATTTGTTATGATTATATTACTGCCTCCCAAGGGTTTTGCTTTTTCAACACTTCTTTGGGTGGATACAGAAAGAACACAGATAAGTTTTAAAGAAAGAGGACACATAAGTTGCTGCTGAGCTACTTACTGTTTAGTTTACCAAATTTGGTGATGAATGAACCTTTTGAGGAAGCTACTAGTAACAGTTTCATCAAAGATAAATCACATAATGCCGTGTGTTCAAGCTCTTTTCCCTATCTGTGTCCAGAATTTGATGAGTTAAATATGGCTCCTTTAGAAGAAAGTATAAATTCTGATAAAAGATTCAACATTCCTTGCATTAGAAAATGTTTTTCCAAAGGAGTAAACACTCAGCAGGCCCTGCTGTGCTACCAGGGGCTGAGTTGTGAAACAATCTCAGCCACCAATCTGCTAAATTCTATTGATAATCTAGTCTTTGTTAAGGTGCCTGGATGGACCTGAGATCATCTAAAAATCTGGTTTCTCCTAAAAATGTGGTAGATAAAAAAAAAAAAAAAGTACAGTGATGTAGCTTGCTGGTCCTTCACACTTGAAATTCAGGTAGGATGATGTTTGGGGTTTAAGTAAAATAAAATTGGATGTCTGCCATGAACATCCTATTACAGCCACATTTTGAGGAGTTTTTGTTGTTGGCAAAAGCAATTGTCAGCAGAACTGTCGCTGCCTGGGTTTAAAAGTCAATGCTGGAACAGTATCCTCAGATGGCCACCTCTTCCAACCGGTTTTTAATTTTCATGGTGCTAAAAAACTTGAACAGACAAAGATTATTTCAAAACAGTAAGACAAAAAAACAGTACAGCAGGACATCATCTTTAGTAATGAGGTCAGCAACACACCTTTGCTCCGTGAATTATTCAAGCACACATGACTTACAGGCTGAACTTTACACTGAACGGTGAAGAGGAGAAGGCTAACACGCCATCTAAATGCAAACCAAGAAGAAACCCCCCATAGCTATTTCTCCTCAGGGTAACTCACTGTGCGCTAAAATCTTACGAATTCATCTTAGATTTTAAAACATGGATGCAAAGCTCACACGTGGAAAATAAGTTTTTATGAGAATACCAGAATGCATCAGGTACCTACTTCAGTGTTCTCTCAAGACTGAAGTGTAATTCCCAGTATGCTATAATTCCCTGACTCCTCTAGAGCCAGGCCACTGTAGCCAAAGACCTAAGATATTGTCATTTTGTGATCTTATGAACAATGATTTTTGATTCTGTATATCTTTTCCCTGGCCCGTTCCCACACACCCAGACACAGCTTGCCTCAGGTAAGGCTGAGGGCGAAAACGCTCTCACTAGTGATATGTCCATGATCTGGTATCTGTATCTTATTCAGCTGAAACCACTCACTGAAGTACCTGATCGGCATCGCTATGATGGTTACTTGCAATACTGGAAAAAGCCTTTGAGTGCTTTTGCACGATGCCGCAATTTGACTGAATGAATCAAAATTGCCTGTGTTTCCTCAAGCCTGTTCTTGAAAGAGGCATTCACCCATCCATTTATTTCCATGGTGCCCTGCCAAAGCACGACAAAAAAAGCGCACTCCAAATTTTGCTCTATTGAGATATAAATACAGTCACTTCAGCTAAAGAGCCATCTAGTCGCTCTGATGCTTGGTAACTTGATTAAATCTATATTAAGGTAGCAAGTCTTACTGCGTGGCCTTTAACACTGAGTCGGGAAATAATTAAGTTTTAAAGCTAGCTAGTGAAAGATAATGCCAAGTCTGGTTTGCTGCTGCAGTGCTGATAAAGGAAGGGGTATAGAATTGAACATTAATTAGGTACAAGCAAACATCTTTGCTAATAGCTCTTGTTCTCATTCCCAAAATGTCAACAACAGATATTAGTGCCAGATGCTGGTGTAACATCTCCCATGACTGGGGCTGAGACATGGGAATAGACTTGTGCATTTGGAGGAAATGCCAGCACTGACAGGGGAGATCTGGCATGATGTCATAGGAGGAGCAAACTTCCTCAAAAGGGATTTACCGAACAAGCCTCTCTGTTATTAGTGATGATTCATGTGTCGCACAAAGAAGCAAATTGAAAACAGTGAACTGGCATAACCTGTGAACCAGAGACAAGAGCAGAGACTCACAAATAAACCACCGGAGGTTTTTAAAGTTATCAAGCAACGTCCACTCAAATTGCTTTAAAAATGTAACTCAATCCACTGCCTCAGTTGCAAAAAATGTGGCTAAATAAGCTTGTTGTGTCGCAGAAATTATCATAGCACTGGTTAGGTCAGTGAAGCCAGGACAACGTGAACAAAGATAGGATATAGAATCATAGAATCACCAGGTTGGAAGAGACCCATTGGATCATCGAGTCCAATCATTCCTATCAAACACTAAACCATGTCCCTTAGGACCTCATCTACTCGTGACTTAGGATTTGACCACATTATTGTATATCAAATGGATATAGGATTTGACCGCATTATTGTGTGTCAAATGTTTCCCATCACGGGGCTTTCACCATCATGAGTGTAAAACTTTTGAAAGTGGAAACCAAAAGAACCTGAACAGAAAGCAGCAATTTCTAAACCTTAGTGCAATTGAAAGGTCAAGAAGTAGCTTCATCCAAATTAACTTTTAGCAGGATCATCAAATTTCTTTGTGGAACTAAAAGAAGAGGGGGCTCCTAAGACCCCATCCAAACCCACAGCAGCCCCACTTAGCACCGTGCAGCTGCACTGACTGCACGCCAGCCTGTGGGGAAGAGGCTGGACACGTACCAGGCGGTTGTGAAGCACTCCAGCTTTTCTTGGGAACCTCCCTTTCAAACAGCAATCCACATCCACAAGGCTTTGTCACACAGCTTTGATAACACAGCTCGGGATAGCATAAACAGAAGCTCTGAAAAACTTGTAAATAATGCATCTCTGTAATAACATTGGAACTGAAGTTTAATCAAATCAAGTAGGATCCTTTCAAATATCACTTATCCTGTAACCGCAATTTCCAAATCTCTCAAATCCTGGCTTTCCTTTTAATCTCACATGAAAATTGTATTACACTAATACTGTTTACATCTCATTTCCTATTTTCCATGTAAAAATATCACTAACTACATTTCAATTCTCTCCCACTGCTCTTGTGCCATGCTGTAAATCCCATGGGTCTCTCATGGCTGAATCTCTGCGCTATTTCCTGCTTTCAAAACCGCCATTAGCTCCACGACTAAAAGACTCTGGACTGTGATTTCCTCTCCGTGACAAGTCCCACCATTTCCAATCCAGCCAGTGGGGTGCTCGGTGAAGTCCAGTTCCACATCAGGTTATGTGAGAGGCAATTTTACACCAGTCCTCGGCTTTAATAGCAACACACAAAACCCAAACTCTTCATTCTAAAACCTGTAAAATCCAGAAATTTTCATAAAGTCATAAGCCACGTCTGTCTTCTCATCTGGCTCCAGAATGACAGCCCTTAAGCTTTCTTTTGTTGTTTTTAAGTGCAATTTCAATGAATTTTGTGGAGCAGTATGTCTGCTTCAGTAAGCATCATAGATTCATAGAATCACTAGGTTGGAAAGGACCCACTGGATCATCGATCCCAAACATTTCCAAATGACCCTAAATCCCCTGTCCTGGAACTACAAAAGATCTAGGAAGCCAGATGGCTTTGAGAAGAGTAGTACCCAGTTCCCCTGATACATGGGCTATCCAGTGAGTTCACTGAGGACTCAACTGAGAAACAAGGCAGTATTTTCATTTTCCTGAAACTGCTTAGGAACCGCTGTACACTGTGTACCTAACTTTCTCTTCTCAGCTGACAAGAATATCAACACAGATACGCCCTGAGGCCACAAAATGAGTGAGAGGCATTCACCTGCATCTCTTCTCCTTCTCTGCTTACCTGCGTTCAACTGCTGTTGGGGAAGAAAGGCTCAGGGCCGTATCCCTCCTCCCAGGGCTCAGGAAAGACAGACCTGTCAGTGCCACACCAGGAATACTGCTCTGCTGCTCACTCCAAAACAAGCCACTTGAGCTCGTTAGCAGCTCAATGCAATAGCAGGCTACAATATTTTCAGTAAAGCCAGTGGCAAAAACAAACCTCCACAGACAGGGTTTGAATAAGGATTTTTTTTTTTAAAGAGATATCTTTAATCACTGTACTTACCTTTTGGTTTTCCAGATAGACTTTCAAGTATTTAAGAAATGCAGGCTGTTAAACTGCAAAGTCTCATCAGGAAAAGAAGAGACGAGGCAGAAAAGACGTAAAGGAACTTAGAGTCACCAAGTCACCAAAATGTCTCCTTCACTGCAAAACCAACAGTTTCATCACAGACAGGGAAGAGGTGGGCTGAGACTTAATCATAATTACTGCACTGAGTGCCTTCGCTAAATAGGTCCCTGTACACCAAGAAGTGACCCAAGAGCTACGCAGCAGCTCCCAGTTAAAACACAACTGGATTCCTCAGCTCTCCTTGTCCTGCCTTTCACATTTTCCCTTGTCCCTCTGAGCATGGAACTGCCATTGTGCTCTGTGTCACTCCAGCTTCAGGAAGAGAAAGATGCCCTTTCCTATGCCAAGAAGCGGATCCTTGTACTTCCCTATCCTTCCAAACATTTTCAAATTGTAAAGTGAAATTATTATTACTACTGAAGTCCAATCAGTACAAATACACGAGGCCAAAATGAGGCCAACCAAGCTTCCTACCCTTAATCCACATCCATCCTCCTAAAAAAACCAGAAAAAAAGAAAGAAGGTAATTTTTTTTTAATGAGTTTATTTCTGCTGTGAAGGTTGATAGAGATCTATAGTAAAAATTATTTCCAACAGGACTCAATATTGTTTTACCTTGCTTAACACTTCTTACAACAAAACAATCGT
Organism: Piaya cayana; assembly: GCA_013389865.1. Taxonomy (NCBI): domain Eukaryota; kingdom Metazoa; phylum Chordata; class Aves; order Cuculiformes; family Coccyzidae; genus Piaya; species Piaya cayana. Next base: position 167,184 of record WAAB01009911.1, read on the forward strand.
GATTCTGATTGTTAGGGTTTCACGGCAAAATGAGCAACACAAGAGGCAAATGGCAATCTATTTTCTGTCTCCTTTCTGCATTCATTTCTAAAATGATATCCCTAGAGGGAAACACAGACCTTAGAAACACTGGAATTTCAAGTTTAACGTTCAAACGCGCATTTCTCATGCGGGTCCAAAATCCAGCTGATGATTTTAGCTACAGCTACTACCCATAGCCGAGTCACTTGCACCATGAGGACTGCACGTGTTCATGCGAGTGTTTCCTCTGTGCTTACAAGAAAATGCAAGATGGGGTCCAAGTCTTCTCACTCCTGCCAGCCCCCCTTCACCAGGAAGGCAGGCTGGTCGCTGTCTCTTTAAGGAATATTGCAGCAGAAATACAGGAAAAACCTTGGAATCAGCCTGAAAGAGAGGCCAAGGACATTCCTTCCCAAGCATTAGATTTGGTTTCACATGAGATGATTAGACTCATCCATGCTAATTACACTAGAAAGAACTAATTAGAAAAATCTACCATTCAGCTAATGAGGGCTGGGCCTTAACTATCTCAGTGCTTAATTTTTCAGGTTGTAAAATATTACTTTACCCTCCTTCGCCCCCCTCTCTGCCTGCCATCACCACGTTAATTCTTGTAATAGGGTTGATCATTAAATATCTACTAAAGAAATATTTGTTAATACCTACAAGTGCCACACTTTTAAAACAGCTGCGCATCGACGGCTTCTCTATGTAATTTAAGTATCGATAGGGTGGGCTAAATTCTCTGTCCGTTGAGGGGAAAGAGCCAGAGGACCTCCCTGCATCCTCCAATTGTGCCCACTAGATCTGAGCTGGTAATACGGGAAACAAGGAATAGAAAACGGCTACGGAATTCCACACAGTATTTCATGGCACGGTGGTTTGGACACGTAATATTATCAATGTAGGAGGAGAGTTTATTAAAAAGCAATGATACCACCTGATAAAGACTAACATCCCTGCCAAGGGTTAGAGTATTTAGCAGGAAGCTGATGGAATGAGCATAATGAAAAGCTAATAAATCAGAGTCCTTCATTATACAATAAACTCATTAAGTTGCTCCTTGAAAATGGCAAGCCAGACATAGCACAATGTTGTTAGACTAGTAACGTTAAAAGCTTTCATCGAAAATATAAATTCAAAGCCAGCCTTTGAGTTTTGCTGTATTTACATACTTAGTGTCCATTTGGAAATTTAATGAAAGATATTAGGAAATATCTATGTGGTGAAGCATCCATTCAGCACATAAACCGTGCTTTTCTGAAGAGAGTTTGCAGACAGCCTGGCAGGAGACCAAACCTCGTATGCTCTAAGATGATGTGTGAAATTAGTGCAAATGGAAATGCCAGAACTTACATTTTTTTGCAAAAACCTTTGAAAAATCTGATGTGTTTCCATATCAGATTTTTTTTTTATTCATCCCCCATTCCCATTTTCCCCCTGAAGCCACTAAACTAAATCTATTTAAACGTATGACCAGCATGATTCTGATTTTTAATAGGCTTAAGAAGACCCATCTTGAAATCCTAACTGTGCAACACCACAGAGTGTAATGAGAAATCCAAAACATCACAGGTCTCTGATCTATTTGAACTTTATGATAGAGGCTACATAGGAACTGAAAATCATTGTTCTCATTCTTAATCAGCCACATTCATGTCAATCAGGAATAAATAAGTTGGAAATTAGTAAAAATAGGCTTTGTTACACCTTCCATAGTACGGCTTCTTAAAGAAACTCCAGGTTTTATGATCTTTTTTTTAATAAAAATATGGCTCAAAAGGCAAAATGACTTTTTTTTATCACCTCCTACTAAAAAAAATTAAATATTATGATTAGAAGTATTTGTAAATGCACAGTGAAATACAGCAAATGTTCCTCTTCACTAAGTGGCTCCATCAAAACATACATACTTCTAATTCTAAAGCAGAAAATAGGGGATTTGGATCGAAATTGAGAGCAAAGCAATACAGCGGTATTACACGGAGGGACAAATCCAAATGATAGGGTTCAATTCAGAGCTTTTTTGCAGGCAACCTGAAAAACACAGAGGAGTAACTACAATGACCCATACCCAGTGGAAATGCCTGGAAATGATCCGATTTTCCCCTACAGGAATGAAACACAGGACTTTTATTTTTTTTAAAGGAATGAAGCCAGAATGATGTAAAAAATCTCAGTATCGGTTACAGTTAAGTGTGCCTGAGTTCAGGTCACAAGGAAGAACATAGGTAGAAGGGTAATTTAATAAGGAAAATTAGTTAGAGCTGGGGATTTTTAATGACTTTTCTGACTGTCTTTGGAACAAAAGCAATAGATTTGTAGGTGACCACTGAGAGACCCACTCTGATTGCATCTCTGTATATGTAACCAATTTACTTGACACGCTGTACATGCCACGAGCATCTATTTAGGAGCATATATTGCTCACTTGTTATATTTCCATTACCTCTGCCAATACCCACGACAATCTTTCTCCGTCAGCACGGAAATCAAGAGTTACAAATGCCTACATCTGCCCGACCTGCGAAGACTGCTGTCCTTAATAGCCTGTGTCCAAATCTTGAGAGATCAAGTTTATTCATTGTTTATGTTGATGTTAGGACATGTCACATTTGTAAATGACTGCACTCATCATCAGAACTTGCAAAGAAAGGTGTCTTGGGGTTTAACTCCCATGTGT
>WAAB01009912.1:0-26918 GCA_013389865.1 Piaya cayana
GGTTCATTCACCATCTGTGCAAGTAAGTTTTCTTCTGCACACTCCAGGAACCTCCTAGACTGCTTCCTTTCTGCTCTATTGTACTTAGAGGATGTGCTTAGGGTACAGAGTAACTGAGAAGTCTTACCTGGAAAAGATGTATCTGGGGGATGAAGGGGATGAGCAAAGTTGTAGCATCTCAGTGGAAAGCAGAAGATGCCCCAGCTGCTTTCTCCTTCAGTGTGAAGAATTGCATTCTGAGACCTGCAGGTGCCAGGCTTTTGAAAACAAGTTAAAGGACATACAAACCGCCATACCATAACAGTGCACAGCAGTAAGAGTGTACTGCAGGGATCACGCCATATTTTCATACAACATAGACTTAAACTATGGTACTCCTCACTGCAGGATGATTTTGAAAATTTAGAAGTGTTTAAAGAGAAATTAGACAAGTTGATGGAAGAAAAATCTGTTAAATACAAAGACCTGGGTCTAAGTCAGGAAGCCCTTAATGAGCGGATTTCTGAGTCTGGGGAAAATATTCAGGGATGGCTCACAACCCTCTCAATATTTTAGTCTTGCCCTTTTCCATGGAAAACTATTGGTCACTGTCAGAAACAGCACAAGGCTGGACTCTTCTCTTGTCTTCACCCTTTTTAACATCCTTAAGCGTTTATTCCACAGTGCTCAGGAGTCATTTTCAAAATGACTAAACAGTAGTACATTTTAAAAGGACAACAGAAATAGTTATTCTTAAAACACCAGAACTGTGGCAGTCATAACAAGTTATCAGGTAACTCAAATTTAAAGTGGGTTTGAAAGGAAGATGATTGTCAAATTCATGGCAAGCACATCCATACTTTACTATTGAACATGATGCCCAGAAGCAGCACAAGACTTAGAAGACCTGTGCTGCTGGTGGTTAGAAGTTCTGTGGAGATGTCAAAGTTAAGGATCACACAATTTCTTATATCCTCTCTTAAAATACAGTATTAACTACTGTAAAAAACTATGTCAGTGGAACTTTGTCTGTTTCCACTTCGGCAGACCCCATCAGAGAATTTTATCTTAACCCTCAGTGCAGTAAGAGCCTGTGAAGATAGTTGCTGAAATGACCATTCCATTAAAACCTACTTTTATCGATACCAAGCTTACAGATCTGTTGGAGTGAGTCCAGAGGAGGCCACAAAGATAATCACAGGGCTGGAGCACCTCCCATATGAGGACAGGCTGAGATAGTTGGGGTTGTTCAGTGTGGAGAGAGAAGGCTCTGAGGACACCTTATAGCAGCCTTCCAGTACTTAAAAGATGGCCTATGGGAAAGTTGAGGAGGGGNGGATGCTCAAGTGAAGTTGGATGAGGGTTTGAACAACCTGATCCAGTGGAAGGTGTTCCTGCCCACGACAGGGGCGTTGGAACTGGGTGGTTCCTTCCAATCCAAAACATTCTATGATTCTATGATCATGCAGTGGAATGATGTACTGACACAAATGCAACTATGTTAGTGTTCATTGAATTCCTGAACATGGTAAACCCAAGGTAGAGCAGAAGCCTGAGCTTTCAGTTTAAGTTGAACTAGTAAGCTGAAAGTTCTCTAGTTGATACAGGGCCAACCTCCTCTAATTCCCACACTCCTCCAGCCAGCTCACCCCCAAAGCACTCAGTATGCAGCCTTCTCTAGGAAGGAAGGACTGCACCACAAAGAAAATCTTGTTCAAATTGAGTCTGAAACACTGAGAACAATTTTTCTGTTAGGAAACCATAAGCATTTCTGCAAGCTGCACAAACATCTATAATCACTAGACAGAAAGATCAAAACCAGTTCTTGTTGCAAAGGAAGCCTATTTTAAAAATGCCCAGGCATTATGAGGGCACTACTTCACTATAAAGCCAGCATATTCAGCATTTCTCCAAAGTCATTTTTCCCCAGGCAATCATCTTTCACTCCAGCTTCCATCCCTGCATTCTCATCCTCCCTAATCTGTGAGACGATGTTGATAAGATACACGTTTTCAGCAGGAAATCTTTGATCCACTGAGTTTTAAGAAAAACTGTTTTTATCTTCATGAAAAGCAGATAGAAAATTTACTTTATAACATTTATCTTCCTAGAAAAATAAATAGGGGGAAAGTTCATTGTCTGCCTGGACATCAGCTCTATCCAAAACAGTGGTAAGAAAATGGAACTGAATGAAAATCGAAGATTTTATTGTTTTCCTATTTGCAGCACACCTCATTACTATAGTAAAATAATACTTTTTTTTCTAGAAGCTACTAGAGCTTCTAGAGCTACTGGAATGAGAGGAAATTAAATATGTGTTTAAGTGCTATTGTTAGTGCTTAAAAGTCTTGCTAGGAAATGTATGGGTTCTCTTTTGTTATGACTGACATTTCTAAAAAGGATGTTGGGATTCCTCTGAGAGTAAAGTACATTTAGTCTATATAGCAAGTGTCAGAAGTGTATGTCTCAGTCCTGATATATTTTTGATTCCTCAACCATGTATTCATAATATGTCAGACATGCTAAGAAGTTGCTGAAAAATGTGTTGACGGAAGAAATATGAGTTGAACTCCTTTAAAGCCCCTTCAGAATACCAATGAGTAGGCTGATCCATCAGAAATAACCACAAAGACCTGATGCATTAAACCCCTCCCGTGTTGCTGCAAGTCATATGATTAACGCAGCTGTCAGATTCTTGTCTTTACCTTTCTCCCTTTCTAAATCATAGTTTAAAAGATAAATTTTTGCAGTTATCTGCCCCTAAAAGGCAATCCAATAATACTATGCACTCCAGAAGTAATTCTAGTCAGAGGAGCTCAAAGCATTTTACAAATAATCCCCAGGCATTGGATGAAATCAATAGATGCTTCTGGAGGGTATGAAGAAGACTTAGGATTGAAGTCCAAAGACACACAGCAATTTCACTGCAAAGCTGTTAACTTCTAGGCTCTTGTTGTCTCCTACCTTCCTTGTTAGCAGGGGACCAGTAAGAAAACTTTAACACCAATGAAGCAGATGAGACATGATGCAGTTGTCACTTATGTCTCAGTGGTGACGCTCTGAAATAGTTAAAGGTAATTCACAAACAAAGAAAGAAACAGGGATTTTTCTCTATGATTTGCTTCTCTCCAAACATAAAAAGAAATCTGGAAGTTCTTTTGTCTTACTAGTTCTCAAAAAGATGCCCTTTTTTTGGCTTCTTTATACATTAAGAAACTACTTCTGTTCTTTGATTTTGGGGAGTGACTCAGCGATCTCTGATGTATATTATACTCATTTTTTTAAGCTTTATTAAAAAGGTAACGACATAATGATATTCCATCAAAGGATTTTTTGGAACATTTTTTCCCCCAGGTGTTTGAATGACAATTAATGGAATCACACAGAAAAATAAGGCAGAAATCCTAAGCCTTGTGGCAATACTTGTGTTCAAGAGTATTGGATTTCAGTAGTGTTTTAAAAAGCAAAAATTCATCTCTCCTCATAGGCATTTCGTTTGCTTGTTGTCTTTGATATCAATTTTCCAGTCTTTTAAAGACTTTTTAATAAAGTGCAGGTTTTAAGAGTGTACAATTTCTAGCTAAAAAGACACAAGACTTTGTTCTAAACTCATCAATTGTGGTTTAAACAAGGGTTCCTTGGCCTCTTTTTAGTTAATTCTCCTGGGAATGTCTATGGGATTCCTTGTTTTCAGCACTGATCAAGAACATCCAATGTGCCATGTGCAGTCTCCGACTTGACACAAGTTATGACAAATCCCAATTTTTTAGAAGTCTTTTTTATTTCCAAACTAAGAATCTGAACTTCCTTGCTGTCAGATCTATGCCCTTACAAAAACATCAAAGAGTCCCAAGAGTCAAGAGGAGTTTAAAAAATAATTCATAAATAAGAAGGAAAGGTGCTTTTACTGTATCTGCTCGATTTTACTTCCGCGCATTAACTCTAGTCTCTGAGCTTTCCTCTTTGATCTTGGAGAACTATGAAAATCTTTAATTCAGGCGAAATTCTCATTCAGGGCAAACTCTCGAACCTCACTGACAAAATAATGTAAATTCCCAGGACTCCAACTTATTCACTCAAAGTAAACTGTTGGAAAAAGAAGCAATGGCTCTTATCAGCACTTCTGGTTAATATTGTCTCACATTGTATTTGTGAATCAAACAAGTTCTTTCTAGGTGAAGTTGTGATTCCAAGACAAATATCAGCCATCATGAATGGCTCCTGGATTGTAGCTCAGGGTCAACCCATATTTAAGATCCTAGCCGTGATTCTTCTGTCAGCATGAAGTCTTCCTCTGTTGGGTTAGCAATGAGGAGCTTCACAAAGAATTATGCTCTAAACTAAGTTCTGAATTCAGCTGACCGATCTTATACGCCAACAATGGGATGATGTCCCATCCATAAAAGATACAAGAAGATGAATAAAAGAGGGAAGCAAGGATAAAGGCAGGTTACAACAGACAAAAGGAAATGTTGTCACGTATATGTTCGACTGCTTCTGTCTTACCTGTAATTGAGTCATAAACTTCAGTATAGAGACTGTACAAGTTGACCACAGAACAAATAGGTCCCATTTTTTTACCATGAAACCTTAAACTGTTGCAGCCTCTGGAGATGTTGCAGTGTAAACAGTAATATTAAAAGGAAGATTAATATTAGGCAATTTGAACAACAATGCAGATAAGAAAAAGCCATGCAGAGTTTCAAAAGTGATGCTGAAAGCTGAGAAGGGTATTCGTCATTATTACTCTTGCTATTATTCATCTATATTGGGCCATAAGTGCATGTGTCAGATCTGTGAAACGGAAGTTTGAAGAATCAATATTTTCTTATTGCATTTATGTATTTTTGTCAAAGCCTCATAAATTGCGACCGTTTTTTGCATCAGATTCTGAACTTCATGCCAAATCCAGCTGTTGTGCATTTCTAATAGAAAGCATCGCTGCCATTTATTGTTAGGCATAAAATTGAGAAACTATCCATAAAAGGATGCTCAGTACTGTAACTCTGACAAATCCATCTCAATGAAGGTTGTTATGTAGAGATATATAAATATTGAATGGGAAGATACTTGTTTCCTTTCAGCATATTCTCCTAGATAATCCATTTGGCATCTCAGAAAAAGCTTACATATAAAATAGATTTGTTTCTTTAGTCCCTACTCACTCTGCCTGTGCTTTGCCTTCACACTAAACTAGTTGTGTTTCAGTTGCAGGCTCCATGGACAGGAGAGAGAGCGCTATTAAAATATCAGCCTCCGAGGAGATCTCTTGCATCCTGCCACTTGCTTGTAGAAGCTGCCACTGTTCAAAACAGATTTTGTAATTACTGCTGGGCTCCTCGTGTGAGGAGATAAGGACAGTTAGCCACCGAGGTGTTTGGAGAATGTCCAGTGATCGCAGTGTGTAAGGAGAATGAATGTCAGGAGATGTGGGGCAATCATTATCTCACGTGCCTAAACCTCCAGCAGATGCTGCATTTGAAGTTCTCCTTTGCATGGAAAAAAAACACATTTAGATTAAATATGTCAGATTTCCTCAGGAGATGAAGAGATTATGTGAAGATGGGATGGAGGGGGGACTACTGTGCTATAAATAGCAGCCTTCTTGAATATATCAAGGGATAACTAACTGCTTTATCATGTAGACACACACAGGAGAAAGCTACACAGAGAATCCTGTTATTCCTACCCAGCAATCTCTCACTAAGTCAGTCTTCTTTCCTCCACCTAATTGCCAAATACACAGCTGAAAAAGGGAGGTCAGCAATATTGCCTTTATTTATGTGCATAAAATTAATCCAAGAATGTGCTTGCCCTACCCACTTCCATATACATGAATTTAGGGTAGAATTATTGTGTTCAGCATCAGCTGTTGCACAAATACAGTGCCAACAAGGAATACACAACAGAAACATATGTGACAGGGAGATGGAAAATAAGAGGTTTAATGAGTTAAGCCCGAAATACCCACTTGATGTTTCATAATTTGCAAAATCTGATGATTTCAGAAGATTTCTGTAAGCACGGATGTCCCAGTAAACTCTAAAATGTGGGCAAAAAGTAAATAAGAGGCACATAGCAGAGTGATCTGTGAGTCTGAAGACTTGAGTCTAATTTCTGGCTCCTCAGTTGGCAATTTCTGTGAATAAGATATTCCATCTCACTTTCGTGCATCTTCCCCTCCTGCAATTTATACAGTCTAGTTTGAAAACTCCATTGGCTAACCTCTTGTAGATAACTTGGTGTCCTCCTGCAGGAAAGTGCAGCATAAAGAAAGCATCTTTTCTGACTGTGTGGTGCCTTTGGAAGCTATTATAAATTAGGAATATTAGCAATAGGCTGCATATGCTATGCATTTTAAGGACTCATTATTTTGCAAATGTTTAAACAGATATACTAGGAATATTTTTATATTTTTACTGTCTGACCATCTGTAAATCCAGGTGTCTAAATTACATGACTTAAAAAGACTAAAATAGAGACATGTATAGATCATACATTTGGAAGCCTATGAACTCACTTTAACTTCCAAGCACACAACTGTACGGCATTTCTGAAATACAGTGTCTTGGATGTGTCTAGAAACCTTGCATTGCTGTACCAGGGTAAGCAATTATTGGTATACTGCAGAGAGCCAAATAGAGGACCACTAAGATGATTAGGGGGCTGGAGCATTTAGTATAAAGAGGCAAAGGGAATGGCTTAGTTATCTTGGAAGAAGTAAGCAAGCATGTAACAACAGATTTCTGGTACTTAGAGGGGCTTGTACAGAAGACAAAGCCATTTTTTTCTCAGATATGCAATGGTCACACACTGGATAGAAGAAAGTTCTCAGAGACTTTACAACTCAATCGATCAGAGTCCTGAGCAGCATGATCTAATGTGGAAGTTATCCACCTTTGTACAGGGAACACAGAGACTGCCCAAGTTCTCTGCGAAGGCTCCTTCAACTTAAATTGTCCTGTAGGTTAGTGTTTTTGTGGTACGAAGCTCCTCTTTCTGTTTCTGAAGGGGTATGTATGACATTTATTTCTTGCACACAGATGGTTCTGGCAACTAAAATAACTAGTAATGTTTATTATGCTTCACAACTCCTGATGGGATGTGGCAGAATTATTACAACATGAGGAAAAGGAAGAACTCATGTCAACCTCTTTTCAAAATGGGAATTCATTTTGACCACATTTAGCCTTTATTTAGGAGTCTGATTGAATTATAGCTTCAGCAGTGACTCCATGCAAGCCTTCACTACACAAAATCACTCCTTCAACCAGGACTGAGAGTAGTAGGTTCCTTAGAGTTGGGAAAGGTACTCAAGTGGTCTTTGTATTTTTTTGATGCTCAAAAAAAATTTCTGAGTGGAGAATAATGGGCTTATTCATGGACTTATTGCATTAACTGCTACCAACTATCAGAAGATGACCAGAGCTACTGCTTCTGCATTGTGGTGACCTTCCACCTTGCATGATTTATTTCTTTATGAAAGCATCTTCCAAAGTTGTGGTAAATTCCATTTTCCCACCTGTTGCAATTTGGCCCCACCTGGCCAAATCTTGGCAGCTAAAACCATGCAGCTGAGCATTCAAAACCCCTTCCCCCCTGATCCTGCAGGGAAAGGGAAATGAGAGGAAAAAGTGTTGTGGGTTGGAGACCAAAATTACAGCTTTAATGAAATGATGATGACAATAATGATAATAAAAATAATTAGAGTAATGACAAATATATATACAAATATATGAGCTCATACCCCCACCCCACCCCTCAATGACTACATCATCATTGCAGAGCAGACATGAGGGAATGGGTCCACGGCTAAGAAGGAGCTGGACTCAGGAACTGGATTCAAGAACACACGGATCTGGGGTAAGGAACAAACAGACAGACGAGGTAGTCACTGGATGTTGACCATCACAGAAGAGAGCGAGGCCGTTGTGATCTCTTAAGTTTATAATGAGTATCATGTGGTTGGGATGGAATCCTCTATTGGTCAGTTTAGGGTCACCTGCCCTAGTTGCCCCTCCTCACAGGTGGCCCCCCATCTGACAGTCTGTGGATGACCTTGGCTACATATAAACAGTGTTCATTCTGCATATCAATACCCTCAAAACCACGCAGATAGTTTTCAGAGAATGAAGTTACTTACAACAACTGTGTTAGTGAGGAAACTGACTCTAATTTAGCTCAAACCACAACACCACTTACTGTTAAACTCTTGTGATGTTAAAACACTGAGTTTTGTACTTGTTAGTGGGGAAAAGTCCATCCTTCAGAGCTTCTATATGCTGGACATATTGTTCCCAGTTTATTAGAAGTGTGCTAGCAGACAGTTTTTGAAGGTTTTTTTTCAGCCTGCCAGAAGCATCAGGAGATGATTACTTCCAGGCACGTCTTTTGAGAATGGACTCTTTCAATTTGGCAGACTTAAATTGCTGCAGCACTAGATCTACCATACTGTAATTAACTGTAGCTTTTCTGCACCTATTCCTCTTCATTCTGAGAACCAGCTGTTTCCTCAGTACTACTGTCAAGGAAACCGTGATTGTGTGAGAACGAAAACATGGTTAGACATCCTACTTGCATGTGTTGGTAAAGCTTTTTAACCTATGCCATGTAAAAGTATGAAAAAAATATGTGGATTTTTCTTTTTTTTGGGTAACACTAAGAAAACTCCCTGGGAAACTTGCACAACAATGTGTGGATGGTGGAGGGAAGGCACTAATGTGAGTTTGTCCTGATACGTGGCTCTAAGCAAGTCATGTGGAGATGACTTTCAAAGGCATTTTATGTGTGTATATATACGTGTATGTGTATATGTGTATATGAATTCGACCATTGTCAGGAAATTAAATGCATTGTGTTGTCAAGGGAGATAAGTCTATGCCATGGGCATTTAGGAAATACCTCAAGCTATGGGAAAAGGGTCACTGGACTCCATTAGCATTTGAGACTTACAAGTTCCCTGGTGGTTCAGAGACCTTGAAGGGGTGAGATTTTCTTTATTCTCAGGAAAAATCCAGCTTTCAATTAACAGAATTGCAGGAGACACACAGGATAAATGCCTGGGGTAGGAATATGGCCAAGCGACTTAATGACATCATTTAAACTAGCTCATTCTTTTTCCTGAACAGTAGAACTGACTGGCAGTTACTACTTTCAACTGCACAATAAGCCTTGCTGTCAACAGAAGGCCCTTTAGCCTGAGCAGATATTCATACGTTGCAATTAATTGTCTACACGATGTGGTAATGTTCCAACAATACCCTCAGAAACAGCCTCCCTGCATCCGGTTCCAGCTGATGAACCCTTTACTGTCACACACACAAGCAAAATGACAAGCATAGAGTTAGTCTATGCTTGGACTTACCCGGACTTCCTAGGTGGGAAGATAACAGAAAAAAATAAAATCAAATCCCCCAAAATTTTGAAGTAGCAGCGCCAAAAGCAGACTCCTGGTGGTATCTGTAGCTTTGGCATAAAGTTTTGCTCCCCGTCTACTAATCTTTCCAAAATTGTGGTGTGCACCATGGTCTGAATTGACATCTGCATAGTGATCCATAGATGCTATTAGAAACTAGGAACTGCTGTTCTGCTCTGCAGATACAGGGTATGACTCATTCGCTAATTAGAAAGGACACTGAGAATGTGTGAAATTTTATTGCACTGCATACTTCCATTTGTGGGTCAGGCATGATCAGCAGACCATGAGACTTAACAGCTTGGGAACATATTACAATTAATAATGAAATACAGCTGCATACATTTGTAATTTGTAAGCCATTGTTATCTAGAGGTGGCAGAGGTTTTGTAAATACATGATAGGAATTTCACACAAAAGGCATTTTTAGCAATATGAACTTTAAACTCTCAGAGTATTTTGCTTATGAATGTTTTTCAGGTCTGAACTCTTTATGTGTGGAAGCACCATCCTGGAGATGTAAATCTTGTTCTTAATCCTGAGAGTTTTTCTCCTGTTTCTCCATCTTCTCTAGTAGGTGACTCCTATGAAACAAGTATGAAACAACTTAGGATAACGGCAATATTTCTGTGGTTGTGCAGGGAGTGTACCAGTTGAAAGGCAAGGGAAAATCAGGGGCAACAGACTCTGTTCAAACCAAGTGCAGTACTTAAACACAGTTCAGTGTTTAAAGTCCATGGCTGAAAGTTAATATCAGAATACAGAGGTTCCTCACATTTCTCTTTCCCTTTCCCTCATTCCCATCCCTTCCCGTTACCATTCCTCATGTCCTTCCTGCATTTGTTTAATTGGATCCCATTAATATTGGTAGGATTTTCACCTAAATAAAGAGAAAGTAAACTATTTTTCACATTCCACTTACCAGGGCAGACAAGCTTAACACTAAGTTCAGGAGTTAGTAAATGGCAGAACAAGAATAACTTTTTTTAACCCTAACTCTGACCCTTTTTTACACATGCACTCTCACTATATGTGCCTTCAGTATGCAGTGTAGAAGTTTTGCATTTCTTCACATAATTTTCATTCACTGTATGAAATTCAGTGTATTTATGTATCGACTAAAAATAAAATCAACACTTCCTTTGCACTGAAAATAGAGATCTTTCTATATAACCTTTGTCAATCTTCTCAGTATGATACTTGAACATCATGCAAATATTACTTCTTCTATTCTAAAACAATCCCCTGAGTTTGAGAAATACGACTCCTACTATACTAGCAGGGATTTGAGGCACAGAAGGAATAAAAAGGCTTGCTGGAAGTCACACAATAAATGCATCGTACGTATAAGGAATATGCTTTGCCTTCCCCATGGATCTGGCTTCAGTCATTAGATATTGTGCAACAGAGCTCAGGTCAGTCTCCATACAGCTTGATCTTATTGGCCTAGGAAGGAGACAGTGTGGGCTAGAATCTAAAATGGAGGGGAGGAAGAGTTAAAGAGCCAAACAAGATTTTCTTTCTCATGCCTTTAGAGATCTTGTTTTCCTTTCATCAGCTGCATATGGACATTTAATTTAGAAGAACATCCTCACCAGCACTGAAAATCCAGATATAACTAGATGCTGGTGTTAGAGGACATGGATTCCACCCTTTGGTGTGAAGACATATATTGAAAACTCCTGTTTTGAGTTACTATTTCTACCCTGTATTTGGCTGAAAAATGTGGCTCAGAGTCACCTTGTTTGATTAAACATATTTAATTAAAGATCTTGAGGTCTCCTCTTCCAGGAGGAAATGAGTCTTCCCTTAGATCTGGATTGTCCTCTGGATGTGTCAGTCAAGTGACTACAAAGTGAGTGAAGTTGCTGTTTTAGATCATGGTGGGGCTCACATCTCAGGTAAGAGCAGAAACTCCAAAAACTACTGGGGTACAAATAACAAGCACAATGTCTTTGCAACATGGGTTCAAACACCTTGACATATTGCTGGATTGCAGTCCCACTCTGGATAGAATGATTTTGCTCCACAAAATCACACATCAAATGGAAAGATCACTTATGAGCTCTTGTAATCTACAATCACACATTTTTGTGTGTGTGTGAGATGCCTTTCCTTACTCAGGGCATGATGTTACTCAATGCAGAGACCTGCGTTTGCCTGCTGCAGTTATTGAGTTTGATCTCGTTGTTACGCAGTGCCAAGGAAATAATGGTTCTTCTTGGTCATCACAAGATGTGTTGTGGACTTAGTGATGGACTTTCATTGCTTCTGCTTTAACTGGCATGACTTTGGTGGTGGTGTAACAGTTTAAAACTGGGGCAAAGTGATGGAAGACAAAGGGCTGCAATTTCAAAAGGTGTCCAGGAACCAATTAATTAGTCTTCTTAGACAAGTTGTGCTAAGAAAATAGGTCAGTTTCTTCTCTCATTTATACCATGGTAGGCTCTTGACTCCAATGGACCAGAATTGATTTTTCAGCAGCAAAGCCTCAAGACTGCTGCCTGTCTGAAGTGCTGCTCCCACTATCGATGTGAAGTCTGCCTTTGCAATGGTTTACGTCCCTTGAAATGATTTGGAATAGGCTGTGTGAGGTCAATAAAGAACAGACCTTTTTTTTCTCTGTACATTTCCTGTTTTAGCACCAAAAGAAAAAAAATTACTCTGCAGACAATAGGAACGTATATGGCCATTGGGAAGATAAAGTCTTGCCTTAAAGCAGGTATTATAGTTTTTTTTTTTTTCCCCAGGGTAATGAGACCTCTCTGTGAGCACTAATAAAAGCTGCAATATGTGAACCTAACTCTTTTTGTACCTGTAACAAAAACCATGTATATCTTAAAAGGTTATGTGGGCATTAAAAAAATGTAGTACAGAAGCCACATGAAAGTCAATGTAACCTCATGAGAAATGTAACATAAAGCAGCAAACAGAGGGCAACATTTCTTGATAGAATATATAGATCATATGAAGCCTATAATGAAACACATAGATTTTACGGTGAAATTGCATTCTTTACTGATACATGTGTTATGTGTAGGGGGTATTAAAGCAAATGGACGCACTTTCCCAGCAATCGAGCACCACACTCCATGGCACATAGGGTTGAAAAGCATGACACCAGTGAGTTAAAACTATGGTATTATGGAACTGGGAGAAAAAACAATTTCAACTCATATGGTGGATGCAGCTTCCCCAGACCAGCTCCCTTGCCTGTTCCAAAGGGGAGAAACCTCTCATATTTTTGCTGTAAAAGATGTGGCTGGGAAACCTGAGACGATATTACAGGTGGAAGCCCAGGGGGTGATTTGACCTGGGATAATCAGAAACGTAAACAGGACTTGGCAATTATGCCTGGTGTTCTGGACTCACGTTTCAACACCTGACCACACTGTTGTGTAAACATGTGAGCATTATTGTTGTTTAATGTTAATACATATTGCAGTCTCATAAGAATCCCTGGTGAATTCAGGTCAGGAAGTGGGTTTGATGTAGGACTTCTCTTCCAGCAGAAGGTGTGAGGTCAGGAGACCCTTTCTAGGGTAATTTAGTCTGTCACATGATGCTGAAAAACTAGGTCAATTAGTCTGTGCTGAGCAGTGTGCTGCCATTTAAACAGTGGCTAACAGCCTCAGCCTCTCCCTTTACTGAGGTTTGTAGCATCCCCACCTTTTCTGCCTCTTATTGACTAGAATACAATATAGCTCCAGCTTTTGCTTGAGGGATAAATCACATACTTTGAATTAAGGAATAATCAAAATATTATTCAAAGATAGGCTTGGGGACTAAATGGGGTTTAGTCATACCCAGTATGATTAAAGCCAGTATGACCTCCAGTTATTTTATTATGACTTACTTTAAATGAGAGTTATTTATATTTGGACTAACTGCTGTTGTGTATTCACATCTTAGTATGAACTATCCTGCATGGAAAAGAGTTGCACTGAAATATTTACATCACTTCCTGCGAGAAAGGGCACAAATCCTCATCCAGATTTTGTGAAGTCCATGGTTCTAATTTGCCTAAAGGTACACAGGTATGTCATAAATGAGGGCACAAGCTTGGAGCAGGGAGTGCTAAATCGGCCTGCTGAGGAAGTTAAGGACCAAGAAGAAAAAGTCTGAACTGAAACCCCAGAAGACTTCAGGAAAATGACTGAATATGAAGATCTAATGCAAATAAATTACTCCTCACCTGTAATTGCACCTTGATATACTGTAAGTATAGAGGCTGGAGTGCCATGCTCTAAGTTAGATCTTCAGCTTCCCAGATGGACATGGAGAAGGAATGAATGAATTTAATCTTTGAATAAGCAGATAGTTTAGTTTTCTTTGTCTATTTTGAGGTTTGGATTTATGGTTAAGTTTCATCTGTCTGAAGTTTAGGGTGATTTTAAGAGACTAGGTTAACATCAAGACATTCCATAATACTGACTGTGTTAATACTGGTAGCCCAGCTTCTGATTAATCTATGAAGTCATAGAATCATTGAATAACACAGGTTGAAGGGACTCCTGGAAGTCCATAGTCTTGCACATGTGTCTCTTGCACAAAACAGATCTAGTTTCCAAATTAGGTTGAGTTGCTCAGGGCTTTTTGTCCAATAGAAGTCTGAAAATCTCCAGGGCTGGAGATCATATAATCTATTTGAGCATCCCTCTCCAGTGCTAACTGCTCTTATAATAAGGATATTTTTTCTTGAGACCTTTCTTTATTCCAGTTTTTGTTTAGTAACTTTTGTTCTCCTTTCATTTCGAAACCTGAGAACAGACTGACTGTGTCTCATCTATAACCTCCTCCTTAGAAAGAAAAATGCTGAGCTCTAACTTCCTAACACCTCCTCAAAGCATCTGTGGAGGAATGGGATACAAACTCTTGTGGAGGTAGTCTGAGAGCTAGCAACATAGAGGTCTGAGACAAAGACGTGTCTTCACTGGCTCAGTGTTAGGCACAGAGCCCTGAGGGTTCCTGCAGCAAATGTACATTCCTGGAACTTTAGTGCTAGTTTTTGGAAGCTGGAGCCTGATGATATTTCTGTTTGCTAGTGCCAGAAATTGCTGGTGTCTTTTCCAATGGAAATCTGCTAAATAATATAGAAAATAGTCACAGGCCCGATAGTAGCTATATATGATATTGGTGAAAGGATTGCCAGCTATTTGTGATCTGCAGGGAACAAGGAGCCAATTTTCAAGAGAAACACACCCGGGAGCCCAGTCCACTTTCTCTTGAGCCTCTGCATACAGAAGCCACACAGTGGACTTCAAGAATAGGTCCTTTTCCTCTCATTGTGCCACCTGGCATTGCATGTCTTCTCCTGAAGAGATACTGGACATCACACTGGATATGGTTTTCATATTCATCTGGGGTAGTATTGAAGCAAATAATGGAAATACTTCATGGATCTGGTCATGGAAAAGTTTTAATTCTCCCGTCCTTGTCTATTAAAACCTTTGATGGTCAAAGTCCTCTGCTTAGTTAAACCATGGAAGGGAATTGGGTTATTCTGTCCGAAGTCCTTCATAAGAACAGGATAATCATACCTATTGGCAGAGGGATGCAGACAGGGGGAAGTGTGAAGCAAGACCACTCTTTCTGCAGGGCAGCAGTGAGAAGTGGAATTAGAAGAAGAAATTGAATCTGTCCATAAGCAAAATTCCAAACCCCCATTAGTGAAATGATGACAGCCTATTAGGACCATTCAGATGCGTCCCTTTGGAGCCATAGAGAGCTGTTTAGAAAAGATTAAAGCTTGCTACAAAGGCTGTAAATGAGAATTATCTGCACATGATGACTCCAGTCAGTCTTCCCTGTCTGCAGCACTTCATGCAGCCTCAGGCTGCACACCGAAGCACGTTCCCTGCTCCAAAAATGCAAATCCCAATGGTTCATATTTCCTACCTCCAACAAGTGTGCAGTCACCCAAGGGCAGGACAAGCTATGGGACAAGTGTGTGAGTGTGTGTGTGTGTGTGGAGAGCCACTGTAGACCTGAGATGAGACTTGTGAGGGCTGTGAAAGCAGAAGAACAGGCTTGTGGCAGTGGGGAGACTGCAAGTGGTAATTGTGTCCTTTGTTGTTGCTGGCTTTGTTAATGCCAACTCCAACACTCTAAGAACTAGCAAGCAAAACGCTAAGCACTGATACAACCACTTGGTGTTCTAGGTCTAGTTTGGGTGTGTGAATGCTGATTGTGTGATACCAGCCAGAAATTACAAGCTAATCGACTGAAAGATTGGAAGTGAAATTTTTTTGCATCTAAATTACTTGCGAAAAAGTCCAGAAATCTATGCAGACTTAGAACATTTCTGCTCAGTGGTTTTCCAGAGTGCCTGTCTTCATTTGATGCAGCAAAACTGATAATAATTCCTGGAGAGATGGAGCAAAGCAGAGTAGCAGCACCACATGCTCAGCAAGGCATTTGATTGTTTCTACTGTTTTCATCCAAGCATGCAACTCCATTTCTCACTGTGACTCAAATATCAGTCTGCCTATTTACTAGGGCTGGAAAACTCATAATGCACTGTGGTTCAGGGGAAATTTCTTCCTTTGAAAAACAAACCACTTCCACCTGATTAAGTTTTGTGGGTTTTTCCCTGACATAGGTAATGATGGATCACTGGAGGAATGCACCAAAGTGTAAAAACAGCAAGGGACTCTATCATAATTTCTGTAACATTTTTAATAAAAACACACTAAGCAATGTAAATGCCTTGCAAACTTTATACCCCCAGATGACTTTGGTATCTATAGATCTTCTTACGAATAAAAATACTCATCTATAGGAGACTTAGTAGAAGTTGGATTCTGCCGTGATTTACAGTTATGAACAGTGTAAATATGAATTAATGGACTTAGGGCATCCTGCATTTATTTAGCCTCACCTCACAGTGTAGTTTAGGATAGTTTTCAACTACTTTGACATGCCTAGCTTGTGTGTTAGAAACAGCAGTTGCAATAATACTTTCTCTGAAATAGTATTTGAAAGCCACACTGCAAAGCCCCAGATATTAAGCCAACAGAAATGAAAACTCATGGGCTGATCTTCCCAACTTCTGAAAATTGCATGTGCCTTACAGTATGATTGATACAAATGATACCAAGGGGAGAGTTTCCTTGCATCCATTGAAACGTCTTGACTGCAGGGGAGGACCTGCTGAATCATGACCAGGTCAGGGCTGTCAGGTTGGAGCTTGGGAATGAAAAGCCCTCAGTGAGCAAAATGGTGCTACTCCACCTATTTTCCCATATGCTGCTTCTTGCAAGTGCCAGGACTGAAGCTGGTGCTCTCCTGGCTAACAGTCCTCAGGGTAGCTTCTGTAAGATTACTATGGAGAATACCAGAACAGGGAGCAGTTGCCTTCTACTCATCACCAGAGAAAGGGTGAAAAGAAGAGGATGAGACCTGCAAATTGCTTGCATCTGGGTCTCTGCAGGTGTTTTGAGGCAGAGTCCATATGAACAGATAGGGTGGGTTGCTGGCCAGAGTACTCAAACTATGTTTATTTCTAACTCCAATTAATATACTATGTTGATCAAAAAACATCTTATAAGCTACTTCCCAGATGCCTCTACCCATATTTTGATTATGACTGAAGTTTCTCAAAGGTCACCGCTGATATTTATTATTTATCCAGATTTTGGATAGCTGCATCCCATCCAACTCAAACAAGCACAAACAGCTTGCGGCTGTGAGGTGATGATGTGCAGACATACCTATCATACTGCAAAAACAAACCATGTCCACATTAATTTCCTTTTCCAGCATGATCAATAGCTACGAGGTTTATTGACTTTGCACAGGACCAAGCTTGACAATAAATATCACTGTGTACAGACCGATAGTCACATCTATCCTTATCTTCAGAGTCAGACAGCCCCCATCTGAATTACCCTACCAATAGGGTTAGAAATTAAAGGACAGGGGGTTAAGGTAAGAAAAAATAACATTCTTATTTAGTTCAGTTGCAAACAAGCTTTTCTTTAACTCTCATTTTCTCTCAATATAAAGTGTTGTGCAAGGGAATTTGCCTGCAATTGAAGTCCTGGGATTTTATCTTTGGACTGGGTAAAGGATTTCAGT
Source organism: Piaya cayana (assembly GCA_013389865.1). NCBI lineage: Eukaryota > Metazoa > Chordata > Aves > Cuculiformes > Coccyzidae > Piaya > Piaya cayana. The sequence continues at coordinate 17,474 of WAAB01009912.1, forward strand.
GTCAGCATCACCTCAAATGCAGCCTTGCTGAAGCTCATTGTGATCAGAATGGAAGTACTTTAGTGTCTTTATTTGCTTAATCTCTGAAAAAAAGCAATGTATCTAAGTGTGTTCATAAAAAACTGAAGTAGCATTTCTGTCTAAAAGAAAAGTTCTGGGATATCAGTGCTTAACTCCTTTTATATATTTCACTTGAAACAATACCCAGGAATATCCCTGACTTGTCAATCCCAAGCCAATGCCCTTGCTTGCTTCTTATTAGCCTTGAACCCTTCTCTCTGTCCCTGAGACTGGTGCATTTTGCTTGCACTGACTCTGCAGGATGACAGAGCACACGCTGCTTTGCCCCTGTCTCTCAGGTAATTTCAGGAAAGACATGGGTTTGCCCTGGCATGTACAAGTCTCCTACAATCCAGCCTGTCTAGAGAGTGAAAAGCAGGAAGATGAACTACAGCACAAGTTGTATTTTTAAAAGAGAAAAATGGTATGTGCTCGATTGTTCTGATAAATAGAGACCTCCTAAACTCTAGAAGTGTTGCTATTTGTGATCCAAAGATGAAAATTTCTCTTTGCAGGTCTTCTGAGGAGCCTGACCCACCTAACACAATGCAGAGTGAAATGCAGCACCCAACAAATGTATCTGCAATGCAGCCTCTACAGTGTCTAACTCCAGGATCAGTAGTCAAAATGGACCAAATTTAATATTCTCTTAACTAATACATTTCTTGTATGTATTTATTTCAGGAATTCCTGGAGAACTCATGGTCACAATAGCAAAGAGGCCAGGTCTCTTCTGAAATGAGAAACAGGTCTGAGTTCCGCCTCTCGAGAGCTATGTTGTGACAAGGCCAAGGAGAACCATGCTGAAGGACAGCCAGATCCCAGAAATGCTTCCTTTAGAGCTCAGTTTTGTAAAGCACTAAGCCACCTGGCCTCTGTCCAGCAAAGCACTTCAGCACATATTTAATATTAAGCATACAAGTAATGGTATTGACTGCAATAGGCATTTGGCAAAAATAGGCTCCTTTGATAGATGTCCCTTTATTGCCTCCCTTCAGGTGTTTCCTGACCATGTTTCCAGGGGTGTGACAAATTCTCAACAGAGTTTGCAAAGGTCACAGACAAAGATGACCCCTAAATACACCTAAAATGCAGCCAATAGCTTTGCCAAAGTCAAGGGACTAAGATGCTTCCACATGAAAAACTGCTCCTTCCTCTATTCAGAGTCCTTCTCATATTCTTGTTTCCCTGCTGTTTCTGAGGCCAAGGTCTAAGTTCAATGAATGTGCATGAAACTGAAATCCACCGACAAGGTCCTTTTCCACAAAAATTTCTATTCCACTCCATCAAGTTCCCTCTGTCTGTATAGGAGGAAATAAACAAGGAAACTTAATTTTAACAAGGATAATTTTAGGAAGATTTCTCTCCCCTCATTAGCAAAATACAGGAGAGAGGTACATCGTCTGGTGCAGACTGCAGTGGAACTTAATTGGCTTCAGCTGAGCTATGGCAATGTATATCCCAGCACAGTAGCTCAAGCTTTCATTTAGTAGCCATATCTGTAAGTGCATGCTTATAGAGTTGATGTTCCTTTAGGGGAGTCCATTTCTTCAACCTTTTTTATCTCACAGGAATGGGTATATGTGATCGCAGTTATACTGTTACAATGAGAACAGTAAAAAATTACTACTGGCTTCTAAATGTTTTGTTGGCATTGGTCATTTTACAGATGAACATTTCTTTAGTGATGTTTCATCAGTCCTTCTCATTCAGATGCTTCTCCCAGTACTGATAAGAACCTTATAAAATTCTTTTTTGCTATTTCCACATGAAGGTTAAATTTGGCAGTGCAGCTAAGTAATTACACTTCACCGAAGTATGTGTGATTTATCCAGAAAAGATTGTCTTTCTGCCTCTTTATGTTCCAGAAATTTGCAACACAGTGTTAAAATGTAGACCATGAAAAAGGTTTTGTTCGATTAGTTCTGCAAAAAAATGTATTCTCAGAAGTTATGATTCCCTACACGTGTGCATACATCTTGAGTGTGCCACCTCACTACTGAATTGCTAGGATGCCCAGATCAAAATCTCTCTGTTCAATTTTAGTTAATTTAGGAAAAAACAACCAAACAGAAGGCTATGGGTTATGAATGGATAATACCTCCCATTGATCTCTGCAAATAATTACTGATTCAAGTTACCATGAAGAAGTGTATTTTCAGTTCCTCACCTCCAGCTTTGAAGAAAGGAAGCCTAATCGTATTCAATTCTTGTATAGCACTGCTACATGTTACAAAGATTTGATTCTGTTTTAGAGGCAGGAATAATTACATTAGCAATATTGTTACCATGGTGTCACCACTGCTTTGGAAATTTATTATGTTGTAGTAAATAAAATTCAGGCTCCTTAATAGCTTCCACAGACTAGTTTAATAAGAATTCCACCTCGTTATGAATATATGTATAAAACATCTGTAACTCTCATGGCTTAGAGAAAAGCATCATGTGCTTTTAGTATAAGAGCAGCAGAGATAGGTATGAGTGGAAAAAGGGTAAGGAAGAAGCAGGGATTTTCCATAGTCAAAATCTTCTACTCTTCCTTTTGGGATTAAGATTTATTTTTTCTTTCCTGAGCATCTCCTTGCATCTGCTATGGAAGTCTGGTCCAGCAGCATTATGAGACTTTTTATACATCACTCTGTCACCTCTAATTCCAAGTGTCCAACCCTTGTCTCAAACTCTAAGCCCTTGTAGGAGCTAAGCCTGCAAGAGGTGAGAGATTTTACTGACAGAGATGTGACTTGGTGGATGAGGAAGGCTTGAGTTTTTTTTTTCTGCCCTTCAGTACAGTGCTTTCTTTGTGATGCAAAGTTGCACTAACTGCTAATATTTTTGTAGTTTATTCCCCATTAGAGCAGTTCTTTCATATCAGTAAAACAGCACCCGTTACAAATTACTTCATGCTTTTGAAATAATTTAGCTGGGTTTTTTTCTGCCCTTCAGTAAACAAGAAAGCTGCTACGATAGAAAGGTTTTCTATCTTATAAAAATGCAAACATAAATCAATGCCAAGATGAAGTCACTGCAAGATTATTGCTGAAATGGGACCCTGCAGGCCATCTAGGTAATGGCATTGTGTTATGCAACAAAGAGCGATGCTATTTTAAAAAGAACAGGTGATGAACTTCATGAAAATGATGGTTTTGAACAGTGGAATTTGCCTTTTACAACAGGTCTGTAAGGAGATTCGCATCCCTGACCAAAATGCTGTTAAGTGCAGTGTGTAATAACATTGTGAATAGATTTATGAGTAAATGGGAACAGTTATATTTGTATAAATTATTTGGTGATATAAGTAATTCATTTAGATGTGGGTTCAAAGGTTGTTCGCATTCTTGGTAGAAGGCCTCCTTGAAAAGGATTCAAAAGGGTAGAACTTCCCCATGTTTTTCTGATTTGATGCCTTTAAAATAAGCTTTAGAAAAGAACATTGGAGTTTTCAGTTCCAGTGTTTCTGCTACACTCTCTGCATATTTGTGGATGCATTTTCAAATGTCTTTCTTATAAGCCTGTATTCGTGCAACCAGGAAAGATGTCAGAGAAAGTCAGGTCAGAATAAGTTAATACTCCTACGAAGTAAGCAAACTTAAACAAAACAAGACTGAACTCCTCAATTCCCAAATGCCAAAGATATTTAATTAATATGGGCCTTGCTTGCGTGCTGATAACCACTAATGAATATGAATGAATGAGTAATCCAAGAAAGGATTTCTGAGAATTTTGTTTGCACCTAAGGCACTGTTTGAAGGTGCCCAGCACAGCAGCAATGAGCTGAGATACGACACACAGGACTGCTGAGGGGAGACTAATTTTGATTTCTCCCCTTTGGCCAGGTAAAGTGAGGGTCCCTTGCAGGAGCTACTGCATGGCCATGTCCCACCAGATCCTTGATGCTGCCAGTAGATCCTTCTGGATCGTGGTGCAGCTTATCTCATGAGATGAAGCCATGAAAGCCTGGAGCAACTGGTCACCAGTGATGCTGAGCCAGATTGAGTATGAACCACTTTAACAACTGTAATGTAATAATACAGCTGGGAATGGGGGTGATTTGCCATGCCCCCCTGATTTCTAGAGGGAGAAGACTCTATTTTAAGTATGCTTTAGCAAAACAAGCGGGATCACTTACTGCTTTCTCTTAAACATCCACTTTCCTAGAAGCAGGTCTTGAGGAATGGGAGAGGATGAAAACAAGCCACAAATGGGGCTTTCTTTTTTTGACACTTGCATATCAATGGGCATTTACTTTTGTTGATTTTCCTCTGTTCCATTTTGGTTTTATAGTCCCAGTAGGGAGACTTACAAACCCAGAATATGGACCCTGATTAAACTCCAAATATTTTTGAATTTCATCCTTCAGGAGCTGTGGGAGTAAATGCCTGTTTCTTCTAGAGATGAAGTCTCATATGTGGCATAATGTGCAGAGACTAACCCCCAAACATTCATGTCTCTCTTATCCTTTCAGAGGGAATTTGGTTGAAACGTCCCAATATCTCCTTGCAACCTCAATGTAAGGGGTGATTTTATTAGGATTTCTTTCATTAAGATAATGCATTTTATATTCCCCATAGAACTGAAAGTGTGTCCAATCAATAACAATTTTATTCTACAAATCTCTACCACTTACTAGAGAACATTTTCAGTAAAAAAAAATTAATATCATCTATCAGAAGACAGATATTTCAATAGAATTTTTAAAATCAGTCTGCAATCTTTTAGAGATTGTGACTGTTTCTCAAAGGATATGCAAGATGTCAAGCTAGAAGAAATTGCAAAAATAACTTGTTGCTGTTTATTTTCTTCTCCTTCTGGAACAGATGGTCACAGCACAGATCCAACATTTAACTTGGGCTGTCCGGCTCTGCTCTCACATACCTGTCTGCAGGGCTTTGCTTTCTGCCCATAGTGCCTAAGTAATTCAGTACATCTATATCTTGCCATGGAAGATATGTAAACACTTGTGCCAGTTGTCACAGCTGTCAGCCTCACTACGAAAGCAGGTCCTTACATACTCCCCACTCCAGCTCATGATTCTCAGCTTTGGCAAACTTCAGTCTTCATCGCATCTCTTATACCTCCTGCATTTCAGCTCATATGAATGGCCCTGAGTAGTTCATATGTTCCCCATACAACATTTCCTTACTCATCTACTGAAACCATAACTGATGTGGGGGGATTCCTGTTGCCTGACTTCAGGTGACTGCAGAATAGATGACTAAATCTGAGCCAGCTGGCTAGGCTATTGGTAGTGTTTTCTAGCACAGTCCTCCTTACCTACTGCCGTTTGGCAGCCTGGAAAAATGTGGAGTAATTCAGTTCATTAGACCTTCTTACTGGCTGAGAAATTAATTTCATTCAGAAAGACAGGCTGAGAGAGCTGGGCTTGTTTAACCTAGAGAAGAGAAGGCTCCAGGGAGACATTCTAGCTGCCTTCCAGTACTTCAACAGGAAAGATAGGGAGGGACTTTCTCAGGGAGTGCAGAGATAGCATGAGGGGTAATGGTTTTAAGCTGAAAGAGAAGAGATTTAAATTAGGTATTAGGAAGAAACTTTTTCTTATGAGGGTGGAGAGACACTCCTACATGTTGCTGGAGGTGTTCAAGGCCAGGTTGGATGAGGTTTTGAGCAACCTGGCCTAGTGGAAGATGTGCCTGCCTATGGCAGGGTAGTTGGAACTGGATAATCTTTAAGGTCCCTTCCAACCCAAATAATTCTATGAGTCTATGAATTAGTCCTTTCAAATTCCTTTAACTCTCCATTGACTGTAAAGGAGGCCACCTCATATTTTTGGATTAAGAGGCACAAACTACACCACAAATGCCTATGAATTGACTGAAAACATGCTCCAACATGAGGAATGAATAGAGCTATGTATCTACATATGAAATTGCCGATGCACAGGAGACACTGCTACAAAAGAAAGAGAAAGAAGAATCCCAGTGATGGTGGAAGAAGGTAACTCAAGTCCATTGAACAAAAAGCTTGGAAAGAAATTTCCCTCCCCCTGAAACAAATATGCTTGACTAACAACTAAAATCTGTCTTTATTAATGTTATTGCTTCTCCTCTCAGCTTATCTTATCTGCTCTCTTATCAGCTCAGCCACTCCGTATTTTTTCTTGGTTGTCTGACAGTAGCAGAAGGGAAGGAGAGTCTGGAAACAAACAGACCATAGACCACAAGGGAAAAGTGATGTGGGCTAAGGATGAGCAATGACTATCTCATCCAGAGTCTGCCCAGCACAGGGAGCCCTTGGCAGGTTTTTTTACTCAAACATTGTCACAATTGAAAATAAACAGCCATGTTTGTCCACACTGATAGCAGGCATTTGCCCACAGCACATGCGTCTGTTTGCAAAGGGCTTTCTTGTTGGATGTGTTGAGTCTAAGTCTGGATAATGAGATGCGTATTGCTTCATTGGCAATTCGCCACCAGACAGCAGTTTAAATCTTTGCCCCCATTTGTGTGCTGTGTTTGGTCCATAATGTACCTATTTTCAAGTGTCATTTTTAATTTAACGCATGAGAGAACTTATTACCCCTGGCAGAGTTAAATAGTTAAACTAGGTTCTGTCAATTCCTCCTGAACCGTTGACAAGTGGAATAATATTGCACTGTGATTAGTTTATATGAAGAGTTGTGGACTAGTTGAAGCCCTGGGAGTCATGCAGTGATTTCTGCTCTGCATGCATCAGGCAAAATAGGTATCTGGGTGGTTTTGGTGGAACATCCTGTGAGAGAAAGAGGTAACTTGGACTTAGACAGGTTTGGACCCCTGAGAATCCTAGAGTTTAATGTTGCTTAATTATCAAGCTTTGCAATGTTTGGAAGATGTTCCTATGTGGAAAACTTAACAGTAACTTAAACTTAACATCACAGCATTTAGGGACCCCTGAAGGTGGCAGATATGGATTTAGGTGTGAGCTATGCACGATGCCATTCACAGAATCATAGAATCACTAGGTTGAAAAGGACCCACAGGATCATTGAGCCCAACCATATTAAAAAACATTAAAAGACATCCCCATGGAGAGTTACAACTTAAAAGAGTTTTCTCGTTTGCATCTTTCATGATCCTAATAAGATCTTGAGAAATCACTTTTGGGGCACTTCTCCCCCTTTGCTTACCATCTTTTGCTGGGAGGCAGCTGGTGAGTTGGAGGCAGCTGCCAGTTTGGCTCAGTTGCTGAGAGCTGTGACACACTCTGTCCTGCCTGGTAGAGACTCCTCACAGGCTTTTATTCTGTTCTTCCTATAAGGAAATTAAAGGTCGCTCTGGTTGAAGCAGCTGGTAGATCATTATTGTATAGGGGCAAACATAACACTTACTGCTGCCGTGAAGAGTTCTTACGCAGGAAATTAGTGAGAAGGAAAATCACATTCCTCAAGAAAAACCCCAGTGCTTTGGGTCACTCTGAAGAAAAGCTTTCATACAGACCTGAATTCAGTGAACAAGATCATATTTTCCTTATTGCTAAGGATATTTGAAATAAGCATTGCAGCTTGTGTTTGGGTGGGGAAAAGAATAATACTATGAATTCTTAGGTGAAATTTTTCACCAAGGTCTTGTGTCAAACCAGTACCACTAGCTGCATTTCACAGGAGGCGAAATTGAGGCATGGAGTAGGAAAACAACCCATTCCCACTCAGAGACCAGTGACTCTGCCAGAAATTCAGCCCAGGTTTTCTGAAGCCTAATTCAGCTCAGCTTAACAGTTGAGACTTCTGATTTCCATATACATGTCAACTTCATATTTTCATCAGGTTTTTTTGTTTAAGGTGAGCAAATGTTTATTCCCCAAGAGTAAAGCTCTTTTGGTTCCCATATAGCAAATATGATGACAGATAATCCTACCATGCTTCTGCCCAAGAGCATAGCGTCTGCTTGTGCTGATTTTTCAGTCTTGTGTGCTCATCAATATTGCGCCTGACAGTCAGTTCATATTCAATCATCTCACAAAACCTCTGCCCTTTCTATAAGCAGCATCAGGGCCTGTTGTGGAGGGACCCAGAGAGCAGGGGAACAATGATTCTCTGTGAACACCACCAGCCTTGGGTAGCTGGGGATAGAGTTTTTACAATGACATGTAGTGATAGGATGAGGGAGAATGGCTTTAAGTTGCAAAAGGGAACTTTTACATTAGACATTAGGATGAAATTATTCATGATGAGGGTGGTGAGACACTGGAACAGGTTGCCCAGGGAAGCTGTGGATGCATCCTCCCTGGAAGTGTTCAAGGCCAGGTTGGACGGGGCCTTGAGTATCCTGTTCTGGTGGGATGTGACCCTGACCATGGCAATTGGGTTGGAACTGGATGAGAACCTTGTTTCAGTGGCTTCACTTTGCTTGGCAGTGAATTCATAGCTATAAAAAAAATGACACGAGTAGTAATCTTGCGTTTCTGATAACAGCTTTCCGACAGGCAGCCTGCCAACTTCATGAGGAAAAATTCCTACATCAGGTGAGACTCTTGTTGGGTTCTGTCATAAAGGTGCAATATTTTTCAGTAGGAGGCTGGTTTGAAAGGAGGAATTTCTTTGAGCTCTCCTGTTGACTTCTACCCATTCTAAATAAAGCAGATTTCAAAGGTCTCTGTAATAAGAAGTGTGACGCAGAAAAAGCCACTGTGTAGTGAGAGTAGTAATCGATGATGCTCGAAACTGTCAGATTTGCTAGAAGCACTGATCATCTAGTCAAAGGAAGCAAAATAAATTTCCCTGAGACCGTCATTTTTCATTGGCTATGAGTGGAATGAGCAGGCTTGCAGCAACACAGCCACCATGAGCTGGCACAGGAGGCCCTGAGTTGCATTGAAGTGTCGTTCAGCAACAGATAAATGATCTTGCACACACAGAATCACAGAATCACTAGGTTGGAAAAGACCCACAGGATCACCCAGTCCAACCATACCCATCAATCACTAAACAATGTCTCTCAGCACCTCATCCACCCATCTTTTAAATACCTCCAGGGGTGGTGACTTAACCACCTCCCTGGGAAGATCATTCCATTGCCTAATGACACTTTCTGTGAAAAGTTTTTTTCTGATGTCCAGCCTAAACCTCCCCTGGTGGAGCTTGAGGCCATTTCCTTTTCTCCTGTCCCCTGTCACTTGGGAGAAGAGCCCAGCTCCCTCCTCTCCGCAACCTCCTTTCAGGCAGTTATAGAGAGTAATGAGGTTTCCTCTCAGCCTCCTCTTCTCCAGGCTAAACAACCCCAGCTCTTTCTCCAGCCCCTTCACCAGCTCCATTGCTCTTCTCTGGACTCGCTCCAGAGCATCAACATCCTGGGCTGGACCCAGCACTGAGCCCTGGGGAACCCCACTTGTCACTGGCCTCCAGCTGGATTTAGCTCCATTTACCACCACTCTCTGGGCCCGGCCATCCAAC
>WAAB01009914.1:6218-17322 GCA_013389865.1 Piaya cayana
GTCTGTGCTTGGATTAATGTCTGGGCCACGTAGAAATACCACTTAGGCTGGCTATGCTAGCTGACCTGAAGCATAGCATAGCTGCATGGCATAAATCTACCTACAGCATTATGACTTTAAACCCTTGTGGTCTGGAAGTTTTATTGCTTAAGCTCTGATCAGTAGTAAATGCAAGAGTTGATCACCTATTACAGAAGAAAAAAGTTTCTAAACCACTGTCCATCATATCTGAGAATTCGTGACAGTCTGGCGAAGTTCCAGCTGACTGGAATGAGTGAGCAATGAGTGCTTGCAGCCCAGAAAACCAACTGGATCCTGGGCTGCATCAAAACAAGTGTAACCAGCAGGTCAAGGGAGGTGATTCTCCCTCTCTACTCTGTTCTCGCCAACACTTACCTAGAGTCTTGCGTTCAGTTCNAGTTTCTAAGCCACTGCCTATCATATTTGAGAATTCATGACAGTCTGGTGACGTTCCGGCTGACTGGAATGAGTGAGGAATGAGTGCTTGCAGCCCAGAAAGCCAACCGGATCCTGGGCTGCATCAAAACAACAAGGTCAAGGGAGGTGATTCTCCCTCTCTGTTCTCATGAGAACTCACCTAGAGTCTTGCGTTCAGTTCTGGAGTCCTCAGCACAAGGAAGACATGGACCTGCTGTGGTGGGTCCAGAGGGCTGTAAAGATGATCAGAGGGCTGGAGAACCTCCCCTATGAATACAGGCAGAGACAATTGGAGTTATTCAGCCTGAAGAAGAGAAGGCTCTACAGAGACCTTATAAAAGCCTTCTACTACTTAAAAAGGGTCTACAGAAACAACAGGGAGGGACACTTTTTCAAGGAGTGTAGTCGTAGGGCAAGAGGTAACAGTTTTAAGCTGAAAGAGGGGAGATTTAGATTAGATGTTGAGAACTTTTTTTCCTGTGAGGGCGACGAGACACTGGCCCAGGTTGCCCNTCTAGTGGAAGGTGTCTATGCCCATGGCAGAGGCATTGGAACTAGATGATCCTTAAGGTCCCTTCTGACCCAAACCATTCCATGGTTCTATGAAGCAACTATCTGAGATGCAGTAATATACACAATAATAGTTTTAAGAATCCCTACACTAAGGGCTATATTCATTCAAATACTCAGGAGGCTACAGATGTAGGGACACAATGCCTAACCTTTCAGGTGACCCTCTACTGGACACTGAGTACATAGGGGCAAACAACTAAGCTCTCCATGCAGTGAATGGAAAAAATGAACAGCCATCTCAGGACAGAAATGAAAACAGGCTGCCACCTCTTCAATGTCTGCCCAATTGAATTGAATGGAAAATCAGGTTTAAGATACTATTTCCCTTGGGAACCTAGTTTTCCTAAAACTATCTCCAGTCCTACAGGAGCACAAGGTCTTAGATACTGAAGTCATTCGTCTCCATTAGGTCTGGGTTTGGTCATACAGTTTGCTGTTATATCTACTGCATAAGGAGCAGCCTAACAGAAAATTCAAATATTCAACATAATATGAAATGCTCCTCCAACGATAGACCACAATTGTATACAATAAACACTTTTGTCTGAGCCATTAGGGCAGCTCCTGGGCCCTGTTCCTGACAAGACGCTAGCAATAATCATTAATGTCCGTTGTGCTCAAAAACTCTGAATGAACTGATAAATCATCTTATTTTCTACCACATCCTCACAATAAAGACAAGTTGCATAACTTCTCTGATTTGCAGGAATCTTTCCAGAAACAGTGATTGTCTTTTCCCGGGACCAGACTCATATATATTCAAACCCCTCCAAATCAGGGTTTAACAGACTCAGATCATGATACGTCTGCATTTATTCAGTCACATCACGTCAATACAGTGCACAGAAGCCTTTCATTTACCTCCTAGATCAGGATAGCATAACAGCTGAAACATTTCTCACTGACCCTGGTCTTCAGCACAAAGTTAAACTTCTCTTTGATATTTCAACATTCCCTTCAGCAGGATTATATTTAAGGTCAATGCAATTTGGGCCCTGGATCCACACTGCTGAAATTATTCAAAAAATATGAACTCCCGCCAGTTGAATCAGGAAAATATGTTCTAAAGAAAGATAGAACACATCCTCTGTTTAAAATCACATTTCCAGAAAGCGACTCCAAACTCATCTCATAAAAATATTATGAAATCTGTAGTTCCTCCAAACAAGAGGAGAATTCTCTGCAGGCTAGAATGTTTGTCGGGTAATCTAGTTAATCCAGACAGGGAGAAACTGGGAAGAGAATAACAAAGTATTCCTTCAGTTTTGCCTCATATTGCTCATATATTATACAGTCCAGTTATATATTCTGTATTTGTACTGAAAGTTTTCAATGTTCCAGAGCTGAATTCTTGCTCAAAACCAGCATTTGCTGAAGGCATGAAAACCTGGGTTGTAATAGTTATCTGTTGGATCAGTTGAGGATCTGCTACTAAAAGGCCTTAAAATGAATTTATCACTCAATAATTACTGTTTTAATATACTGATTTGCAATTCTGTAGCAAATTATTTTTACAAATTCCCTGACTCGGCTACCTATTATATCCTAGTCTTTGAGACTTAAGAACTCTTTCTGATAACAGTTAATTTGTACTTCACATTCAATATAAGTCAAGGTTAGGTATTTTCCCAAATCCTCTCTGTTCAACCTCTTCTCTGTTTGTCTTCTACTGTGGTATTATCCTCCCCATTTACCTGTCTTAAATTGACTTAAATTGACTAGGGAAGTTGTTCCGCCATTTCCAACGTTAGCAGAATTTGATATGACAACCTAATTTTCAAATTTCTTTCTTCTTATCCGTGTTTCTTTTTCCTGCCCATTATACCTGTAGCTTCAGCCCATTCACTACAGTAGTGTCCAAGCACTTTAATTATGGGACTGTAATCAAAGCTACATAGCTAAATAGCTTATTCTTAGCAAATAAAGTTACGTTCGCACCCAAGGTCACACCTGTCAGAACCTGATTGTTTTAAAAGTAACATCCAATCATGAAGACTAAGATACACTCTGAAATTTAATGGAAACACATTGAGTTAATAGTACTTTGCAGAAGAGCAAAATGGTAATAAGGATGATTTTTTTAAAAGCAGAATTATACTGAGGGACCTCTCTTTTCAAGCAGAAACTGTTTAACGTATAAAAAATTATTGTGACTGAGGGAATCTGGTCTCGCACTGAAAACCTCAAGCATTACATCACAGACAGACCTGAGGCCTTGCATTTTAATAATTAATTTCATAAAAGATCCCAAGAGCAATAGAAAGGTCAGGAGAGCTATTTCAATCCATGGGCAGTTAAGCAAGAGAATGCTGCACTGACCTTTAGCCTTTGAGTGTTCTCCAGGACAGGGGAGTCTGGTGCTAAACGACAAATTGAGTTAGAAATATTTGAGCCATAAACCATAGTAAATCTTTTAGCACTTGAAACACCATGTGACACTCCAAACTGAGAGCAGATGAAGTGTTAGTCTATGCAGGTTTAAAACGCAAGGAGGCTGCGTTTACTGGATTATCTATTTCTTAACCGTGCCTCCTTTAGGAACCTTCACAAGCTGATTTCCAAAGTCCCGCAAAAGGAAGCGGTTGTATACAGAGTGCTTCTCTACAATGATTGAAGAAAAAAATGAGTATGTATCTCCCTGCAAGCAAAATTATTTAGATTGCAGAGTCAAGAACAGTTAAATTAGGAAATGGCAGATTTATGTGTGACTGCATAACATCGAGTCAGCCCTCTTGTAGGTCCTGTGCCCTGAGCAAGACAGAGGTCCTTTGGAAAAAATAGTACGTGATTATGCAATTGAAGACTATATCTTAACACAGAAACAAGCTGAATTAAGATTCTGTTGGCTGCTATGAATAAGACACTTCCCAACATTTAAGTTCTGGGATTTGCAGCTTTAGCATAGAATTTCTAGCAGATGACATCTTCGGATGGCTTCTATGTATAGGTAAAAATATATTCTAATACTATCACTGAGCTTTTATTGCCACCGAGCAGCTTTCTGTTTACCTGAGTTGAAGAAAGAAGTTTGTTAGGAGTCACCTGGAAAAGGATGCTCTTCCAGAAATTGGAAGAATCACTACGGCCTTGGAGTAGATTTGGCAGAAGATTTATATAAAGTTCGTTCTTCTCTCATGTTCTGGCCAGTGTTGTGATCAATATGGAAGTGACAACACTGAAACAAAAATTCTTGCTGCCCTAGTCTGAATCTTAGCGCACATGTTTTGCTGTCTTTGTTAATTACTCATTTTCAAAGTCTTCAAACTATATTCATAGCAAAATGAATTGTTTCTTCCTAATGAGTTTTGAGAGCCTGCTCAGAATTCCTATGGAAGAGTCACATTGACAGGAACTGTAAGTATTACTACTAACAGCCTTCTGATCAAGAGGATGAATCACAGAATCACAGAATCACCGGGTTGGAAGAGACCCACTGGATCATCGAGTCCAACCACTCCCACAAAACACTAAACCATGTCCCTCCAAAGGATGGTCTGAAGAAGCTGCCAACAACACTGCTGCCACTTACACCAAGTCCTTCCAAGCCTATCCTGTTCTGACATGATCCTTTCACAAGAGGAGAGAGCACGAACATTTCTGCTATTTCATCTACCCACAAACGTCTTGCTTCTCCGCTAAAAGCATACAGCAGAAGCCAGTATAAACTTTGAACTGAATTTAGGTCAATGTACTTCTAGCTATTTTCATCTCTCTTGTCTTTGTTTCATGGATTTAGTCAGGGTAATCAAATATTAAAAAGCATGTCAAGTGCAATACTAGCTGAGTCCTTAAAAGCGCTAAACTGACAGATGACAAGTTACTATAAAATTTGCCGCACTGTAAATATTTGAAGGTATAAAGCGATTATCCCACAGAATAATAAAAAATGTGACGTATTTCTGAGGAATCATATTTGCAAAGAATCATCACTTTTAATTTCCTGACTTTTACACTTCTAGAAACTTAGTCCTTCTTCTGCATACGTGGCATTTTTTGTTGGAAAGTTAGCAAAAAATTGTATCCTGGGAGTTACATGAACAAAAATATGCCCCTGTCTAGATGTTAAATGTCAAGTAATATCTAGCCAGGAATAAAGGAATAAATATTTACTTACAGATTTCAAATACTTCATAAAAATAGGGGAAAATAATCTCAGGTTTGGAAGTATTTCTCTAACAAATGTTTGCTCCAAAATACTGTGGTTCCCCAAACATTGTGTGCTCCAAAACACTGCGGCGAACAATATAGGTGGAATTAGGACACTGTTGTCTTGACAACATCATGCAAGAAATGAAAAAAAAAGCATTTCTGATTCATGAAAGAAAACTGCAGCACTATTCTTCTAACTCCGAATATTTCACTCAAGGATTTCTGAACTGTTGCTCAGAATGAACCAGCCAAATACCTATCAAGGTGAACACTACTTTACTTTGCAACTACCATATTAAATCCAAACTGAAGGTACTTTCATTGAAAAAAAAAAAAAACAAAGCAATGCTATAATAAGACAAACCACCACTAAAGCTTGCAGAAGCTATACTGGATGTTTTAGGAGCAAGTAAAATGCTCATTTTAATAGATAATTATCATGATAGAAAATATGGATCCTAGGGCCTGTCAGCCTTACCGACAGTGCCAATCAAGCTTTCTGATGGGTTTCAACAGGCGTCGCTTTTGTGCATATCTTCTTGCATTGCTGAATCAGAGAAGGGATTAAAGAAAGTCCAGAAATAAAGTCTGGGCCTCCCAGAACAGCAAATCTAGCATCAGGGCTGTTACCAAGCTGATCACTCCAGGACAGAAAAACGTCCTGGCAGTGAGGAACAGATGGAAGAAAAGCAGTGAGAATTGTATACTCCATCTCATAAGAGGTTGTCATAAAGTACTCTGCACTGCACAATGCAGACAGAAAGGTCTGGAGGTCTTTGGAACTTGATGTAAAATTTACATCAAGGAACTTAGGGACCAATTCTGAGTGCAAAGTGAAAGGCAGTAAAGCCATTTAGCTCTATCAGTACAATATTTCACCACGGTGAGCAAATCTGATGAAAAGGAAATGCTGTCACACAAAGAGCAAGAACTTCATTTTGCCAAAGAACACCTTGAGAAAAGGTAGAGCCATCAGCTCTGGAGTGTGCGTCATGCCCAGCAGGCAGCTTGATACAGAAGTCCTCAACTTTGAGAACACTTTCCCTTCAAAAGATTTCACTTGAATGCAACGATACAAGCTGGTAACAGCAGGCTACTGTAAGGTACCTTTCCCTTTCTAGCTATATTTACTTAAGAAATTCCATGCACAGAAAAGAATGAGTGAAATGGAATAGTCAGATAGATGACAAGAATGGTCTTCATTGTTATTTCTTTTTCAGCTAGTGCCTTGGGTTTTTTTAGTCAAAGTTTGACAGTCATAAAAAGCTATTGTAGGTGCAACCCTCTGAAAAACAAACCACAGTCCTCCCTGCAATGCAGAGGGTAGGGCTCATTATATTATTAGCGTGCCATTTGGAATTCAGGCAATGCATCCGCTCACTCTATTAAATTAAGGCATTTCCTGTCGCAATTTAGGAAGGATAAAGAAAATAGGTGCTATTATAAAAGCATGATTTGATTGGCCCTTTATGTCTGCAAGCCATTAGAACACGGTAGCTTGTATATTTGAATTGCAGGACTTCTTACCTCCCATCTGCTAGCAGCGTGACATAAATGCAATAGGCTGCCCCTGAAGCCAGAAGTATTGCTGTAGGTATACAAGCTATAAATGAGACAAGGATCTGTCCCTAGCGTTTTTCATTCTGTTTTGCCTTCCCTGAGCTATGTATTCCTTGCACTGCATGTTCCTATCTGTCTAGTTAGTCACTCCATTTTTCAGTCACTTCTCTTCCTGTGGGACCCTCCTGGGTGTCTGCTCCTCCCTGTATTCGATAAGGAGATTATTTGGAATGGAAGTAGACAAGCACAGGTGGTGGGACCACCTGCTGCAGTCTCTTCAGTGCTTTTGGACAGTGTAATACTGCTTGGGTTTAACCTTTGTATTTCCTTTCTTATTTTCCTGGTTTTAGTTCAAGTTAGTTTAAAATTCATTTATGTAGGGATCTGAGAGAAGGAATTATGTTAATAAATACTGTTTCCTTGGAAATAAATTTGTTAAAATATTGTACCTGGGGCAAGAGGCTCTTCCTTTGCAGTATTTCTAAACATCTGGTGGGCCCAACAAAAGTGCAAACCAAAAGCTTTTTTTAAGGTGCATTCTCTATCTTTCCCTTCGTTACCTTAGCAGTTTACTTATTACCCGCCTGCTCCTGCCATCTCCCAGATTTTATGTGGCCACGAACAGCAGTAACAGAATATCTCACTCCCTCATTTGACTATGTTACAATCAGGCATAGCCTCAGTCTCAAATGGCAGCCACAACAGTGATTTATAACGGCAGAGGCTTTCTTTATGGTGTAAATTTTCTTAGCCACTACACGGCCAAGAAGGAAAGAGAAATCTATTAATTGGATGAAAATACACGGAAGACAGCCGAACACCAGATTTAAATAGTGCAGTCAGAGTCCAAATTAGAATCATCAAGAAAGATGTGAATTCCAAAAAGTACATCAACAAGGAATATCTAACAGACAAATAGGCTTGAGAGAGAGACTGCAGTTTGCAGCCAGGGGAAATAAACAGTTTCTCAGCTTATTTCACATTCAGCATTTATAACCATAAAAACCACTTCTTCTATTTTTGGCAGAAACACACATGTTAGATTTCAGCATATGTCTGGAAAATTTTGGTGAAATATACCTAAATGATTTTTACTTAAAGTAAGTTTGGCTTTTCATTTTCATGCATATTATGCTCACTGTAGGAAACATTAACAAACCCTGAGATCACTTTATGGCACGTATCCCTAGGAGCACTGAATACAAAACAAGCTTTCCAGGTGCTCTTGTCCTAAGTGCTCTTTGGGGCCTGGCAGTCAACAACAACAACAACAACAACAAGAAGCAGTTTTATGAAGTCGCCTGAGCATCTGAAGATGGAGAGTTTGTGCTTGAGTTGATATGAAATGTTAGTGAACTTACTTTTCATCTCAGTATTTGTTTCAGCCAACAGAAACTAAGGATAATTTTATTTCTTTCACAGAATCACAAGGTTGGAAAAGACTCACAGGCTCATCGAGTCCAACCATTCCTATCAAACACTAAATCATGTCCCTCAACACCTCATCCACCTTTTAAACACCTCCAGGGAAGGTGACTCAATCACCTCCCTGGGCAGCCTGTTCCACTGCCCAATGACCCTTTCTGTGAAAAACTTTTTCCTGATGTCAAGGAATTGCTAAGAAAGGAATTTAAATTCACACTAAGGTTTCCACAGGTACCTCTCACAGCAGGATTAATTTTGTGAAGAATGCTAGCGGACCAAGCAAAAGAATGTCCAGCAGTTAGTTTTAAAGTAAGAAGTTAAGTGCACCACGCAGCCCCACAAACCTCAATTTTTTCATCCACTCTGACATTAAAAAAAGCCTATTCACATTATTATTCATTACTGAACGCTGCTTCATTTGCATTTATGTGAGATATACCTTCAGGTTTGGAGGTGATATTTTATGACATCTTAAGTCAGATGCATACAGTGCTCCATTTGCATTGCACGTGTCATCATTCACTAGGATCCCATAATTTTCCCCTGGAAGTTATTCAACCTGTAGCTCTTAAGATGACAGAAAATTGGACTTGTCAAGCCAACAGTAACAGACTTAATTGAAAACACTTACATCTTCATAGTACACCAATGACGCAAAGATTTACCTGTGGTTATGAAGGGAATGTACACAGATTCTGTTTCACAAAGAAACACTGTGTATGCCATTCTTGTCTAGAGTGCGTCTTTTGTACCTTCAGTACCTACAGGAACGATCAGGAATGCGCAGAGTTTACATTCCTGCAGATACATTATCTGAAAGTGTGGCCTTTTGTTTGCTTTGCTTCTGCTTTGTTCTACTAGCCCTTCGTCGTAAGAGACCTGCTTATACATTCCGTTTTTCTCGGTCTTCTTGGCACCTCACAGTCAAACACTACGGCAGACCGATCCTTTGATTTACAATGTAGTGGAAGTAAAGTCTATGTAAATTTTAGAAAGAAACAAAAGGGTGTACTCGTCATCTGATGATTTAATTTCTAACTTTCCAAGCACCTTTTGTTATTTCAGGGTATTTATTCCTGGTGGGAACAGGCACATTCAGCTGTTGTTTTCATGCTGAAAGACTGTGTAGAAACACTTCCCTGTTGTTTTTTTCCAGACATGTCTTTCAGCATGTTTCCAAAGGCTTGGAATCAGCACATTGTGTTGTGACATGTGCATACTTGACACCGCTTTGTTCTCTGACTTCCTTTTGCTTGCAATCTTTAGGAAGTTATCTCACAATTAGCGAGGAATTTTGAGTCACTGTTATTACAGACTCAGCATAAAGTCCTCTGCTATCTGCAAAGAAGAAAGTTTGGAAGAGCAGGAGGGAAGAAATTAACCTTATTGTTTTTAATTGGCTAAACCACTTAGGATTCTAGCTTCAGTTCACTGCATAAAGAGGCGTAGCTTTGACTACATCTAGTTGAGAAAAAAAAATGATGTTACACACAGCACACATCTTAATGAAGTGAATAAAAGGAATTTGATCACAGTTGATACATCTACTCTGGTTTAGTAATTATCTATTCATAGAGCAGAAATTAGAAGGAATCTTTTTTCTGATAAGTTGATACAGAATTGATTTTTATTTTTCCTTCTCAACTTTGCACTTACAAATGAAGCTGGCAAAGAAATCCCACCAAAACAGGTTTTGTTTGGTCTCAGTTGCAAACATGTTAATTTGTAGCTGACTGAAAAGCACGTCTTTTTAAGGTGCTATTCTTTTTCTTCTTGTATTTTAGACGTTCAGCCTCTTAGTGCCCAGACAAGTAGCCAATGCCTTTTGAACCACGACTCTGGCCAGACAAGAGAAACGACAGCACTTTGGGCATGAGGGGCTTCTTGAGAAATGTCTTGGAAAAACCCAAACAGGGAAAGACCTAGTTTCCCACAGCCCTATCAGGGATCACCTGGCTGTGCTCGCCATGTGTCAGGTAGGATGTGCGGTTTGTGCAGAGACCCACTTGAGACAAGAGCTGCCCAGGAGCTTCGCATGGCAGCTGGATCTATTACCTCTATGGCCATGCCTCTGTGAAGGACTGTGGTCCTAACAAGGCTCGCAGCTACCCTAGGTGCCCATTCACACAGCAGTACTGAGACCACCATTAACACTGAAAACATGCTGAAAACCTTACCATTGTATCAGAAGGAAAGTGATTGTAGCAATAAGAAGCTATGTCATAAGGAAAACAACCATAGGTACATACCTATGTTAATGTAACATAAAGACCTCCCTGAATGGTAACTACTTACGTGACCAGCTTCCTATTTCGGATACAAATAATCTTATACCTGTGCAAGCTCTGAAGAACTGACCTGAGGTTCAGAGATGCTGAATCTGGAAAGGAAGCGGGGACATACCATGCAGTCAGCTGCTTACACTTCATTAAGAAATTTTGTAGACTATGGTAGACATTTCATAGGCCATGGGACACTCTCCCCTGGGTGCAAAACTAATTGGATGTCCAGGTCCAAATTGTTGTGGTAAGTGGAGTTAACTCCAGCTGGAGGTCAGTTACAAGTAGGGTTCCCCAGGGCTCAGTGCTGGGTCGAGCCCTGTCCAATGCCTTTATCAATGACCTGGATGAAGGCATCGAGTGCTCCCTTAGCAAGTTTGCAGATGACACTAAGCTGGGTGGAAGTGTCAGTCTGCTGGAGGGTCCTGCACTTGGGGCACAATAACCCTATGCAGAGCTACAGACTGGGAGAAGTCTGGCTGGAAAGCTGCCTGGAGGAGAAGGACCTGGGGGTGTTGGTCGACAGCGACTGAACATGAGCCAGCAGTGGCCCAGGTGGTCAAGAAGGCCAATGGCATCTTGGCTTGGATCAGAAACGATGTGACCAGCAGGTCGAGAGAGGTTATTCTCCCTCTGTACTCAACACTGGTGAGACCGCTCCTTGAATCCTGTGTGCAGTT
>WAAB01009914.1:17445-39281 GCA_013389865.1 Piaya cayana
TTAGCCTGGAGAAGAGGAGGCTGAGGGGAGACCTCATTGCTCTCTATAACTACCTGAAAGGAGGTTGTGGAGAGGAGGGAGCTGGCCTCTTCTCCCAAGTGACAGGGGACAGGACAAGAATGGCCTCCAGCTCCACCAGGGGAGTTTCAGACAAGATATTAGAAAGAAATTTTTCACAGAAAGGGTCATTGGGCACTAGAACAGGCTGCCCAGGGAGGTGGTTGAGTCACCATCCCTGGCGTATTTAACAGTCGGTTTGACAATGTGCTCAGGGACACGGTTTAGTTGCAGATAGGAATGGTTGGACTCAATGGTCCAAGAGATCTTTTCCAATCTAGTGATTCTATCGTGTGAAGCATGTATGTTAGACCTTGGTAAACAGTAGTTTATTCTGGATATAAAAGCTCGAGGTTTTTGCTCTTTGGCACTGTTGTATATTAGATATATGATTATAATGGCATCATGCAGGCAAATGTTGCTTAGTCATTATGGGACTGGTGGGAAAAGCATCTCCCTAGGTAGTAGCTTGAGCAGCTTTTTCTTTTTGTACCATAGAATACAATGTATCTTATTTGGAACAACAATTTTGTTGTTAGAGTCTGTGTAAGTATAGTAAAACATCTGTTTCAGACTTCAAGAACAGACCTGAGGAAAGAGTTTTTTAGATACCCACAAGATCTTAATGCTTCAGTAAGATGTGTCTCTTTTTTCATTGTCCTAAGACACGTCTCCATCAACTCTACCCTAAAAGACACAACTAGAGCATGTCTACACAGTGTAGTGGAGCATAATACAGTGGCACTCAAATAAACAGCAGCTAAACTAATTCCCCAATTGGATTCTGCAGGATTTTGTCGGCGCTGAAGTTGTGAGACCTACTCTACAATTCCCAGACAGCACTGCATAGACCAAGCAGTATTCCTCAGAGTAAGATCAGATATCTGCGCATCGCAGTCATTGGCACTGAACA
This sequence comes from Piaya cayana, assembly GCA_013389865.1. Taxonomy (NCBI): domain Eukaryota; kingdom Metazoa; phylum Chordata; class Aves; order Cuculiformes; family Coccyzidae; genus Piaya; species Piaya cayana. Next base: position 18,416 of record WAAB01009914.1, read on the forward strand.
GACAGGCTGAATCCATCAGAGTAACAGGAAGTTGTGAATATTGAGCAATCGTTGAACTACTGAGCAAGACAGAGCTATTTAGATCCCAAATATGAAAGTGTTACTTAATTCTTTTCACTATAGACTCTCCCACTGAAAACTGTATTTCCAGAACACAGTATAAGAGGCTGAGCATATACGAAAGTCTTAAAATACATATTTGCCAGAAATACAGCAAGAAAGAAATACAGCAAGCAAGCAAGCAAGCAAGAAATGGTGTAAATTCTAAAATAAGAAAATCAACAATAACAAAGTGGTTTATCCTTGTAAAAGAGGGCTTTTTTTAATTTTGGAAGTTAGTATTTTCCTCCGATATAAATGGCACTGTGGGTGCTTAGTCATGACAGCTGCACAAACTGAAAGTTTGTATAAAGTCCTGTCCTGCATGGAGCACACCAGATGGTTCATTATACCTCAGATAAATCCCTCTGTTATATATTTTCCACACACAGACATCCAAATCAATATGCACGGATAGATTCAGGATATCCCTCTAAAAACCGCTTAGTTTATTTATTTCTTTTTTAAAAGAACACATCAGAATAATCTATCATTTTTCAGCACCAGCGTAATTTATTAGTGTTATCTTAGTGTTATCTAGGTTGTACTACTTTCCTTGTCACATCATAAGTTAACCTTTCCTAATAACTATGCTGGACATTTACCAGGCTTTCCCTGGGGATGTGTTTAACTAGAGCCACAGTTTTCCTGTTATTATGTACTCCAAGGCTTTGAAAGCTCATGTTGATTCTAGTCGGGGACTGTAAATAAATCCCTGTTAGTCTGATGCTAGGGAACGTAATACACCAAGTGGATATATACCTGGTTTTAAATGAACTCCATAGCTGGTAGTACAATAGGATCCTCAAAGAATCTTGCCTTTCACTCCACTTGCTGAAGAGTCCTTCTTTTGGAAGATAATTAGAATGGTGTAAAGTCCCTCATCTCACAACCCCCAGCAGTTTTCTTTCCCTAAGTATCCTTTGCTGGCTTGGCAAAGCACTGTGGCCTGTGCACAGTGTGAAGGACTCTACACTAGTGCTGCACAATCCCCTTCTTTGAACATGTGCTAGATTCTCAAGCATCTAAACAACCTAAATGCGTGGTTTTCCCTATCAGCACTTCCTTATGATAACCACAGGAGCCTTATTCTGCCACTTGCCACACACATGGGTTAAAGAAGGGTCGGGAATCTTACTAAAGTCTCCTAAGTCTGTAGCCAGCTGCTTAATCCTAGCCACAGGAAGCAACAAAATGGCAGAGATCCCAGGAAAGGAAAAAAATCCCTTTAAAAGTACTACGAGCAAGCACTTAGGTTACTAGTGATAAACCGTTACAATTCAATCCAAAAGCTCAAACAGGATCCTGAAGACCAAGTGAATTGGTTCAAAAGCCAACCAAGCAAACAAATAGTAATCCTCAGTTTTCATTAGCAGAGAAGTTGACCAAGCAAAGAGTTGAAAATTCAGTATCTACTCTCTTGAGGGGTATTTTTCAGCCTAACAGGGCAAGTTGTTGCCAATACCTCTAAAGCCAAAAATTTCATAGACTAGGAGGAGAATCCAACAAAAGACATCCAGCTGTGCTGAATTAAAACACTCCACTTAAAAAATCCCATTAATCACAGAGCAGGAGAGCACTCACATTATTTGTATGAAATGTAAGAGCGCTATTACTCACCTGCAATTAAAAAGAACAGTTTGATTTGGTTTCTTGCCGAGAGTTATGTGAATATTTTCCTTTTTTCCCAGGTTGTGAATTTTGCCAGCTTCCATAATCTGAAGGTAGCATTCCAGATTCTGACGAAAGCGTGAGCAATGGCATGATACGAGTCAGATAATTTTGGAGGGGGAAAAAAATTCTTTTCCCTGAAACCTAAATTATAAGTCCATTTTATTCATCCACATTCTCAGCAATGCATTGGCTTGCAATGTCATGAAAAGAGTTTTAATTGGCACACTCGTTGGCATAGTCTGAGAAGAGTCCAAGGTCTGTATGGAGGGTGAATTATTATATCCTCCCTAGATTTGGACCCTCAAGGCATGGATTAAGATGAGACACTAATGGGGCGGCATGCAAAAGCTTGTATTATTGAGATAGATCTCCTTCATGGATAAAAAGGAATAGGAACCTTCATACTTACACTTCTAAATAAGAACAAAGCTACAGATAGGGGAAAGAGTGAGACAAGGATCTAAGGAGAGACTGGAAATGTAATGAAAGCGTCAGAGGGATCTAGATGGGATTTTGGCTAGAGTACATCTTCCAATATTAGGACCAAGAAGTCCACAAGGCTCTGAGTGCAGCTTATACCACATCTGGCAATGGGAAACATTTCACGTGCATTAAACGCGCATGCAATTTGAGAAAAAGAGACAAAAGACAAGCAAGGGCAAGTAAAGAGAGTTATTCTGAAGATAGAAGCTTTCTGGGTAAATGCCTTTGGTTCAGTGTTTTTTTAGGTGCAAATCTACTGTTTCCTCCATATTACAGTAATTCTTTCTAGTTGACATTAAGCATACCTTGTACCAAATTACCAGAATTTGACAATGTTTATCAGAATAAGTCCACATAAAAATCTGGGGTATCGAAAATAGTTTTTCTCACTCCCAGAATTATTTGCTTGAGGAATTCCCTCCCAGCAAATAAAATATTTTTTAATAACTCATATCAGTAGAAAACAATTAGTGAGAGGAATACCCATCAAACCATCTTAAAGCTATTTATCGATTCAGGTCATGGGACCATCAAAGTTATTTAGCTAGGACTGGCGCACTTAGGTCTGGGTGTAAGTTTCAACTGCATTTTGATGCCACATTAGACAGATATTCAGGCACCCAAACATACATCCCTTCACTTCAGTTTCTGAGAGAAAGAAATCAAGTTTGTGAGCCTGAAGGGAGCTGTAACATGCTTCAATGAGGTCCCTGCTTGCAGTCTTTTGTTTCAGACGATCCCACACAGTACTGATCTAACACAAGCAAATACAGCCAAGGAATATAACCTTTATGATGCAAAACCAGGCCTTTTTGATACCCAGTAGAGAAAAAATAACCACAATAAACTGTGCTCATCTGTGAAAACCATATCTCAAAAAAAAGTATGTCGTGTCCCTTGAGCTTCCTAGCTCCATTTTCTCTTCAACATAACGCTGACTTCTCATGCAGAGCAATTGCCTGAAGGCCTAATTTCTATAGAGTTTTCCCCATGTTACAATGCAGGACAAGGTTATTGATAATGTTAGCAGGAAGTGTGCATAAAGGCTGGTTCCTTTTACTGCATCGCTCACTCTTCCCCAAGGTATTCTCAGAGACTTTCAGTCTCAATTACAAGAGACCGCTTAAATGTTTCCTTCAGAGAGCTGATATTAAAGAGCAATGTCTAGTCAAGGTCTTCCAAAAAAAGTAGGTATTTTGTCATGTAAATCTTTTCATATCAGTTCCATTCTGTGTGGCTTTTCCCTGTTTTTCCAGACTTCTTGAGGATGTTTGAGGGTTTAGATAACGCAAAGTAACCTGTCTTCTTGTAGTAGAGAGACAGAATGATTTGAAACTAGCTTATCTAAGGGTCATATCCTGCTATTGATTTGTTTTTCAGTGCTCCCTATTGATTTCAGAGGTGAGTTCCTCATGCAGATCAATACCAGGATATGGTCTTTATTTATTAGTATGCTTCTGGTCATTTCACTTTACCCTAATGCCTCAAAATATGTGGAGCTCATTATGGCATTCAACATTGGCCTTGTTGTCTTTAGAGAAAAGTTAAACCTTCATTTGGTCAACAGAAAAATCTGAAAGGATTGTTCGGTGAGTTTTGCCATTGATCCAGATATATATCCCATGACAAGTTATTTCAGGGCAGGACTGAAATGGAGTGGCAGAGACACATGGATAATCGTGTCTTTTGTTTAACCACCAGCTGCACACTAGCAGCAGTACTAAATTCCCAGCAGAAGTTTCAGACGCTGTTTTGACAATAAGAAACTCTCTGCATTGAGTCAGTAGTCTGATTCTCCTGGTCTAATCTAATGTTTTGATAACATCATTTATTAAAGAAATATACATTGGGCGTTTAGATGAAAGTGCCTGCTCTAAATTCCTGAGCTCCATCAATATCTTTTCACTTTATCAAAGGTCATTGCAAGTTTTTCTGGATCCCCTGAAAAAAAATCTGTATGTATTCTCAAACTAGCTGCCAATAACCAGACTGAATTACAACACAGTTCAGTCAATGGCTCTGGCTCATTGATAAACCTTGGTTTTCATGTTGAAGCTGGCGCCATTTCTACCTTAAAGCTTTACTAGCTGTATGCAAGCGATGCAATAGATTGCAGCCTGTGTGAAGAGAGCAATAGCAGATTCCAGATCCCAGGTTTGCTACAGACATTAAACTGCACAAGAAGCGAGGTGTGAATTGTGAGATAGTGCCTTTTCGTTTCCCTTTCCTTCCACTGAATTTTCTTCACAGATGTGGGCATAGGAAAGAATTAGCCATGGGCCTAATTTGAATGTTCTGCCTCTTAAGAAATAAAAGCTTCTGTACAGAGTTATAACATTTTCATGGCCAAAACGCAACAACATACTAAAAAGCAGAGTAAATAAAACACTTCCATCTTAGGTACTACTCCTACATTACCTTCTATACTCTGCAAAAAAACCCAACACCAAGATGGGCATTCTCTGCATTCAGAAGACCTTCTCTTTAAAAGTAGAAAAACAAATAACCTTGTCATTTCTTCTAGATTTACATAGACACAGAGCAAAAGATGAACAGCGCAAATTTTTTCATCTATAATACAGTCAACTCATCCTATTGTAAAGATGCAATAAACAGACAACTGTTTATCAACTGCGGCATATATCTTAGCATGTTTGATTTAACTGAAGAGAGGAAAGGAGCAAATGAGCAAAGAAAAGAAAACAGAGGGAAAACAGAGCTTCACCATTAGCTCTACTGCCTTGTAGCTTTAGCAGTCAGTGCTCTATTGACCTTGCTTCTCTCGTGCTCGTTTACATCTCTAGAAGGTCTGGTCTGTGCTTTAAGAAAATACTGCTCCTTTTCAATTGTTAAATAGTGACAAAGTCCAGGTGACCCTAGCACAGAGTCCGAGTGGTTTATGTCACGCCTGAACACAGTGACTCATGGAGTCACAGATGATCAGTTGATAAATGTCACCGGTATCAGAAACTTGGCCATTAACATGACTGATGTGAGAACTAAGAGGTTAAGTAAAGCTACCTTCATAATGAGTTTGTGATATAGAAAAGCAGCGTTATGACATAGGCTTTGTTTTTCGGGGTTTTTTCTCATTTCCTTATAAGGTGGATTTGATTTCGTAACTTTCCTTGTGGTCAGATGCTTTGTAAGGTTTTTTTTAAAGCAACATTTTTCATATGCTTGTTGTCTGAGAAAAATCTACAAGAGATGTTAGAAAGAGGTTCAGTTGAACCAGGGAGTTCAACTGTGATTTTTTGCAACAATCTGCTCTAACAGTGCAGCCTGTTTGAAAGAAATTGTTAAGTTTTGGAATTGCCTTAGCTTCAAAATGAAGATTTGAAAATGTTTCTAGTAAAGAGTAAATGGCATTAGTACACTAAAAGTAATGAGTTCCCTTACCTACATTTAAACATAAGACTAAGCACTTTGCTGAAGCAGGGCCCTTCCAAAATTATTTTTGTATCCAAAGTTTCATTGCTTAAATATATAAGCACATAACACTTTAGATAACCATTCTTAGTAGCTTTTAAAATTGTAATTGAAGAATTCAATGTTTTTCAAGTCATTGTGTTCAAGTGTCATCCAACTTTAAGCAGAGACACTTTTCTGATCGTCAGTTATTCAAGGCAAAAAAAAAAAATCACAGTTTTGGAAAGCACTGGAAAGATTTGGCTTCTAACATGCGAAATCTCTCAAACTCATCATTAAGAAGCTGGTTTCCAACATACAAAATAGAAGGTAATATTACATAGTAGTGATTACTATGTATGAAGCATACACACATAAAGTATTATATATTTTTAGTACACCATGCATTTCCAACTATTTCTCTTTTCTCCACCCTCTTATTAACAACACTTTGTTAAGAAAACAGAAGAAAGTGTATTTCAGCCACTAACATAATAGACAGATTTACCAGAACACAATCCAGTCATCAAAGGATTTAAATAAAGAAGCAAAATGGGGCAAACTGTGGAAATTTTAGGCATAACAGACCATATACCTTTAAAGACTGAGTAATTAATATTCATCACACTAGTAAAGGTAGCCCATTCTCTCTCTAAAGGAGAGTCAGTTTGAAATTAAGCTAGTATTTGCCTGCAAATAATGGGGGGGGTTGGGGAAGAGGGAAGATTTTCCTCAAATTTCCTGTTCAAAATTATTTTCAGTTAATTTATTGTAAATAGGAAATACACAAGTAACCAAACTCAGAATTAAACATCATATGTGATATTTTGTCAGCCTGTTCAATAAGAGTTTATTTTGAGGGGATTTCTGGTCATTTGAGGAATTTGGATATTTTGCCTCTCTCTGGTGTTGAAATATGCAAGGAAAGTTTTAAACAACTGCGTGGAGGTTATTCTATTCTATGACATTTGTCCTAATTCATTTACTCATCCCTTCCCTTCAGTGACCACAATGGACTCAATGAGCATACCTGTTATTTCGCCAGATTTACAAAATTTGTTTATTCTTATGCTCTCCATACTCTGTCTTCCTGGCTTAGTAACACCCATCAGAGTTCTTGCAAGTTCTGATGCCCCCAACAAGAACCTCCTTCTCCCATGCTGGCTTTGCTCTGCTATTGAAACTGTGAAAAGCTTAGTTATTAACTCAACTGTTAGAACAAGTCATGCTTCAAAATTATGACTCCTGGCAACAGAAGAAAGGTTCCTCGTATCTCTGCAGATCTGGAATTGCAAAACACATATAGCGCCCCAGGAACAACTGAGGAGGAATGAGACCCATCAAGGAATACACCAGAGCCAGCTGAGTCTGCATCAAGAAGAGGCAGATGATAGTCATTGGAGATTCTCTTGTGAAGGTTCAACCCAAATGCAAACCTGTCTTACTTCCCAGGTTTGTTGCTTGATAGATGTTTGTTCTGCAATGTTGCAGACACACTAATGAGACCTATCTGGACCTTGCACTATTGCTTTTTGCTGTATAACGTCTGAGGACACAGTTGAAGAGGAAAAACCCAGGGAGGAGAAGATATGTCCAATATGTCAATGAGCTGACTTGGGGGTGTATTCTTCTGGACACATTACAAACAAGGAAGGATTGGTCAAAATGTGAAGATCAAGGGTAGGCAAAGCTGCAGTGTATATGAGATTGTGGGGTTGAAAATCCTGAGGGAAATGACCAAGACAAACAGTACAATTACAGGCCTGCCCTTTAAGACAGTGGATTTCAGATTATTCACAGGTTTGCTGGGCAGGTTCCCATGTGGGACCGGCCTGGAGGCAAACAAGCCTTAGCGAGGTAGTTGATATGGCAGGACATCCTCCTCAAAGTACAAAAAATGGTCCAGTCTGAGGTGCAGAAACTTGAGCAAGCACAGCACAGGGACAGCATTGGTGAGAGGGCAGCTCCTGACTGAGCTCAAACACAAAAAACACACAGTCGGAAGAAAGGAGGGGCTACTTGAGGGGAATATAGTAATATTGCTCAAGTGTGCAGGGATGTAGCTGGCAAATACAGAGTTGATCTGGAGGTGAAAGTAGAACTAAGTTAGATATGATCTGAATAAGTTGGTAATAAAGCGGGTGGAAAATTGGCTGGATCTCCAAACTCTTATAGCTGATGTCTAACTGATGCCTGGTAACTAACAAAATCTGTACTGATACAGGGGCCAATACTGTTTAATGGTTTTATTAATGACATGGCTGATGGGGCAGACTTAAGTCTCAGCAAGTTTGTAGACTGTATAACGGGGTGGTTGACATGTTGGAAGGCTGGGCTACTACTTGGCAGGCTGGAGAAATGGACTAACAGGATCTTTGAGAAGTTAAAAAAAATCAAAAGCAGAGACCTGCATCTGGAATGAAAGAACCTTCTACGTCATCACAAGCAGGGGGTTGACCTCACAGAAAATAGCTTCACAGAAAAGAATTTGGAAGCTCTGACAACAACAGTAGGAACCAGCACTGTGCCCTCGTGGCAAGGAAAGCCAACAGTGCTTGGCTGTGTAAAACTACAGTCAGTAGATCAAGGAAAGTGATTTTTCCCATTCATTGGGCCCTGGTGAGGCCTTAGCTGGACTGCTATGACCATTTTGGGGGCAACTCAGTGCTAGCAAAGTATTGACATGTTGAAGTGGGTAGAAAGAAATGGCTTTGTTCAGCCTTACAAAAAAAGAAGACTGAAAGGAGTCATCATTGCCATACACAGATACCTGATCTGAGACTACAGAGAAGTCCAAGCTAAACTTTTCTCTTAGTCTAATGAATTATTTTACTTCTCCAATCATTGCAACAACTTAATCACAACCACAAAATATGTCAATAATAGTACCAAAGGTAAGCAGCCAGCCATGTTGTATATATATTCACTTTCATCAAAGACAACAAGACCAAGAAAAATCAGATAAAAGAAAGCAAGTGCCTTTCAAGAAGCTGTGCTACAGATAATCTATCATTTTCTTGACCTTCTTCTGTGCACAGGAGAATGGTGGCTGCTGAGTGATGTCCAGTGAGTTTAATAACATATATGCTGACAGATACTCAAAAAAAAGTGACAAAGGATGATTCCCAGAAATACTGTGTAAAACTACTGAGGATAATTGTTATCTGATAACTTACAGCACATCACCAATTAGCTACCCATGAGACACCGAATCCATCAGATTTCTGATTTGTAAACTCTAGAGGATTCTGTAAATGATAGTCTGAATTCATCATTGATCAAAATTATGCTCTATTTAGCATAAAGGCACTGAAACAGCTAGTTAAGAGGAAAAAGTAGTATTTTAGACAATAAAATCCTCATTGCCCAATTAAAGGAATTAAATATTGCACTTAGACTTCAAAGCCAAATGGAAGCAAAAATTTTATCAAAAAATGTAAAATTGAAGATACAATTAAATTTTCCACTAACAAACAGAAATTGCTAAGAATTAAAACTTCTTTTTGCCTCATACTAGGCAATTAAAAGGTGAAAATTGTGACCTATTTTGGGAGTAATCATAATTATAGTTATTATAGTAATGAAGTTTTGAGAAAAGGTATTCAATACTCTTCTTATGAGCGTGTTCTTGGACTTAATTGTAAAATCTTTAACTATTAAGAAAGGAAACTGTAATAAAGCTCACATTTAATGAGAGAAGATAAGACAGTAACATTTTTAAAACCTTCTAAAGTTGTTCATATCTAGTGATATTGACTTTTGTTTCTAGCTCTTTTTGCCTGAATATGAGGTCTTTCTAGCACTAGCAGAAATTGAATAAGGTATATCAGGGATCTCAGGGAGGGGAAGAACAAGTACAACAGAACTCATTTTTTATTTTTTTAACTAATACCTTCTCCTAGGTATCCAGGCTCATCACCCTATGTCAAATTTATAGAGAGTAGCTGTAATTGTCACAAGAGACCTCTGACAAGAAAATACTTGCATGTTCTTTCTCCCAGCAGAGTGCTTACTTCTGCAACTTTAGGGAAATATTAAGACAAATTCCATATCTAAAAATTTTAGAATATCAAAGGAGAAGCGAAGAGGACTCCTTAAAAACTGTCCACCACTCTCATTGACCTGAAAATGAAGTCCTAGATTTCAACTCGGACTCATTGAAATTGCTGGATATGGTAATATGGGGTAACACACTAAGATCAGAAGTTATATTACATTCTTCATTTGAAAATAAGAAAAGGTTTTTGGGTAGGAGTAATTAGAGTTCTGTCCTATGGTTAGAAAGATGTTTCTAGCTGCAGAAAACAGCCCATAAGAAAACCTTGCAACCTTTGCAAGTAAGGTGTAAGATTGCACGATGACTTTGTAGCAGGCAATCTGTCCTTTTTAGGCCACCTACTAAAATGCCACTACTGAAAAGCAGGCAGCACGGATCACAATGGTTGCGACACCAGAGCATTCATTGGTTTGAAAGTTCTGAAACATTTCCAGAGGCTGTTTTGTTTATTTCTGTTGCACACAAATCCACTTAACGTGGCACCGTAATAAACACCACTTTCACTTAAGTTGTCCTAATGGGCCACAGACTTAGTGCCAGGAGCTCTCAAAATATAGTAAATAATTGTCCATCTCATCCACTTAAGAAGCAGAGCTTACATTCTCTGCAAATCTGCCATGTTTTCCTAACATACCTGCTGGTCTGCTGCTCTTATTTTGCTGTTTAGTCTTGTTAGCTATTAAACACAGCCAGCGTTTCAATAAAAGTTTTGTATAATGCTCAATTATATATCAGCAAAAGGCACAAAATTGCTCTAAATCTCAGATTAGGAAGTGTCTTTAGGCATTTTAGTTCATCTCCCCAGAATAAGCATCTAGATTGGAAGCACCAGAGGTGCCATGTGAAGGGCCATGTGAAGGGCTGGATGGGTAGAGGCACAGCTGGCAGAAACAGGTTTTGTACTGTGAGCAACGGTAACACACCAGGAGCTGACACAAGCAGACAGGACATCAAACTACTACCTCTGAGGAGCAGCCTGATGGCCTTTTACTTAGACAGCCCTCCGTCTCAGTCCAAGATGATCAATTAATTTATTGGAGATTTGACTCCTGGCAGAAACAGGTTTTGTACTGTGAGCAACGGTAACACACCAGGAGCTGACACAAGCAGACAGGACATCAAACTACTACCTCTGAGGAGCAGCCTGATGGCCTTTTACTTAGCCCTCCGTCTCAGTCCAAGATGATCAATTAATTTATTGGAGAATTGACTCCAAGGGATCTGTGAACTCCACATATCCAACATCCACGTCTATCTTATTCTGTGAGTCATGGATGCCCTATTCCCTGGAGGTGTTCAGGATCGGGTAGGATGAGGCTTTGAGACACTTGATCCAGTGGGAGGTGTCCCTACCCATGACAGAGGTTTTGAACTGGATGTACTTTAAGTTCCCTTCCAACCCAAACCATTTTATGATTCTATGATTCAATCCACAGAGGGAACTGTCTCCTGGGGGCATGCCCTGCAGCAGCCACCATAGCTATCTGCTACTTGGGGCATCAGTCAGATCCTCAACTTTGGAGAAGGGTTCCTAACCTAAGCTTTCTCTGCACCCACCACAACTCATAGAATCATAGAATCACCACGTTGGAAGAGACCCATCAGATCATCGAATCCAACCATTCCTATCAAACACTAAACCATGTCCCTCAGGAACTCTTTTCTTGTCCCTCAAGAAGATGGACAGCCCTGTCCATCTCTAATTTTTATCATATGGATTATTCCAATCAGTAAGACAGAAAAAGACGTTACTCCTTTAACATTTTGGTTTGGGTTTTTATAGATCTAAGTGGAGCTACTAAAGTTATGAGTTACTGATCAGCCTCTACAATAAGCTGCAGATTATTTCCCCTTGCAGGCATTCAGCACAAAGTGAACTCGCAATTTTAAAAAAGACACAGAGATGGATGCCTGTCAAAAACAACAGCCAACAGAGGAAAAGAATGGCTATTAGGGACAAACCTCACTTCAAGTGAAATAAAGATGCTAACAGTTTAATAGCTTTAGTGCCATAATAAACTAAAGTTATATTGCAGTGCTGTCTGCAGTGCCTAGTAAAAGCAAGCGCTTCCATCTACCTTAGAACCCTGTCTCCATATAAATGCTTACTAAAAAGCTAAATCACCTTAAAGGAAGGATTTTACTGTCCCCATGCTAAATGAGCTTTATGAGCCATTTGCTTAATTCAATCCTGTGTCTTGTCAGGAGCACTGGCTGTATATTTCACTTGTCAACATTTGTTCTCACCTTCCATTCAGTTGTATATTTTTATACATTGACAGCTTCTATCATCAAATTTAATGACATCTTTTAAACAAAGAAATAACTGACTACAGAGATCTTCTTTTATTTGCAGCAACCCTAACAAAATAATTTCTCAGCAAGCCCTCAGACAGTTAAAAAGCACTCTTAATTTCTATAGAACAAATATGACACAGAAACCATCTATATGGCACCAGGGCAGGTGCATAAGGATAAGACACAAATGTAACTACCTTTTTGTAAAATATAATAATCATTTTCATCTTATTCCCCATTCATTTCACTGCATTCAATGAAAATACGTCTTCTGCAAAAGATTGATTTTATACTAAACAAATTTCTTGATAAGCCTGGATCACATCTTATGCACAGTCAGTTCCTTTGAAACACTATTTCTGTTTCCATTCCATCAAAAATAAAAGTATCAGAGGTTTGGAGAGACTTGTTTCCAACTTTATAGCAAGCATTTCTAATACTCCCTGTCTTGCATATTATTAGAATGTTTTCCTCTTGTTACTTACACAAGGCCATGCAGACTATTGGAATATCCATGTATTTACATCAGGACAAATTCACTTAGAATCATAGAATCACCAGGTTGGAAGAGACACAGAATCACAGACCCATCGGATCATCGAGTTCAACCATTCCTATCAAACACTAAACCATGTCCCTCAGGACCTCATCCACCCATGCCTTAAACACCTCCAGGGAAGGTGAATCAACCACCTCCCTGGGCAGCATATTCAAATGCCTAATGACCCTTTCTGTGAAAAACTTCCTCCTAATCTCTAGCCTAAATCTCCCNGAGCGGTCTCACCAGTGCCGAGTACAGAGGGAGAATAACCTCCCTGAACCTGCTGGTCACACCATTTCTGATACAAGCCAGGATGCCACTGGCCTTCTTGGCCACCTGGGCACACTGCTGGCTCATGTTCAGTCGACTGTCAACCAACACCCCCAGGTCCCTCTCCTCCTGGCAGCTTTCTAGACAGACTTCTACTTGTGGGTATGCAAGTCTTGAGAGTAAATGACACCACATAAAATAAATGGACAGAGCACAGATTACAGTTTCTACGATCACTGATTATGAGAGGAAAGGCATCATTTCCATCACTAGCAGGGAATCGACTACCTGAAGGAATAGAAACTCTAATACTAGATGTAATTAAGCAATATGTACTTCAGAGAATTGACTCAAGATTTTTGAACCATTAAAAGAAGAAAAGTGCATGTTACTTCAGAAATGTGTTCCCATGGCGGAAGGCCATTTAAAAAGTGATGCCATCACACTGCTATGAATAGCACTGAAGTGTCACAGGTCACCACAGAAGATGTCTAAGAAATTTCTTCACTTATTTTGATGTATAAGGCTATTTCCTCAAATGCAGGTTTCCAAGAACAGTTTTTGAAGCCACTAAGGACATTTTCCCAAGGGAAATGCATACAGTTCTACTTGTTCCCAATAAAATCCTTCCTGTTTAGGGTGAGGAACAGATACGATGCTTGCAAAGACTGTAAGAAAAGCATGTCTGTTGCCTGTACGTGTTCTCAGCTGGTGTTACACAGTTTGGAACAGGTCTCTACTAGACACCAAGGGTGGAACCAGGTTCTGCAAAAAAAACAAGTTGGTTCCAGAAACTAAGAATGTCCTGTGAATGACTGATCTACCACAAAAGGAAAGGAAATGGGAGGGCAAGTAGCTTCTTCAGGCTTTGTTGTCATGCTAATTTATGAATTGACTCTCCAAAAGAGGAAACTTTTTGCTCCATGATACATCTCCTATGGAGTGGAGAATTTAATGTGCGTTTAAAATACAGAAACTTCACAGATGTGTGTGCAATGTTGTTTTTTCTGTCACTCGATGTTGTGGAAAAAAAAACAACAGTGAACAAACATATTAAGCCAGAGGTCAATTTCATGCCTATCTCTAGCTTGCTTGTGAAGCCACTGTAGATGCTATCTTTGCATTATTACATGATGCCAATTGAAAAGGACAAGAATCCGGTTTGCACCAGGTTATTTTTACCATTAATATTAGCAGTCATTCAGATCTCTATTATCTTACCTGTATTAAATGTCCATAGAAATAAAAGTATGATCTAGGTACCCCTAGGCTGACGGCAAACAGCCAGTTCTCAAGCGAGAAGCATTCTCATACAAAGGACAACCTGCACCTGATCTGAAAATCACCCCAGGAGGTGATAATAATTTGCTCCCACAGCATGGTGTTGCCATGGGAAGCATGCAGGAAAAGATAGGCCACAACCTTTCCCTGGGAACTTTCTCACTAGAGCAGCTACGTGCTGCCCTCTCGCCTCACACAACCCTCATGCTGTTCCTCAACAATTTTGTCTGGCACAGAGCACTACAGATACATCACCTCATGGCTTATCACACCAGTGGTCAGTCGCCTGAGTTACACCACTCCTTTGAATATTTTGACAGACCACAAAGTGAACATATGTTGCTCACCCGAATCGTTGGAAATCAAGGTGATTACATTTGACGTAGCTTCACATAATAAATACATAACTATCACCAACTCTACCATATACAAGAAACACATTTTGATCCAAGACTTACATCTTTTATAGCAACCATTCAGGACAGAAAACATTGCAGAAAATGTATCATGTATTAGCAGGAATTATCTTTGATTGGTGGAAGAAATGTAGCTTGTAAAAAAGGAGCAATAGAAGTTATGGAAATTATCTTTCAAAAGCTGGATTCAGGTACAAGAAAACTATTTCACAATGCACTTTGGCTATAAACATGTAGTTTATAGAATTCTTGCATGCATGTTCTGTATTGCTTTCATGAAATGTGTACCTGTTTAGCAAAGAAGGAAACATATTTATTGTTAGTTAATAAAGCAGCCTGACCTTGTGCTCTTCTAGTTAATCCAAACAGACAAACTGAACTCTGTAAAAGAGTTTCTGCAAGTTTCAAGACAATGAAATGTACTGGCTTATCTTTTAAAATATCTGAGATCTGAACTCAGCCCAAACTCTTTCAAAGTAATACAGAATCCTGAAAGCTGGCCTGGATAGAAGGCAATTGTCACACGTTTCCAAAACCTCATGATCAACAAGAACAAGATATGAAAGTCTTGTTCATCTTCTGGGCTGGTCTGTTTTCATAAGTTCTTTTAGAGAGATTTGTATGGTTTTTTTTTAATTGAGAAGCTTTTTGTTAGAAAGTCTCCATATCACCTTGAAATGTCAGCAGATACACTCAGAGTGTGTGCAGTTATTCTATCCATGCCTCTCCTCAGCTGTGCAGTATGTCACTCCTTCATATCATGATCACTAGGCCAGTGCATTACATAAGCTCCCCCATAATAGTATTTGTCCACCTTACTAATATCTTGAAGGCCTTAATTTAAACTCTATAAAACAAGTCAGGCTTCACAGAGC
Source organism: Piaya cayana (assembly GCA_013389865.1). Lineage (NCBI taxonomy): Eukaryota > Metazoa > Chordata > Aves > Cuculiformes > Coccyzidae > Piaya > Piaya cayana. The sequence continues at coordinate 33,818 of WAAB01009914.1, forward strand.
AGCAAAGTGCTTTTCACTCACTTGCGTAACAAAATAGACTCATGAATAATTATACCAATTATAATGAAAATCCTACGTGCTATTAATTTAAGATAGGAAACACAGCACTGAAATAAGATAGTATCTCCTACTGTAATTCCTTTCCCTAAGGACTTTGCCGCTGTAGTCCCCAAAAAACAAATGACTAGCAATGCAGTTACACTTTCTTCTATTTTGCTATCTAGCATTCACTTTGCAGATTTGTATTTTTTCCTTATTTCTCGTAATTCTTTTCAAAAAGGATCTTTCTTTCCAAATCAAGCTTTTCTTACCGGTACGTACTTTTTGTCATGGGCATGGAGGTATCGGTATGGCATAGAAAGCACAGTTATGAAAGTTCACATTGTGCAGAAAGAAAAAGCAAAGACGACACAGATTCATCTATTCTGATCCCAGATCTTTCATCAGAAAGCCGTCCTTTCCTCTGGACGCTCATGTGCACACAGGTGTGTTCTGGATTTGCTCCCTAACCTTTTTCCAGTCTTGTTTCTGTAACAATCACACTGCTTCATCAAATGTACTTGCCATCAGAACAAACTTTTTCTCCAACAGTAATCTTTTAGGATGTCTCGTGAAGGAGACAGGCCTCTTCATGCAAAGCATCAAGAAAATTTTGGAGAAACTCCAACCCTATTAAAATCAGTGATATCCTTGCCATGAACTTCAACACTGGCAGGATTAAGCTGCCTCTTGATTTATGATGTTGGTTTGATGATGAATACTCCTGAGAGGAGATTTTGCTAAGTAGCTAATCAAAAATTGTTCAGTCCAGCTTTAGTCATGATTTTTCCCTACTTTGCATAAAATGACTCAAGATTTGAGTTTCTGCAGAAAAAAATAAATCAGGTAAGTTTGGCTTAGTTTTAGGTTTCACTGGAGAAGTTACACTCAACTTTGGTATGTCACTGTTTGCTCAAAAAACATTCTTTCTGAATTCCACTCCGCTTTTTTTCTCTAACAAGTTTTAGGTCATTCTTGTTAGAGACAAGTGGATTTCATCAAGCTGTAGAACTGCTTTGATGATCTGGAGTGTATTTTACTGGGTCATAGATTTGCTGCCTATAACATTTACTTAAGGAGCATGTCATCGCATGTCAAACAGAAACAGTACTGTCATTTGAGCACTTTTATCAGTCTTTGCTATCCTGGTATGCAACGCACCACAAAACTTCTTACACACAGTTTTAAATTATTACCTTATTGGGACAAGACAATTAAGTTAAATATGCATTTTAGGCTGCTTTGCTGATTTTCTGGCTGCTAGAACCGTGAAGCTTTAAGGCCGTGAGTGGCTGGTGAGTAGAGTTTGCATGTCAGTTTTCTTTAGCCATATGCATGTGTGTGTGGTTTAGTGTTTGCGTGGCAGGTTTTTAGGTTTGCTTGTTCAGCTTTTGTACATTGAGCTGTTGCATCCTTATTCAGTCACAAAGAGGTGTGAGAGTCATGGCATCATGGATAGGTTAAAGGAGTATAAGTAGAAAATTACAGAAGAGAGTCTTAAGTTTCCTACTGCACCCTCTTCACTGAGAATCTTTACTTTGTGTCCGTTGTGTCTAAAACATATGAGAGTCTCTAACGACTCAGAAGTAATCTACTCTGAAACCTATGCCACTCCATTCCAAACGTGCTTATAATTGTTAATATATCCTCTAGTCTCTTTACCCAAGAATATTCTAAGAAACGATCAGAAAAAATAAACAGGCTTTATTCTGAATATAACAATATCAACACATATTTGTGCAAAAGTTAAAGAAAGGGCATATCTCCTTTTAGTGCAGATGAATTATTTAAAAGGAAGGAGGGAAGAGAAAGGATCATAACCAAAGTACGTGCCTTATCAAAATTGTCAGGGCTTTTGCATTCCATTTCCTTGTGATAAGACTCTTGTGCTGAGTTGGTATTCGGAAGTGAGCCCAAAGGGCTGACTGATAAGTTTACATGAGGAAGGAAATAATCAATTTAAGGCTGTTACTGAATGAGCTCTTATCATGTTCATTTCCTCAGTATTGCTTCTCAAGCTAAATATTACATGTTTGGGATCAACTTCAAAAGATTTACCATTCTAGCCTCTGCATTCTATTAAGGAAACCTCTTTCAATAATACGAAGCATTTTCTTGCACCACAATGGAAGTACAGCTTGTGCACTGACAAACCTGTATTTTAAACCACTTATATTTATGCTGAAGGAAACAATCCTTTCTTGCAGGAAGGCTACATTTTTCCAGCCCATTATTTTACATCTGAGGCACAGAAAAGAGATTTAAAAAGATACTAATAAGTAGTACACTAATTTCCCTTTCCACTTCTCTGGATTTTCCTCTCCTTCTCCTGTTCCGTACTTTAACTGCATTCTCCTAGAAGTATATTTTTTACGACAAGACAAGAACACGATTTGTGGATGCATGTGATTTGTCATGCTAAAATTAAAAAATGTGACTCTTACTTTGAGTCTGCATTAAACTGTAAAAAAAGTACTTTGTATGGTAAGTGATCAACTATAGTCCTGTTGTCTACAGTAGTTTTACAGGGCTCCCAAGAGCTTTTTTGAGAGCAGAATTTGTTCCACAGGATCAAAATTCAGTTACTGGGAGAGAGAGAGGAGAGAGAGTCTCATCTTAAAAAAATTAAGGTAGTAATTAATTTAAATTAGTTGCATTATGAATTCATATTAGAATATAAAACACTTGTGGATGTAATACAGCACAGATTTCCTATGAACCATTATATGAGGACAATATTTGTTTCTCAATACTTGATCTGGCTCATGGCTTGGTCACAGTTAGTACTGAGGAAGATTTACTTAGGCCTTAGCTGTGATGTTTACTTTTCCCTGAACACCAATTACATTTGTATCCTAACATGTTTGTGACTGGATTGTGTCCAATCATTAAGAAAAAACACAGATTCTGTAATATAACCGTTGCTATAAAACATTCTTCATTGGCATCCAACCAGTATAGCAAGAGCTATGGAGTATACCAATGGTGGCCAATTATCTGTGCCAGCATGTTAGACAATGACATCAAGAACAAGCTGCAGTGGATTAAAAAAGATCAGAAAAAGGTGTCTTGGATCAATGTCTGCAGTGCGCTTATATTTAGAACCAAAATATGCAAAGTTGCACAGTTCATGTGAAAATGGGCAGGGGAAAACAAAACAAATAAACCCAACACTGAAGTACTGAAATCTTGATAATACAAGTAGAGGATTGGGACTTTTTTGAAGTCTCTGATTAGGTCAGGGGCTGACATGTTTTGCTCTTAGGATACAAATGAAGTATAAACCACGGCAAGCCACAGTTGTATTGTTATTGTAGGAAAATCACTAACAAGTTACAGCAAAGGTTATACCTGATCTTGTATACGAATACATCTGACGTTATTGGATAAGTACTTAGTTGCTACCAGATAGTAGCTGGCCTGAAAACAACATTGAGAAAAACTATATGCTTTTCTGTATTTCTGGCAAACATGGTAACTCATTGACTCCCCAGTTCTTCCTAAGACTACTACAGCGCTTTCAATGCTGGAGCCAGTTTTCACAGTCATAGAATCACAGAATCATAGAATCACCAGGTTGGAAGAGACCCGTCGGATCATTGAGTCCAATCATTCCTATCAAACACTAAACCATGTCCCTCAGGACCTCGTCTACTCATGCCTTAAACACCTCCAGGGAAGGTGAATCAACCACCTCCCTGGGCAGCCTGTTCCAATGCCCAATGACCCTATCCATAAAAAAATTCCTCCTAATCTCTAGCCTGAATCTCCCCTGGTGGAGTTTGAGGCCATTCCCTCTTGTCCTGTCCCCTGTCACTAGGAAGAAGAGCCCAGCTCCCTCCTCTCCACAACCTCCTTTCAGGTAGTTTGTAGAGNGCCTTCCTGGCCACCTGGGCACACTGCTGGAGGAACTGCAAAAAAAAAATACCGAAAGCCAAGGACCTGGTATTAAATAGAGCAAGCAACTAGGGAGAGCGTTCCATGCGTGCTTGTCTTCTGATCTTCTAAAGGACACAGATCATAAGAGACAACCTTTCAGAATACAACCCAAAACTTTCCTTATTGTTATGCCTCTCTGTTAGTGTAGTGTTGCAGTGCTTTTCATCTGAGGTCATGCTCAGACGGGAGCTCAATATATAGCAAAGGAGGAACTCTGGCAGCCCTTCCTCCCTCAGGGACCTCAATTCTGGAATTTACTTCTTCCCCTGATCCAGTGAAGCCTGGATTTTTAGACCATCAGGGTACTTCATACGGTTCATGCATTCTGCTGTGAGCAGCCTCTTTCCCAAAGCTAACATTACAAATGCTTGACTTGCTCAAGTTACAGCACGGTTGGATCCAGGTATTTCATTCTAGCACATCTTTAATTTACAAGGCTAGATTCATTTATGGAGCAGACCACTTCCCTTTCGTAAAGGTTACATACTTTTCATCACTTATAATGAATAAACAGTTTAATGAATTCATCAAGAGCCTGATCGAAAGACCTTGAAATGAAAGGGTGTCTGTTCAACAGTTTACTGCCTCAAGAAAATACAGAACACTCAGCTTGGATTTTATATAATACAAAGGATGATTCATTTGCATTTAACAGCCAATTTTAAGAAAGGAATATAATGCATCTCTCCCTGGGCCCCATGATGTATGCAGTTTCAGCTAGGCTTTGATCCAAAACCCTTGACCTAACTCTTTGAGGTACAAATACTGCAGTGCAGGAATTATTTGATATGGATGCTCTCTAAACTGTTTCCCAGAGAACATTCAAATAAAACAGGCATTGTACTTCAGGAGGTGGCCCTATACTTCTGTAGGAAAGCTGACATTAATTTACAGAGAGGGCAACAAAGTTGTCCAAGGATCATCAGGTGCTAGAGCGGAGGGAAGACTTTCCTGCTGTCCAGTACATCCAGTTAAGACAAGAAGATCGTTGAAACAATGTGGTAATGAGTAACCAATTGTTTTGAGTGAGGCTTTGTGTGGTACTATGTCTGTAGGCTTTATAAATCATTGACAGGTCTGTTATGCAAGTGGTCCCTGGTACCTTGTAAACAGAGCTTCTCCATGCTCTGTTGATCTTTCCACTGCAATTTCTCACAGGCCCAATAGCCACTCAAATAATTTCTGATATCTAAAAGCATAGGCCAGATCTAAAAGTGTGCACCAGAACTCTTAAGCTTAGCTGCTAAAACTTGTTACCTACCACTGAGTTTGAAGTATCTGCATTAGGGTTCTTGATATTATCAGCACAACATGCCTAGAGCCTACACAGTAAATTTATTCTAAGTACCTAGTTCTGATTTCCGACTTTTCAATTTAGGGAATCAAAATTGGAAATTCTGGTCCAAGGTCTGGGACACTCAAAATAGAGGTGAAAATCTAGAGCAAGTAAAATTTGTGTCAACTGTCTGAATGAGAGTGCCAGTTC
>WAAB01009915.1:0-25468 GCA_013389865.1 Piaya cayana
TGCATCCTTCTCTTCTGAATCTCTAGGACACAGGGGAAAGGTTTTAAGACAAAAGAGGAAAGATTGAGAGGAGATCAGAGAACGCAGCGACACGATGAGGGGGAACAGTTTTGTTCCCCCAGGCAGGGATTGCACCCCCTCCCACTACTCTGTGGGTGCCGATTCTCACCTCTCCTTCCTTCAGTGACCCCAATCACCTTTGGGGACCCTTCCCTCGCTCTCCCCGCCTCAGTGGGTTCTCTCCTTTCATTCTCACTCTCTGGTCCCCCATTCCCTTCTTGGTTCTCTCCCCACCCAGGGGCCCCTTGCGCCGCCCGCCAGGGCCCTCACGTTGTCGAAGCAGCGCAGGGCCTTGTCGTACTCCTTGAGGCGGAACAGCTGCGTCCCCTGGCTCATCAGGTTGTGGAAGGTGCCATCCTGCAGGGCCTCCGCCGCCATGGCCGGCGTCGCTGGCGCTGTTGCCTGGCAACCGCCAGGCGCGCCGGCTTTCCCGCGCCCCGGCCGTTCCCGCCGAGTCCCGGGTTCGAGTCCCCGCCCCGGCAGGATGGAGGAATCATAGAATCATAGAATCACCAGGCTGGAAGAGACCCATGGGATCATCGAGTCCAACCGTTCCTATCAAACACTAAACCATGTCCATCAGGACCTCGTCTACCCATGCCTTAAACACCTCCAGGGAAGGTGAATCAACCACCTCCCTGGGCAGCATATTCCAATGCCCAATGACCCTTTCTGTAAAAAACTTCCTCCTAATCTCTAGCCTAAATCTCCCCTGGCGGAGCTTGAGGCCATTCCCTCTCGTCCTGTCCCCTGTCCCTTGGGAGAAGAGCCCAGCTCCCTCCTCTCNTGGAAAGCTGCCTGGTAGATAAACCATCCAGAGGTGTTGGTTGGCAGCTGTTAAATGTGAGCCAGCAATGGTCCAGGTGGCTTGGATCAGCCCTGGGGTGGCCAGCAGGAGCAGGGAAGGGATCATCCCCCTGTGCTCAACGCTGATGAGGCTGCACCTCGAATCCGGGGTTCAGTTCTGGGCCCCTCACGCCGAGAAAGATCTTGAGGGGCTGGAGCGCATCCAGAGAAGGGAACGGAGCTGGGGAAGGGGCTGGAGCCCAGAGGTTCAACTGAGGGACCTGGGGCTGCTTAGTCTGGAGAAGAGGCTGAGGGGAGACCTCATTGCTCTCTGCAATTCCTGGAGAGGAGGTTGTGGGGAGGTGGGTGCTGGTCTTATCTCAAAAGTAACAAGCAATAGGATAAAAGAAAATAGCCTTAGGTTGTGCCAGCAGAGGTTAAGATTGGGTATTAGGAACTATTACTTCACTGAAAGGGTTGTCAAGCACTGGGAGAGACTGCCCAGGGCAGTGGTGGAGTCTCCATCCCTGGAGGGATTTAAAAGATGTGGAAATGTGGTGCTCAGGGTTATGGTTTAGCAGTGGACTTGTCAGTGTCAGTTTTAGGGTTAGACTTGATCTTAAAGGTCTTTTCCAATCTAAATGATTCTGTGAGCTCACTGTCCGTGGGGCCCCACCGGCGGCATGGGCCAAGGACCTGCACTGAACCCCATGAAGCTGCTGGCGAGGCTGCACACCCGGTGTTGCAGGGACAGGCAGCACAGGGAGGGAGATTACGAGCGTGGTGTGAGCATGGATGGTGATGGAAAGGTGCATGGAGGGGCTGCGCTGCATGTGTAGGAGATGCATGTTTTCATAGAATCACAGCATAGCTTGAGTTGGAAGGGACTTTAAAGATCATCCAGTTCCAACCCCCCCTTGCCTCCCACTAACTCAGCCTCCCCAAGCCCCAACCAAACTGGCCTTGGACACCTCCAGGGATGGGGAAGCCACATCTTCCCTGGGCAACCTGTTCCAGTGGCTCCCCACTCTCATTGTGAAGAAATTCTTCCTTACATCTAGTTTAAATCTGCCCCTCTCCAGTTTAGCCCCATTGCCCCTAGGTGTATCACCCCAAGCCTTTGTGAACAGCCTCTCCCCAGCTTTCTGGTAGCCCCTTCAGGTACTGGAAGGTCATTATAAGATCTCCTCAGAGCCTTCTCCTCTCCAAGCTGAACAACCCCAACTGTCTCAGCCCATCCTTGTAATATCAGATGCTCCAGCGCTCTGATCATTTTTGTAGCCAGCCAAAAACACGTGTGGGCTCCAGCTGAAGGGATTAGAGCTGCACTATGGGCACTCCCAGTGTCCCACACAGCCTCTCGTGGCCCAACCTGTGCGACCAACGGTGGATCCAGCACCCACTGGGGTGTTGGTTTTCCACCCGCGTTTCCAAAGCCGTAGCCAGAGAGAAAGCGGGTGTGGGAGTGCAGGCACTTGGCAAAACCGCTCTGCAAAAGCAATTGTGCGACTGCCTCGGTTACTGCTGATCGTCAGGCTGAACAGGTTCCACTGCTCAGCCAGGTCACAAGCCAGTGCCTCACGTGGGGGGTTTCACCAGGGCAGCCCACCGCCTCTCCCTGGAATTATATATTCCATGTTTTTGCGTATTTGCAGGTGCCAATTTCATCACTGCAGTGTCTGGTCCTGGACAAACAAATGACGAATGCGAGATGCTGCTGGTTCTCTCCTCCTATCAGTGGCTTCAGTCTCGACTTTATCTCAGCCTTGGGTAAGACCCTGCCAAGATTAATGCTTGAATCAATTTGTTCGTGCCAAATGACTCAGAGTGGGTGCGCCGTGTCTGTCCTGCTTGGAGCCTGCACGGTTTAAATTCACCACGGGGAAAATCAGCACTGCTGCTGGATCCCAAATCCCTGGATCTCAGGAATGAAAGGGTCCATCCTCACTTTGTGGCTTCTGGGATGAGGCTGGAGTGGCTGCACAGCCCTGCAGTGTGGGAGGAAGACTGGGTCTGTCATATGAGGGTGGTGACACAAACACCAGTCAAACCCTGGAGTGGGAGGCTGGTGTGACACAGCCCTGTCCCCGGGGAGTCTGAGAATTTAAGGCAGTTTAAGCTCCTCGTAACAGTTTGCCACGGACATTTTCCTTATTGGTGCTGCTGGATGTGACATGCTGTCCCCAACGAGACTGGAGCATCGTGTCTGTGTCCTCCCGTCCCTCTCCATGCGGTGGCTGCTGCAGAACTGTGCTCCAGGCAGCTGGCAAAGCCAGACAGCCCCAGCCGAACTCATCTCTGGACCAAAGCCATCCTCTCTCAGCAGAGATCCCACCCCAGGGCGCCTCCCTTCAGCCCTGCTGATGCGTGCTGTAGTCAGAGGCTGGAAATATTAGGGAAAAAATGAATGCGTGGTGGTTATTTCTGGCGAGCAGAAGCTTGTTGTAAAGCAAGGAGGAGAGCCAGGACCACGGCAGTGGCATGGCTGTATTATAGAATGGTTTGAGTTGGAAGGGATACCAAAGATACCACTAAATAAACTCTTTAGGACTTGTTTTGGAGTTTTATAAAGTGAGCATCCTTTATCAGGCCTGGGTAACACAAGCGAGCGATCCCCATCAATGATGAGCAGCAAGACAAGAGCTGGGACAGAATGTATTTCCTGCTTACGTGCATATGTATAAATTTCCCAGATATTTTATGCATATTCTATTGCTTTCCAAGGACTAATTTTAATGTTATTATGAATGTCACAAGAGTCAAATCTCTTGCTAATTTGGAGCTTTGGAGCCAGCTCTGCCTGACCTGGTGTTTGAGATGGGAAAGACTGCAAAGAGACGTGATTATAGGAAAAAGTGGCATCTGTTCAGCACAGATTTCCTGAACACAAGATGCGATTATCTCCAAAGAATGCAAAGTGGATGGAAATTCTAGGATTCTATGAAAAACACTGAAAGAAATCATACCCTCAGAGGGCCATGCTGTCTAATTCAAGGGGGAATGGCCTCAAACTCCACCAAGGGAGGTTCAGGCTGGACATTAGGAAAAAATTTTTCACAGAAAGGGTCATTGGGCCCTGTCAGAGGCTGCCCAGGGAGGGGGTTGAGTCCCCTTCTCTGGAGGGGTTTAAGGGACGGGTGAACAAGGTGTTGAGGGACATGGGTTAGAGGTTGATGGGAATGGTTGGACTCGATGATCCGGTGGGTCTCTTCCAACCTGGTGATTCTATGATTCTGACTTTAAAGAAGTTCAGTTGCTTAGATGAAACTGAGCTCTGCTTGAGCTTAAATCACAAATACTCCATTTCTTGTAATAGGAACCGCTGCTTCTATCACTGCCGGGCTCATGGCGGGGGGAGGAGCGAGGGGGAGGGAACTACAACTCCCAGAAGCCCTCGCGGCCGCGCCCCACCTCGCCCAGCCAATGAGCGCGCGGATCCCGCTCAGGCAAGGGGCACGTGACGTGGGCGTCAGCCAATGGGAAGCGGCGTCGCCCGTAGCCCGATGGGCCGGGACGATCGCGCCGCAGCGAACAAAAGGCGGCGGCGCTGAGCGAGGGCGGCGCGGCCGAGGGGAGCCCGGGTGAGTCTGGGGAGCGCGTACCGGAGGGGGGGAGCTGCGAGAGGGGAGCGGGGCCGGGGGCTCCTGACCGTGAGGGATACCGTACCGGAGCCGGAGGGATGGGAGTCTTGGTCTTTGCCTGGGCCAGGGGGGGTCCTGGGCTGAACCTTTCAAATAAAGAGCGGTTTGGGTTGGAAGGAACCTTAAAACCCATCCAGTTTCACCCCTGCTATGGGCAGGGACACATCCCGCTGGATCAGGGGCTCCAGGCCTCATCCAACCTGGCCTGGAACCCCTCCAGGGATGGGGCAGCCACCCGTGCTCTGGGCAACCTGGGCCAGGGCCTCCCCACCCTCACAGGAGAACATTTCTCCCTAAGATCTCATCTCAGTCCCCCTTTTTTCATCATCAAACCGTCCTCCCTTGTCCTATCCCTGCTCTCCCTGAGCAATAGCCCCTTCCCAGCTTTCCTGGAGCCCGTTTCAGTGCTGGAAACTGCTTTAAGGTCTCTTCGGTCTCTCCAGGCTGAGCAACCCCAACTCTCCCAGCCTGGCTTCGCAGCAGAGGTGCTCCTAGAGCTGCGAAATGGCTTTTTTTTCCAGCTTTGCTGCTTGTGACCTGCAAACACCTGCTGGGTGTCCTCCTGCTTTGGGAATTGTTTTTGTTCAGACTTCTCACTTGTCTCTGTTAACCTGTGCTTGTTGTCTGCAGTAGTGTCTAAATACTGGAAACTTGGCCACAGTCTGAATATCGTGTTTGTAGGCATCTCTGTTTGTCTTGCTTCCTTAGTTGAGCTTGAGCTCAGAGCATCAGCTCTGCTGTTATTCTATGATTCTATTCCAGCCCTGTGGAGCTTCCCGCATACAGGGCTTCTCTATGAGCGTGCAGAAATCATGCTCCCCATCCTCCAGCTTGCAGGGCTCTTCCAGCTGGTACCAGTCCTGTATCAACAGGGGCCCCGATATGAAGGGCAGACACAGCTGGAAATGCTCTGCCAGGCAGAGCACATGCTGCTCTGCAAGGGCTGTGGAGAAGGATTTAAGGAATAAACTTGTTTCAGACTTTCCTGAAGCCGCAGCACAGGTTGTCCTTTAAAGACAGGATTCCAACTGCCTGTTTGCTTGCCAGGGCATTTGGAGCCTGGCTGCTCATCTCCATTCGCTGGGCTTAACTTAGTTTGTAGTCTTTTCCCCTCTCTGGTTGTTGTTTTATTCGCGAAGGCTCCCTGTCTGTAGGGATTCTCCTCTGGAGCTGGGCTCTCGACACGCCTGCTGCCTTAGGAGCGTACCTGCTTGCATCACACCTGACCGGTGCCAGGCATTTCACAATGCACAGCACAGAGGGATCTTGACCCGAAAAGTTGGCCTCTTCCAGCCCCCCCTTTGCTGTCCTCTGATGAAAGCACGCGTGTTTGCCAGGTGGAAGCTCACGTCACTTTTCATGCTGCCGTGAGCTGAAAATACCGGCTGCTCTTGAACTGTGTTAATAAATGACCCGGGATGGAGGAGGAAGGCTGCTTTACAGTCTGGTTTTGTTGACACTGGGAGAGAGGGCACGGAATCTTCACTGTAGAGGGATTCCTTTTCTCCCTGCAAAAGGATCCTTGGGGTATGATTGGACTGGTCTGGATCTAAGGAAACCGTGGGCATGAGCACTGTCTTCTGTATGAAACCAAACTGGTGAGGCTCACTGATGATTTTCTCCTCTATTTGGTTTATTTTTCTTGAAACTGTTCTTTTTTTCCCCCTGGCAGAGTTGCTTCGGGTACTGCTATATCGCCCCATCTCCTTAGGAGTCAAAGGGAATTAACCCAGGTTCTAATGTTGAGAAAGTATCTTCTGATCTCCCTGTCTTTTTCTTTGGTCTATATTGTGTTTTCCCTTCAGCTCCTCCCTGGTGCCTCGGGGTAGATGTATCAGGTTGTGTCACAGCAAACACAACATCAGCTCTTTAGTCCTTGGTGACCTTGCCACCCTCACATTGTTTTTCTCGTGTCAATAGACTTGAAAAAACTTTCTCCAAGTGAAATTACTTTTTCTCTGCGTATTTGGCAGGTGATGTTTAGCAGGAGTAGGTGCTTCTGAGCCTTGAAAACGTGGTCTAGTCCATTGCTCTGGACTTGCTAGCGGAGGCTGAAAACCAGCGCTTCGTAAATCGGTGGCTCTGGGTGATGATCTAAAGATCCCTGTGTTGTAGGGAAGCTGCTTGATTTAGAACCTCACTAAATGAACACCGGTTGTTTATGGAAATTGGCAATTCTTCCAGAAATTAAGTTATTCTTAGACCTTAGACCTTCAAGACTCACTTGTCAAACCAAGCTGGGGAGGTGACATCCATTCAGTGGAGCTCTCTGTCTCCGCAGAGTAAGCGCAGGACTGAAAGCTTCAAACACAAGAACAGTCCTTGTAACCCAGGCTGGAGCCGACCCTGCTTTGAGCCTGAGGCTAGGCTATAGGTGACCTTCCCAGCTCCCTTCTAGCCTGGACGTTTCAGTTAAAATATGATTTATAATAGAATCGCAGAAAACTTTATGGCAGGGACTGTAGAAAATGCTTTAGAGTGGTAGTAGGTTGTCCTTCACTCAACAGGTTTGGCTGTGAACCAGCTGTGTTTCCATAATACATCCTTCAAAGGGAAAGGCAGGGCAGTTCATCGTGACTGGATTCTGAAGGACTGAGGATGCAAGTCCAGTGTGGATCTTGCAGGATGAGCTGCAGATTCCTGCGGGCGTCACAGGTCAGAAGCTCAGTTCCCTCTGCCTAAACCTTCTGGAGCAGAGGATGCACATCAAGAGCAGATGGGGGGGGGAAAGACACTTTGTGCTGCTGATGTGAATTTACTGTTGTGTGTGGCTGTGAGATCTGGGGGCTAAATTCATCGGAAAACTGCAGTTTTGTCTCATCTAATGAATCATGAACAGTCTGTGAGTGAAGGGGCAGAAGAGGAGTTGTCTTCCCACTTGTTTGGTACAGAGATGGGGCCTGGTTTTTCTCTGCACCCCCTCTGTTTTTGAGGCACAGCTATTGCTTTTGCCAGTGTTGACTGGCACTGCAGGGTCTCAGCGTGACTGAAAACAAGATTATCCATGGCAGATGAGAGCCCTAACCTGCCTCGTTCCTGGGAAATTGTGGATTCCGCTCCTCTAGTTCTGTCGTGACCTGCAGTCCCTGCTTCTGCCCAGTGTTTGCAGAACAGATGCAGCCAGTTAACGGCGTCTGCTCTGATTATGTCTCTCCAGCTGATGAGGGACCTGCACACACAGCCGGGAATTGCTGATGCCCTGTGGATTTTTTTTTTTCCTGCTGATCTTTTAACTTGACAATTCAGCAGAGTGAAGCAATTGTTTTGTGGTGGCTATCCTATAGGGCTGGAGCAGCGGAAAAAACTAAAGTGAGGAGTGCAATTAAAGAGTGCCTAATGATTAGGAAATGCCTCTGAACCATGGGCAGATAAGGACAGAGAGGCCTCAGTCCCACTATTCTCTTGCCACTAAGCAAGGAGCACCTCCCATCCAAGGACAGGCTGAGAGAGTTGGGGTTGTTCAGCCTGGAGAAGGCTCTGGGGAGACCTTAGAGCAGCTTCCAGGGCTGAAAGGGGCTCCAGGAAAGCTGGGGAGGGGCTCTGGATCGGGGATGGAGGGATAGGATGAGTGGGAATTGTTTTCAGCTGACAGAGGGGAGATTGAGATGAGATCTTAGGAAGAAATGTTTTCCTGTGAGGGTGAGGAGGCCCTGGCCCAGGTTACCCAGAGCAGGGGTGGCTGCCCCATCCCTGGAGGGGTTCAAGGCCAGGTTGGATGGGGCTTGGAGCCTCCGATCCAGTGGGAGGTGTCTTCCAACCAGGGGTTGGAACCGGTTGGACTTCCAGATCCCTTCTGCCTCAAACTGTTCTATGATTCTTTGGGTTTTTTTTCTTATAGCTCTGCCACTGCAGTAGCTTTGGGAAGTTTCTCTGTACCCCTCCCTGGCTGCCTGACCGTACGGTAACACCGTAAGCTTTTGGTCAGAGAAGCTGGCAGATTCTTTTTGACAGCGCTTATCTGATGCACAGATGGAGACACATAATTAAGAAAAAAGCTATCTTGGAACGATACCATCAAGCTGCTCCTCAATTAGTAGCAGATAGATGCAAACCAGTTCTGCAAACCCACATGAGAGTGGCCTTAGTCTGACACAGCGAACTCCAGTTGGTTTCCAGTAGACAGACTGTTCAGTCTCTTGCAGTTGCTTTCTAATAAAGTTGAAGCCATCCCAGCACCTCTGCTAACCTTTGAATCTGAGTGCAGATTACAACAGAATTCACACCCTGTATAGTTCTGTGGCGTTTGAGGGCAGAGATGGCCAGAGAGTTGCCATTGGCAACAGGACTTGGTTCTGCAAGCACCCAGTTGCTCCACAGGCCAAGAAGCCTCAGTGTGCAACCAGCTCAACACACAGGGCACTTGCCACTCCTGTAGTCTGTCTGGCTTCTGCTTATCTGTTCCAGACTCCTTCCCTTTGAGATTGTGAGGGCTTTGCCCCCCTTCACCTCCCTTTCCTTCCATTCCTGTCCCTCTCAAGCAGTGGTTTAACACCCAAGAAGAGAGGAGCGCGTGTCCATCTGCGCCTTGCTTATGGCTGGAATTGCAGCCTGCCTGGGAAGGCCGTGCAGCGAACATTCCAGCTCTGGAATGTTTGAGATTAATCTGCTGGTACCAAGCATTTCCCCTTCCACAACTCCGCTTCCTCTTCCAACATGTGCTGCTCTTGCTCCTTCCCAGTAGCTGCATATAAACCCTCAACCTAACTATGTTATTCCAGTCTCACTCTGCCTTTTGTAATAGGGAGGATCTGGATTGCTTCTGCAGCTCTGCTTGCTGCTTGTAGCCCAAGGACTTGACAGAATTCAATGGCTCTTGGTGTTTTTCAGGGAAAACTCTATTCCCACAAGATTTCTCAATCTATATTCTTAATAATGCCCCTTAGAGAGCAAATGAAGCAATTGCAGCAGCGTTTGTGTGGGTTGGTGTGTTAAAAGCAGCTCTAGGGGGTGTGGAAGGGTGGGATTTGTGTCCTGCTCTTGGTCTTCTTTGGCTTGTCCACAAGAGCTCCCCCCTGGGACTGATATCACTGAGGTAGGGGGTATAAAAGCAAAGTGGGGTTGTTTTTCAGCAGACTAAATATCAGTTGCAAGTCTTTGTGGTGACAAGAGGCTTTTCAGTCTGTGAAGACGGGGTGCTTGAGAAACGTTGTCTGATGCTGTTTTGAAATTGGATTAATTTGGAAGCCGTGCTTGGGTAGTGTTGGAGCCGAACATAACGAGCGTTCTCTGAAAGCAGGAACACAGGTTAACACCTTATCTCTTCTGTAGCTTCTCCTTTTCTATTTTAACACTTGAGTTGCGTTTGAAAACGTGCTCGCAGCAAATTTTCCTGCCAGCTGCTCAGCCCGGCTAAAAGCTGTCAGTAACGGTCTCCAGTCCAGCCTATTTGGAGCCAGAGGCACACACAGAACCCAACCTGCCTCCTGCTTCTCTTTTCTGCACGATAAATATTTAGCCTCTTTGTGGGGGCAAACCTCCTCCTCCTCCCTGCTGTAGGGCGAAAGGGCTTTATTTGTAACGATGACTAATTAGCCCCTGGCTTATTCTGTGCTTGATGGCGGATGAATAACCCAGTTGATTAGGTATGGTTGTTACCCAGAAGGTGGCACAGAAATAGCTGCGGAGGTTTAAAAGTGTTTCCTTCTTCAGGTTTTGAGCGAGGCATCTGGTTTGTGGTGGCACGGGGCAACCAGTCTTACCGAGCCATTCAAACACCCCTCTGTCTCCATCCTCAGAGGGAATCTGAGCTCTCTTTTTCTCTGCTGGTGCCTTTCTGCTTTGCGGTTCTCCCAGAAACCACTCTGAGTGTGGTTTTGTGTTCCGTGTCACATTGCCTGGGCACGGGGAAGAGCGGCGTGACCTCCAGTCACTCAGCGCAGCTTCTCTGGCAGCAGCCTGACCCCTCGGAAGCGACAGAGCCGCTTGCTGATCACGAGACTCCGTTCTGATGTTTGACACGCACAGACAGGTTCCCTGGGATGAAGTATTCTTTTAAATAAGCGTTTACAGCAGCTAAAAATAAAAGCATCTTTGACATCTACGACTTTGTTGCTGCCTGTCAGGAAGAAAAGTTACAGGCTTGAGATCAATCACTTATGTCAGTTTAGAATACAGTCTTCAAAGGAGAAGAAAATCAGCTCCAGGAAGGGCATGGGGTTTGGAGTTCTTTAAAACTGATTTTTCTCCATTAAAAAAAGGAAAACAAACCCACAAAAACCAACAAACCAAGCAATCCAAACTGTATTATTGGAATCGTATTGGAATGGGGTAGAAATTTTAAGTGGCATAGAGTCATTTTTACTTGCCAGGTGAGTTTTACAGAGTTTCACAGTTTTTTGTCTCTCTTCATTATAAACGAGGCTGTATTTGCTTTGTTTTCTCACTGAGTGAGGCAATGGGGAGTTTTCTGTGAGGACTGGACTCGGTTTGTGATTGCTCTATTTTTTTTTTTTTTAATCCAGACTAGGCAACCATGTCAGCCAAAGCCATCTCTGAGCAGACGGGGAAGGAGTTCTTGTACAAGTTTATCTGTACATCCTCTGCCATCCAGAACCGCTTCAAATATGCCCGAGTCACCCCAGACACGGACTGGGCACGGCTCTTCCAGGACCACCCCTGGCTGCTGAGCGAGGTAAGGAGAGGGGCTGCTCTTCCATCATGAGGGAGCCTGGGATACAGCTCTGCTCATCCAAGCTGCTCACTGAGGGAGTGGCACATCGTTTGCTGCGAGCAGAACGGGGCTCTGGGTCCTTCCTGAGGGACCATTTTGCTGCTGCTGCTCTGCAACGAATCATTTGTGGCACTGATGGAGAAATAAGCCTTTCTTCAAGGCTGCTGTATCACTGCTTGGGGGCCTGATTATAACATCCCTTTAAGGACTCTGAGGTACTTGGGCAGAGGTTTCTGCAAGTGAGAAGCTTTTAAGAGCCACACAGGGGGTAAATGAGGATATTTTGGACAAAATGAGTCTCTTGGGATGTCAGTCCCTGTTCTCAAACCTAAAATCATGGAGTGCTCTCTCCACGTCTGGCTTTTGTGTTCAGTTGGGATACTGCTTAGCAAAACATCAGGGAAAACTTAATTTTCTTGCTTTTCCTATGCAAGATCTTTTATACCTCTGTTTAATAGCCATGAACTTTCTGTAGAGAAGGTGTAGCTGGAGCTCTATTTATTACTTGTCCAAACTGGCTCCTTTCCAGTGGTTAATTTTATGAAGACGCTCGCTGGTAGAACACAAATGTTTCCCGATCCTTGACTGACTGGCTGATGGATGCCCTGCGCTAAGTAATTAAATGTTCCATGCTCAAGTGCATGAGTGAATTGCTGAAAGGTAGCAGCAGTGCTTCTAAATAAGACCTGCAGAAGGCCAGAAGGGAGCAAGGGGACTGTAATTCCAGAAAAGGCTACAAGGTCCAGCAGAAATGGAGTAATAGGAAGGTGTTCATTGGAAGGGACCTCGAAGCCCATCCAGTTCCAACCCCTGGATCGCTCTCTGCAGAGAATTGCTTGCCCCAAATCACTTTCTGATGTTTCTTTCTTTTAATCCCTCTTGCACGGTGTTGTAGCGTTTGGTGGTGAAGCCAGATCAGCTCATCAAGAGACGTGGGAAGCTTGGGCTGGTTGGAATTAACCTCACTCTGGATCAAGTGCAGGTTTGGCTCAAACAGCGCCTGGGCCAAGAAACCACGGTGAGTGCTACCTTAGCAATGAAATAGAACGCCTTTTTGTTCTCTTTGCTGCCTCCCTGCACGCTGGGAGCTGGTGTGCAGGGATTTCTGTGGCTTTAATGCGTGTTATGCTGATGCCAAAGCTAGAAACTGTCCCACGTGTGAGCTTCTTGCTGGTAAATGGCATTGTGATAGGGTGCTCCTTGCTCCTGATGCTGCGGTGGGAGCTCCACAAGACTCGGTACCATCCTTTCCACTTGAGAACCAGCAGTTGGTATCTGGAAAGCTGGGTCTGATTGGCACCACTGCTTGGCTTTAACACCCAAAGCAGATTTAACAGGACGAGTATAAAGCTGTCATAAACCTGTCCTCTTATTGTAGCCAGCTGCTGTGTTTTGGCTGATGACTGTTACTTCAAGTCCTTATTTTACCTCGCTTCTGGCTGGCAAGATTTATTCTCCTGGGGACAACACTGCAGGGTTAATGATAGAGAAAAGTTTGCCCTCCCAGCTGCTGCGTGTCAGGAGCTGAGAGTTCTGCTCCTTCAAGGAAAGTGATGCCTTGGCCCTGCTATGATGGATTTGCTGCTGGGTCGAGCTCTAAGCCACTTAGCCCAGCCAGTGAGCCTCTTGTCCTGCCCCTTCTTACTGGGGAGAAGAAACCAACACCCGCCTCACCACAACGTCCTTGCCGGGAGCTGCAGGGAGCAACGAGGTCTCCCCTCAACCTCATTTTCTCCAGGCAAAACAGCCCCTGGGAAAGACAGCAGAGATGTGCCTGGGGGCAAATTATTTTCGAGCGCTGCTGGTAAATAGTTTGCCTTCTGCTGTCATAAGTGTGGATATTGGGCAAGCTTCATTGGTGTTTGTCTTGTTTTCTCCTAACAGATTGGTAATGCCAAGGGAATCCTAAAGAATTTTCTGATCGAGCCCTTCGTCCCTCACAAACAGGTGAGTTTGCCAAATAAAGTGTTAAAAAGTGCTTTTAAGTCTCTCTTGAGTTGCACGTGGCTTAGATGGGTTGATACAGTGGAGAAAGCCTGAGTTTGGGAGCAGGCTGTTAAGCTGACAGCATCGATACAGTGATCAGAGCTGTGTGCAGGGCAGTGTTGGTGTGAAGGGCTGTTAATAACTGTGCTGGTGGCTGTTACTCGGCTGGGAGGAGGTTGCGGATCACCCGAGAGGGACTGAGTTGGCCAAGGCAGCTTCCTGCTCCTCGAGTCTGGTATTTCTGAGTGTGGGTAACAGACTGTTGATGTGAGAGATCTCAGTTTGTGCTGGTGAAATCTTCAGACTCTGTGGTTTGCGGGAAGGGTGCAGTAAGCTAAGATAGAGGCGCTTCCAGTGCATGCAAGAAAGGACTTGGGTTTGCACTTCAGTTGGGCTGGAGCAGTTTCCTCCAGAAATGGCACAACCCTGGCATGTTTTGTTGGGATGAAGCTCTCCAGGCCCTGTGCCGCTCTCCTTCTGAGACCTGCACAGCCCTGGGGGTGTCTGGGCTGCTGCGATGCTTCTCCTTGAAAAGCTTAGCGTTGTTGCCCCTTCCCTAGCATTGACACGAGAGCCTCTTCAAGGGCTTCTCCGGTTGTGACTCGATGTTTGTGCCTGGGTCTGTGCAGGAGGAGGAGTTCTATGTGTGCATATATGCTGCCCGAGAGGGAGACTACGTCCTCTTCCACCATGAGGGGGGTGTGGATGTGGGAGATGTGGATGCCAAAGCTCAGAAGTTATTTGTGGCAGTGGATGAAAAGCTCAGTGAATCGGATGTAAAGAAACATCTCCTGCAGCATGCGCCAGCCCATCAAAAGGAGTAAGTACAGATGCTCGGTCCTGGGTATGTCCAGCCACTCAGAAGCTCCTCTGCTTTATTTCAGCACAATGTCCCTTCTGTTTCACCCTAAAACTTACTCTCCTGGCCTTCTTGCTGCTCTCAAGAATACGCCGTGCATCCTAAATCCTGATTCTTTGACCTTATCCAAGCCTCTTGTAAAACTCAAAATAAGCTTTCGTAGCACTTTGAGCCTTCACTTGACAGGAGCGCTTCTCAGTCTGCTGGAGCCTTGACCTCTGAGGTGCTGGAGACGTGTAGTGCATTTTGATCCCTCCTGCCAGTGTGGAAGAGTTCAGTGATAAGAAGTGAATCTGATGCCTGTTCAGAAATACATGCTCCCTCCCTTCCTCTGGTCCGGTCTAAGAAAGCGTTCTCTTGCTATCCGTATGCTTACTGCAAGCTTATCCATAGATCTCAAAGCTTTTTCTGTTTCTTCTGGCTATAAACTGGAGAGCAGCAGATTTAGACTAGACAGGAGGAGGAATTTCTCCACGGTGAGAGGCCCTGGAACAGGTTGCCCAGAGCAGGGGTGGCTGCCCCATCCCTGGAGGGATTCAAAGCCAGGCTGGATGGGGCTTGGAGACCCTGATCTGGTGGGAGGTGTCCCTGCCCAGGGCAGGGATGGAAATAGATGATTTTTAGGGTCCCTTCCAACCCAAACTATTTTATGATTTCCTTTAATTAGACGCCTAGTTATCTTAATGAGTCACGTTCCTTCCAACCTCAACGTTGTCAGTGACGGCATTGCTCAGCACTGCGAGGCTGAAGCCATCTATCACTGATAGTTCATTGCAATCTCTTCCCCATCTCAGCTAACGAGGCTTGGTTGTGTGTCTGACAGCGAGACGATGCTCGTCTGTCTCTCGGTGAGATTAAACAGACTGAACAGCTTTACGACTCTTGTGAGCCACTGTGTTCTCAGCAGAGTCTGGTGGAGTGTAATTAAGATGACTCATCAAGGTCTTCCTTTCCTTGAGTCATCACTGAGTCTTCTTCCAGAGAAGACGGATGAGAATGAATGAAATTGATACAGGGCAGATTTGCAGATTGCTGCTCATATAAATGAAACAGAGCAGACGGTGCTTTATCTTTGGCTGCTTTAATGAATTTGTGTTGTTTTTTTCACAGTGTCTTGGCAAGCTTCATCTGTGGCCTGTTCAACCTGTATGAAGATCTATATTTCACGTACCTCGAGATCAATCCATTAGGTAATGGATATTTTTGGGAAGAGGACTTTCTGTTCTGAAATACTGAAATGTGTAATTTATACTTCTCTGTTAAGTAGTTTGCAACAATACCAGGTGGCTTAGAGTCATGGAATGGTTTGGGTTGGAAGGGACCTCAGAGTCCATCCAGTTCCACCCTGGCCACGGGCAGGGACACCTCCCACTGGATCAGGAGCTCCAAGCCCCATCCAGCCTGGCCTTGAACCCCTCCAGGGATGGGGCAGCCACCCCTGTTCTGGGCAACCTGGGCCAGGGCCTCCCCACCCTCACAGCAAGAAATTTTCTCTCTAAGATCTCATCTCAATCTCCCCTCTTTCAGCTGAAAACCATCATATCCCTGAACTCTCTGAGCAAGAGCCCCTTCCAGTACTGGGAGCTGCTCTAAGGTCTCCCTGGAGCCTTTTCTTCTCCAGGCTGAACAACCCCAACTCTCTCAGCCTGTCCTCATACGGGAGGTGCTTCAGCCCTCAGACCATCTGTGGCCTCCTCTGGACTTATTTAAGAGATCCACGTCCTTCCATGCTTATGCAAAAGTAGTACAAAAGTGGCTTTGATGGGTCTTGCAGTTATTAGTTGAATTAATCTGAAATGGGGGCTACTTATAGGTGTTCTCTGTTTTCGAGCTTCCTGGTGGAAATGAAGGATTCCATTGAAAGGGATGTTAGGTCAGAACTGTTGAATCATAGAACCACAGAATCATAGAACAACCATGTTGGAAGAGACCCACTGGATCATCAAGTCCAACCATTCCTATTCTGATAAAAACAGCCCTTGAGCAAGGCCCTGGTCTGTGACTGTGGTCACTCATCAATTCTGAAGGGAGCTCTCTGGGCTTGGTAAATGCAATTTAAGAGACTGATGTGAAAGGGAACCAAGGTGACTTCACTTTTGTAATGATCTCTCTATCAAATTTGATGGGTAAATCAGTAACACATCTCTGTATAGAAGGGGGTCTAATACTGATGTATTTGTCAAATGCAGTGGTGACCAACAATGGTGTCTACATCCTCGACTTGGCTGCGAAGATTGATGCAACTGCTGACTACATCTGCAAAATGAAATGGGGGGATGTGGAGTTCCCCCCTCCCTTTGGCCGGGAAGCTTACCCAGAGGCAAGTAACACCCCACCACGGCCCAAATTCCTCTCTTGTGTCTCATAAACTTAAAAGTTAAGATGTGAATGCCCCTGCTTTCATGAGAAGTGATGAAAAAGAGGAGGCCTGCAGGCAAACTTCTTGTTTTAAAGTTCTCTCAGAATTCCCTGGGTTTGGACTGCTTCATACAGAGCCTCCCAGCAGCTTCTGTTGGAAGCAGAGCTCTCTGCTTAATTACTCGTTACTTATTTCAGGTGACTGTTCTGCCATCTCCAAAAGGGTTTTTTTTTGTCCTGACGTTTTTTTATTTTGATAATTATAATTATGCTTCTGCTGGGGAAAAGGTTTTTGTAACGCAGCCAGGAAATCCATTTAGCTCTTTCTCTCTCCATGTGGCTTGCTGGATGCCAATACTTAACACAATTTGCTCTTAAAAGGATTAATTCAGTTTTCATCTCTGAATTACCCCTCTGCGAGTCCCCGGGAAGGTTATTACCGCGATGTCTCTGCTAAGAATTTTAATGAACCCCTGGTGAAGTGCTTCACTCGGAGCAAACACGCTGTGACACAGGAACACTTTGCTGAGCCAAATGGCAGCGCTCTCGGTGCTGATGTTCTTGGCCGCAGCGCAGCCAGAGTGCGTAACCTTGGGCATGTGATTTCCAAACTTCCTCTGGTCTCAGTCTGCGCACACAATCGGAACAAGACATTTCAGACTAGAGGCGTTTGGTTTTGTGGAACTGTGAAACCTGGGAGCTTCCCAGGGCTGAGCGGGCAGTGGAGGAGGCTGCTGTTGATGCACAGGTCAGGGAAACACAACGAACAGTCAGCTGTGTTTCCCAAGCTTTTCATGTGCAAACAGGATAAATCTGCTTCTGGGTCTGTGCTCTACAAGTGAAGTAACATGAAATTTATTTCTAACTATCACTTGCTTGTGGCAGGTGAAGTCAGGCCTTGTAAAAACAACTTATGCTTTGGAGGGTGTGATTTTTATCTTCTGAGAGAATCAAAATTCAAGCAGATGCTCAGGTTGATTCCCTTTAAATTTGTTACGTGGAGAATGGTCCAAGCTGTTTCTGTCCAGTCGTAGAATGTCCTGACTTGGAAGTGACCCACAAGGATCATTGAGTCTAACTCCTGATCCTGTACAGAACAACCCCAGTATTCACACTGTGGGTCTAAAGGTGTTGGCCGAATGCTTATGGAATATAATCAGTGCTGTGATTACTTCCCTGGGAGCTGTTTCAGTGCTCCACCACCCTCTGAGTGAAGACCCTTTCCCTCCTTTCCTTGTCCTATCATTCCCTTAGGTCCTGTCATTGCTCACCAGAGAGAGGAGATCAGCGCTTGTTCCTCCTCCTGCTCTTGTGAGGAAGCTGCAGACCCCAATATCTCCCCTCGGTCTCCTATTCCAGGATGCATTTTGTCTTGCAGAACACATAACACATGTTAGTCCAGGCCCTGAGAGATGAAGCTGGGCCTCTGCCCCTTACAAAAATGGTGTTTGTAGTTCTGCTCTCCCCTCAGTTGTAGTTGAGAATAGATGTGGGAGCTCTACATGTCCAGATGAGCCCAGCATGATGATGAACCCTCTGGTTTGGAAAAGGGAGGATGCAGAAGGAAGCTAAAATTGTGTGCTGCTCTCTCTGCAGGAGGCCTACATCGCTGATCTGGATGCAAAGAGCGGAGCCAGCTTGAAGCTCACTATTCTCAACCCCAAAGGCAGGATCTGGACCATGGTTGCTGGTGGAGGCGCCTCTGTGGTTTACAGGTAACAACAATGAGGTTTTCAGACAAGGGTGTGGATGTACAGTGCTTGAAGAAAATAATTGATGCAGCCTCTGGAAAGGAGACGGTTCTAAAGTGATCTTTCCCGTGCTGTGACTGCTCAGGGCCTCTTCAGAATGAAAATGCTGTACTGATTTCTAATCAGGGTGTAGAATGTAGTGCACCATAGAGATCATTTAATTGTGGGAGGATGGGTTATGGTTTCTTTTTGACTTGGAAAGCTGTTTATAGTAATGTTGTTGGTGTGGTAGTCACTAGATTCCCATCGTGTCTAAGAAGTATAACAAGATTGTAGTAGAAAGGATGGATCTGTTTGAGTGAGTCCAGAGGAGGCCACAGAGATGATCCCAAGGGCTGGAGCTGCTCCTAGATGAGGACAGGCTGAGAGAGGACAGGTTGTTCAGCCTGGAGAAGAGAAGGCTCCAGGGAGACCTTAGAGCAGTTTCCAGTGCTGAAAGGGGCTCCAGGAAAGCTGGGGAGGGGCTCTGGATCAGGGAGGGCAGGGAGAGGACAAGGGGGAACGGTTTTCAGCTGAAAGAGGTTGTGATGGGATCTTGGGGAGAAATGTTTCGTTGTGAGGGTGGGGAGGCCCTGGCCCAGGTTGCCCAGAGCAGGGGTGGCTGCCCCATCCCTGGAGGGGTTCAAGGCCAGGTTGGATGGGGCTTGGAGCCCCTGGTCCAGAGGGAGGTGTCCCTGCCCGTGGGGAATTGGAACTGGGTGGGCTTTGAGTTCCCTTCCAGCCCAAACCATTCCATGATTAATAGGAGAGCAACTTTTTCAGCAGACCCAGGATCAGTCTGTTACAAGTCGCATCGTCCAAAGTGATCTCTTAACTTTTTTTGTTACAGTGACACCATTTGTGACCTGGGGGGAGTGAATGAACTGGCCAACTATGGGGAGTACTCGGGAGCCCCAAGCGAGCAGCAGACCTATGACTATGCTAAGACCATCCTCTCCCTCATGACAAGAGAAAAGCACCCTGAAGGTAAGGGAGTCTCTGCAATTTCAGGGCTGGTCAGCTGTGGAACTGCATGTGGGGCAAAAACTGAACAAATCTGGGTTGTTCTGATGCTCAGACATCCCTGGCAGAGCTCATGCACTGCTGCCTTCTGAGGGAAATAGTGATGTCTCGCTCTCAGCTCCTGCTTCTGAAACGGGACTTGTGGGTTGCGGCGCAGCAGAGAGCAAACGTGGCTCTAGAGATCCTTATCAGAAAATTCAAAGCTCTTATCTCTTCAGCTCTGCTGAACACAAGTTACTGCTGGCTAGTCTGACCTGCAGCACTGTTTTACTTCCTGTCCCATACTGCTTTGTGAACTTGCAGTACTTTGTGCTCTTAAAACTGTTTTATTTGTGCGTTTCTTCCCTCAGGTAAAATCCTGATCATTGGCGGCAGCATTGCCAACTTCACCAACGTGGCAGCCACTTTTAAAGTAAGTGACACTTCAAAGGCATCAGCAGATGCTCACAGTTATCATCTCCAAGCTGTTCTCCTCTGTTCTGTGTTGTGTGGAAGCTGACAGTGGATCTCCTCCAGGAGTTCTTGAGATGATGAGACAGGGTGAACATTAGACTGTCCAGCTCACCTGTCCTGGATGTTTCTTTCAGGGCATTGTGAGAGCCATTAAGGATTACCAAGGCCCGCTGAAGGAGCATGAGGTGAGGATCTTTGTGCGAAGAGGAGGCCCAAACTACCAGGAAGGATTGCGTGTCATGGGAGAAGTTGGTAAGGACCAACTATTTCTGTAAGTTTTGTTCTCGCATGTTGTTTTTTAAACCCTCTTTCTGCTGAGCTGCTGCGAGGTTAAGTGCTTCGCTTTAGCAGGTGCTTATCTTGTTTCTTTTTGCTCCAAGGCTGACTGTTGTTGTTTGCACACACAGGGAAGACCACTGGCATCCCCATCCATGTCTTCGGCACAGAGACTCACANCTACATCGCTGATCTGGATGCAAAGAGCGGAGCCAGCTTGAAGCTCACTATTCTCAACCCCAAAGGCAGGATCTGGACCATGGTTGCTGGTGGAGGCGCCTCTGTGGTTTACAGGTAACAACAACGAGGTTTCCAGGGAAGGGTGTGGATGTACAGTGCTTGAAGAAAATAATTGATGCAGCCTCTGGAAAGGAGACGGTTCTAAAGTGATCTTTCCCGTGCCGTGACTGCTCAGGGCCTCTTCAGAATGAAAATGCTGTACTGATTTCTAACCAGGGTGTAGAATGTAGTGCACCATAGAGATCATTTAATTGTGGGAGGATGGGTTATGGTTTCTTTTTGACTTGGAAAGCTGTTTATAGTAATGTTGTTGGTGTGGTAGTCACTAGATTCCCATCGTGTCTAAGAAGTATAACAAGATTGTAGTAGAAAGGATGGATCTGTTTGAGTGAGTCCAGAGGAGGCCACAGAGATGATCCCAAGGGCTGGAGCTGCTCCTAGATGAGGACAGGCTGAGAGAGGACAGGTTGTTCAGCCTGGAGAAGAGAAGGCTCCAGGGAGACCTTAGAGCAGTTTCCAGTGCTGAAAGGGGCTCCAGGAAAGCTGGGGAGGGGCTCTGGATCAGGGAGGGCAGGGAGAGGACAAGGGGGAACGGTTTTCAGCTGAAAGAGGTTGTGATGGGATCTTGGGGAGAAATGTTTCGTTGTGAGGGTGGGGAGGCCCTGGCCCAGGTTGCCCAGAGCAGGGGTGGCTGCCCCATCCCTGGAGGGGTTCAAGGCCAGGTTGGATGGGGCTTGGAGCCCCTGGTCCAGAGGGAGGTGTCCCTGCCCGTGGGGAATTGGAACTGGGTGGGCTTTGAGTTCCCTTCCAGCCCAAACCATTCCATGATTAATAGGAGAGCAACTTTTTCAGCAGACCCAGGATCAGTCTGTTACAAGTCGCATCGTCCAAAGTGATCTCTTAACTTTTTTTGTTACAGTGACACCATTTGTGACCTGGGGGGAGTGAATGAACTGGCCAACTATGGGGAGTACTCGGGAGCCCCAAGCGAGCAACAGACCTATGACTATGCTAAGACCATCCTCTCCCTCATGACAAGAGAAAAGCACCCTGAAGGTAAGGGGGTCTCTGCAATTTCAGAGCTGGTCAGCTGTGGAACTGCATGTGGGGCAAAAACTGAACAAATCTGGGTTGTTCTGATGCTCAGACATCCCTGGCAGAGCTCATGCACTGCTGCCTTCTGAGGGAAATAGTGATGTCTCGCTCTCAGCTCCTGCTTCTGAAACGGGACTTGTGGGTTGCGGCGCAGCAGAGAGCAAACGTGGCTCTAGAGATCCTTATCAGAAAATTCAAAGCTCTTATCTCTTCAGCTCTGCTGAACACAAGTTACTGCTGGCTAGTCTGACCTGCAGCACTGTTTTACTTCCTGTCCCATACTGCTTTGTGAACTTGCAGTACTTTGTGCTCTTAAAACTGTTTTATTTGTGCGTTTCTTCCCTCAGGTAAAATCCTGATCATTGGCGGCAGCATTGCCAACTTCACCAACGTGGCAGCCACTTTTAAAGTAAGTGACACTTCAAAAGCATCAGCAGATGCTCACAGTCATCATCTCCAAGCTGTTCTCCTCCGTTCAGTGTTGTGTGGAAGCTGACAGTGGATCTCCTCCGGGAGTTCTTGAGATGATGGGACAGGGTGAACATTAGACTGTCCAGCTCACCTGTCCTGGATGTTTCTTTCAGGGCATTGTGAGAGCCATTAAGGATTACCAAGGCCCACTGAAGGAGCATGAGGTGAGGATCTTTGTGCGAAGAGGAGGCCCAAACTACCAGGAAGGATTGCGTGTCATGGGAGAAGTTGGTAAGGACCAACTATTTCTGTAAGATTTGTTCTCGCGTCTTGTTTCCTAAACCCGCTTTCTGCTGAGCTGCTGCGAAGTTAAGTGCTTCACTTTAGCAGGCGCTTATCTTGTTTGGTTTTACTCCAAGGCTGACTGTTGTTGTTTGCACACACAGGGAAGACCACTGGGATCCCCATCCATGTCTTCGGCACGGAGACTCACATGACAGCGATTGTGGGCATGGCACTCGGCCACCGGCCCATCCCCAACCAGCCGCCGGCTGCGGCGCACACAGCTAACTTCCTCCTCAACGCCAGCGGCAGCCCCTCGGTGAGTCAAATCCCCTCTGTCAACGCTTCAGGGGCCTCCTGAAGGCACCTTCCCCTGCCTGAATGGGTCAGAAATGGGTCTTGGCCACTGTTGTATTTGTGCAAAGCTCTGGGAAGATTCAAGTGACTCTGCCTAGTTTATCAGGAAGGTCCCTCTAACTTAATCCACCTCGCTCGTGCAGAATGTGACCCCTAAAAACCAACAATGTGATTCTTGCATCTACTGGAAACTTGGTCATTTAGGAGTTTTCCCCTGCTTGACTGAAATGATCCTCCAGTGGTTTTCTTTGTCTCTAACATAGCCCAAGTGGCCACCTCCTCCTGCCTGCTCCAGGCCTTGTCTGGCTCACTCTCTCTCACTGACTCGGCTTCTGCATCTTTCAGACTCCCGCTCCGAGCAGGACGGCTTCCTTCTCGGAGTCCAGACCGGATGATATTGCTCCAGCCAAGAAGTCAAAGCCAACAGCACCACTTGGTAAGTCCTGCATTGGAAAGGATCTTCGGCTCCAAAAAAAAAGGGAATGTGGACTGGACTAGTGCTTTTTCTGGATGTAAAGGGAAGTGGTTCTGCAGAGCCCATCGCAGGCGCTCTGGTGTCGGGATGACAGCAGCCAACTGTGTCATTGCATGAGTGATTCTCTCTTTAACAGATTCAATCCCAGCCTCAAGACCTGGTTCAGGTAGGACACGTGTGCATAGCTGAGTGTGTCTGGCCTTGCTGGCAGCTGACTTAGTTCTTGGTTTTGTTGCTTTTTTTCCTCTCCAGAAGTTCCCAGTTTTGACTGGGCCTTCCCTTCCCTCCTGCCCAGTGTTTTTAGCTCTCACCCCATAAATTCCATGTTTTTTCACGTGCACATCACATTCCTCTGCACAAAAACATATTTCTGGAGGAGAGAGAGGGACAGGTCTCAACCTTTGGGTTTTTTTTTTCCTTCCCTCGACACAGTCTTTGGGGGCAAAACGAGATGTAGGCGTATAGTGTGAAGCTTTTTCCGTGCTGTCAAAAAGAAGGAATCATTAACTATGCCTAAACTGGCCTTTTGTTTCATAGGGAAACGTGATAGTGCAGGTGCTGTGTTTGAGCCTTGAAGGGCACAGGAAAGTCATGGAATGAACTGAATGTTCTCGTTGCTGTATCAGTTCAGCAAACCCATTAAAGCTCGTGCTTGGTGTAGTTCTGGGGATGTTAAGCACTCTCTTGAGCCCCGTGCTAGATGAGAATCAACTGCTGAATCAGGGTCACAGTAGAGCTTTGAGCCATCTGCCCTGTCCTAAGGGGAAGGACAGTAC
Source organism: Piaya cayana (assembly GCA_013389865.1). Taxonomy (NCBI): domain Eukaryota; kingdom Metazoa; phylum Chordata; class Aves; order Cuculiformes; family Coccyzidae; genus Piaya; species Piaya cayana. The sequence goes on from WAAB01009915.1 coordinate 23,479, forward strand.
GAGGGGGACTTGGCTGCCTCCTTGCGTGGGCTCAAAGGGCATCAGCTTTCTGTACTCACATTTTCCTGTTTCTAGGAATACTGGTGTTACTTCCTTGCAGACGCCTATTTTAGAGTAGAGTTTCCTTGTATCGAGTCATGTGGCTGCACAGCTAAACTGTGAACATGTGGGGCTGGAGAGCAGTGACTGGTTTCTTGTTGAAGCCAGAAGAACAGTGTCCTGTTTGATGTCTTCTGTGTTTACCTTGGAAAGGCAAAAAGAAATTGGCTGTAGACTGAGCTGGGATCAGCAGCTGGATCAGCTCTTAGTTCTTAACGAATGAACTCTGCCTTGGAGTCAAAGGGAAGAGCTCAACCTTTTGCTGTGACTCGTGGTGTAAATATCTTTGAAGCAAGCGGCGCTTCCTCGCTGGTTGAACCGTTCCCTTTCCTGTGACTGGCCTCCAAGCCAAGTTTTGGCCCCTAAATAAATTTTTGAGCCAGCAGGTTTGGATTGAATTCTGATCAAATACTAAAAACAAAAGCTCAGCTTGTAGAGAGTTTTTTGCTTTCTTTGTCCCTTCCATCTCCTGCTTGTGATTTCCTATCGCCGTACTGCAGTGCCCTGGCAGACACAGGAGGCAAACCTGCAGGTCTAGTAGGTTCTAGGCCGTGTGCAAAGAAATAAGATTCAAAGTTCCCCTTCTTCTTCAGCTTTGCAAAATAAAACTGTCTAGGGGGAACGTGAATGGCCCATACGAGAAGAGAAAGAGGCAGTTTTGACTTATCTCCTCTCCTAGGCCAGTTCCTCTGTTGTGATTTAGCACTTGCTCATTTTGTGGAACCCTCAAACCTGGCTGTTGTGTTCAGAAAACCCTGGGAAGGGGGATGCTGCTTCATCTGCAGTTTCTTCCTTGACTTGACCGTGTGGCTCTGTCCTGCAGTTCAGTTCAGAGGGAGGGGAATACGCTCACGTAGGAGACTTTCAGCAGGCGTTTGGCAAAGCTGCAGCTCTGGTCTCGCATGGATGTACATTTTCATTGTGTGTTGGTTTTTTCCCCCTCTCTCCCTGAGCAGGTAAAGCCACGACCCTGTTCAGCCGTCACACCAAAGCGATCATTTGGGGGATGCAGACCCGGGCCGTGCAGGGAATGCTGGATTTCGATTACGTTTGCTCCCGGGACGAGCCTTCAGTAGCTGCCATGGTTTATCCATTCACGTAAGTGGCCTGCATTGACTGCGTTGATTTTCTGACTGCTTCCCTCACACTCCTCCGTTAGCTTCCTCCTCTTCCTCTCCACTCTTCAGCGTAGCCCTGCCCATCTCTGCTTCAGCACCTTCTCCCATGCTCCCTCCAACCATCAGGCTGGCTTTGCAGGCTGCTTCCCGTCTCCCCCAGCCATTGATTTCTGGCTGCTCTGTTGAAACACCTTAATATTTGCACAATTTAACTCCCACTTCATGCTCTCCTAGAGGGTGTCCAAACTCTGTTTCTCCACTCAGCAAGCAAGGCAGGCACGACTAGTCTGGGCTCTTCACCAGCCTGCTGCCTTAGCAGAGGCATTTAATGCTGTGTAAGGTTTCTTCCACTCCCCTACAGTTTGCTGCATGCTTAGAATCATAGAACAACCAGGTTGGAAGAGACCCACCAGATCATTGAGTCCAGCCATTCCCACCAGCCTCTAATCCATGTTCCTCAGCAAGACACCTTGTGTCTTGACACCGTGTCAAGACACCTGGATTTGTGCCTGCAGCAGCTGGAGTTTCCCCCTCCAAATATTAGCTGGAATCAGAGCAGCCCTGCTGAAAGACTTAACACCGTCTGTCAGCCACACCAAATTAGATGTAAAACCCTGTATATCTTGTCCATACCCTCTCCTGTGGCAGTATTCTTGTGGCAGGCAGGAAGGATGTGGATCCCTCAGTGGGTATTTGCCCTCTCTTGCCTTATCCCCACAGCTAATGAGGATGTGGGGCTATCGGATATTATAAACCACCCTCTGGTGGAGCCT
>WAAB01009919.1:0-12404 GCA_013389865.1 Piaya cayana
GTGAAATATAGATATTATGTAAACCTATCACACAGTTCTTCCAGCCCATACATGCCAAATGTTCTGGCTACCAAAAATCCAAACTATAGCTACACAGGATCTGTACTAAGAAGCTTGTTTCCTTAACTCCTCCAGCAACTTCCTCCCCATCCTCCCCCAACCCTTTTTCTGCAAGGAAAACCTGAGTTCTCAGCACACAGCCTCATTTCAACAACAGTAGTTACATCAAATGTTATAGAGTCAATAACTGACTTGAATTTCAACCCTGTATTATTCTGTACTTGCCTTTACAAATAAGGAATAACACATATCATGCACCATATGGCTACGAAATCTACAAAACAGTAAAAATGTCTTTAAAAATCTAAACCTTCCAGAATATTCTGTACAAATGGAGAAGTTCAGAAACTGAACCACTGCTATACCTTCCAACTGAATACATAAATAAGAGGTGGACCTCAGTTATATGAAGTGTCTGGTAATTCATAGCTCCAGAGGAAGTAAAGATGTTAAACAATACCAATACAACACTCCTTTCTAATGTCTGAAGTCCTAGACAGAATCTCTCAACAAAATCAGAACTTCATTATTTTAATACTCACTTTTACTGAACACATGTGTTTTTCACATTATCACACTGAAATAAAGGATTATGTTGCAAGATTTCAAAACTTCTCAATTGGAAGTCACCAATCAGACAAATTAAAAACAAAGATAAAGCCTACACTCTGCATTTTCACAAGTCTTGGAAAACAACTTCTTGTTGACTTCATGTCTTGCTCAGTATATGCCTACAAAGCTCCACATTTTCTCAGACTCAATGGGAAAATACCTTAAATTACATAGAAACAGTTGTATGTGTTCCCACCCACTCTTTAGCAAGCCACTTCAGTTTGAAACTGCTATTTCAGAAAACAACTAGCTTTCTTCCTTTTTAAGGTTCACCTAAAGTGTCCTGCAGTTTGCAGTCCTTACTTGATTTCTGCCATTCTAGTTTAAAAATCAGCAATCATTTTCAAGGCAATTTCAGCTTTGTATGAGAAAAACATTGTTCTGGTACACAAGCCAATCTTAGAATTGCAGCTGAGCACAGCATGCAAAAGACAGATGAACTTTCCAAAGTAATCAGCTATTATTTATTTTCCTTGGACAAATATATGAAATTAAACTGGATTATACTATTTATCAAAAGACATCCAAAAGTATCAAAGGATTGTCTTCCAGACTAGACGACCAAGCGCATTCAATTTTCTCCATAATTGCCTTAGGGAGAGCCTAAAAGTTTTTTGGCCCTTACAATACTCTACCACAAACCAGCATTGCTTTAATATGACTTTGCATACAGATAAGGATATTGTATTAACAAATGATAGGGTTCACATCACAGTGACAATGTGAAAAATACTTGTTTATGGAAGTTTGTACCTATGGCAATAAGCGTGACAGTATTCATTTTCTGCAGTTGCCAGACACAAAAAGATACCAATATCCCTTGGGTTGCGGATTCGGGAACTGGTTGTAGATACCTATTCAGTTAAAGTTCAAAGTTCTCACCAGAGGGAAAAGGAGTCACTGTTTCGCTGCAAGGGTCACAGGCATCTCTTGCACCTCTGCGTTATCAGTGCCATGTTGCTGCTGCTGCTGCTGCCCAGGATAAAGCACTGCCCACTGAGGGCTTATGCTCTCCATTCTTCCCATAGCACATGGGTTCCTTATTCTTCTCCACCCTGTGTGCCATCCTACCTCCCTCCCTCTCTCCAATCCTTTCAAGTATTCCTAGCAGCCTCCCGTTATTAGAGCAGTTATTATGGATCTGTGTTACTGTGGCCCATGCAATGCAGCAGGTGGAGCATCTGCAGCTTGGCACTGACTTTGTCTCAGGTGCTGTGAGTACATGGATTTGAGGGAAGGTTCTTTGTCCCCACAAAATGGGGTCAGTTTCTTTCTTCTCTCTTTGCCTGAGAGCTGCTGGAGGAATCCACCATGTGGATACTCCACCTCTGGAGGTCTTCACGGCCAGGCTGAATGAGACTCTGAGCAATCTCATCCAGTGGAAAGTGTCCCTGTGGCAAGGACTTTGGAATTGGATGATCTTTAAGGTCCCTTCCAACCCAAGCCATTCTATAATTCTATGATCTTTCAGCAGACTAGCATCACTTTGCAAGACTCATTGTTGTTAAGTGAAAACTGCTTATTACCTGTTTTCCCAGCTCCACTCTCTCCTGTAATAAGGATGCACTGGTCTTTGTCCTGGTCTCTTAGAGATCTGTATGCTTCATCTGACAGAGCAAAGCTGCAAAGTAAGAAAGAGTCAACTGAGAATTACTTAAAACCATTATCAACAATAACTACAATCTCTTCTTGCATCCAGGTACAGGGGAAAAAAACCCAAAACCAGAAGAACAAAAACCACACACAAAAAAATATCCACAAGTGCTAATGTTCTGTAAATGGTGACACAATCACATTTCAGACTATAAACACCCACAGAGGCAAAAAGGATACTTTTTCTCAGTGGTTTATTTAAGACTTCCTCCAGCAAGTACAATCTGTAAGTTTTTCTAAAGATAGCAGGATCAACACAAATGCACAAAATTTCAGGGAAATTCAGGTACCTTTCTTCATTGAATAAAACGTCATATTTGCCATCAAACAAAATGTCAATGCCTCAACAGGAAGTGCTCTGTCTGAAGACATTTAAGAAAAAGGAAACAAGAGAATCTTAAGTGCTTATAATGCCATAAACTGCAATTTCTACTCTGAAAAGTATGAAAAAAATCTCAGAACTTTACAAAATTTATTTTAAGCATGCAGGTATTGATGGACCTCTGCATAAACATGCAGAAGTGTTTCCCAATAAGTATGTTCTTAACTCAGTAAGGGTGATATCATGTAGTGAAATTAAAGATTACAGGAAGAACAGCTTTTCTGTACCAATAATGTTTTTCCATGCAGCACAGAGCATCACGACTCTGAAACTACTGGGCTACAATTTGAATCCAGATGTCTCTGTTGCCATATAGCAGCATGTATTTTAGAGAAATATAGATGTGCTACTTGTATTTATTTTTCTTTAGCAGTAATTTTGAGGCAGAGAAAGAGTAATACCAATTTTGTTTCAACTTCATTTTTCAGTTCATGGAGTAACATTGTTCTCAAAACTGAGCATTATCATAGAATCACAGAATCACAGAACCCTTTAGAAAAACTTAAGCAAGGACATGAAAGAAAAGAAAAAAAAACCAAAGAAGGCAGACTTGTGTTACACAACTTAAAGAATAAATCCAGTGGTCAAACATGGCATAAACTTACATGAAATAAATACCCATTCAACAGACCAAAAGCTTTGTCGGATTACTGCAACTAGTAAAATATTTAATGTTTGTATGTACTTATAAGTGAATCTTGTTTATTATTTACATTGCTGTTGCAGGCTCAACGCCCTTTTTAGAAACTTGATTCTACTAGAGCTCAGGAGCTTCAAATTCACCCAATAACTACAAATGGATCAAGCACTTGTTTGGATTAACACAGCCATACAGTGGTTCCACAGGCAACTGCAGTCCCTTTATAGACAAGCAAGCTTTTTGTCTTGGAACTAGTTAGGGGTAGCATGGACATTCAAATATTAAACCTATATATATTCAATTTAGTTCATACTTATTGCTTCCACTGTCCCTTTACCCAGGCAGTTCTTCATGGCTTCTCTTTCCCCAAAAAAATTTATGAAGAACATGTCATGTTGCCCCCAATTTATCATAACAAGCATGTGCAACATTTAAACTTCTTCATCCCTCATCAGTATTAGACTCATTTCATAATTGTTTATTTGGATTTTGGCTTTGTTTGCCTGTTTGTTTTTATGGTGGCATAATGTTATCAGCCTAGCCACCCTGCAAGAGACCAGTATACCTAGCAAATGGTACACCGAAAAGGCTGAAAAATGGGTAAATTAAATGTTATGGCTCCTTTGCTAAAAATAATCAAACTATCTCCTCCCTCTCTAGTTCCTGCCAATGATGCTCCCATCATTGATTCCTCCTTTTTATGTCCCCTTCCTGTTCTCTTCTCTCCTGCAGCACATCTGCCTGTCTAGTTGCATGGCCAACCAAAGGCCCCACCTCTCTCACTGCTCTTTTCGCCAACTTATACGTTTAAGGCACTAAATTACATTCTTCTCTCTGCCTGAACGAACGACTGAGCCATCCACTTAACAACCACATTCAAAGGTCATTAACTCCTTTTGACACATATACCAATGAACTCAAATTAAGACTGATCTCTTAAAACTTACTACTGCTATGGTGATTGAAGCATTTGAACTCAGTAGTTCAAGGGGAGGTGAAAATGTGTTTACAAGAAAGAAGACGACTGTCATGGTTTTAGCATTGCAACAAAGTCAATTTGTGATGTGGCCAACATGCTGGATAACTAGCAAAAGAAAAAAAAATATTCTGCTGCTTCTGAGAGACCATGACACAACTTCTGGCACCCACTTTACTGTCCAGAATCCAAACTACAGTAGAAATAACACTTTGCCAGACACTCTTACAGGACATATTTAGGAAGTGAATAATATTCATTGAGTGCTACTGCAGATACAGTTTTGTAAACTAAAGAGTCTAACATGCAGCACTCAGAAGAGTTTATTCCTGTGCACATTACATTCATTTTTGCAAGGAAAAAAAAAGGCAGTAGAATGAAGAGGAAAGATACAAAACTACACTGAGCATTCATAGGCCATGTGAGAGAATGTAAATACTAATGCCATGGCTTCCATAAGTTTCATTCAGGAAACTGGCTTTCAGCAGAAAGGTAAGACTCTGAGATGCTTTTCAAACTTACAGACTGGATGGCTCATTCGCAGCCATTCAACTATTATTTCACTGTTGAAATAACTTCCTTGGCAGTAGTTTCATGGTGAAAAATGAAGTCAGCATCAAGCACAGTGAAAGTATTTTCTCTTTTGATATACTGAGTTATGAGATAATCAGCTTAGTAACCATTCATCTTTTCTATACACTGAATTTTAGTTTCCCAAGAGCCTCTGCCAACATATTTTACAGTGTGATGTATTTATTAACTCTGCTTGCACTGCATAGTTAAAACCACAAAATCATACTCCTTCAGCAGTAAAAGAGAAAGCAATGCTGCAACAAGACTTCTGAAGTTGGAGAAGAGAGTGGGATTTCATTCTGTTCTGATTTTAATCCAGTCTAGTCAGAAATGAACTATGGTGATTCTATGATTCTATGAAATGTTTGGCATACCTTACCTTTTCTTCAATCTTCTACACAACCTAGCAAAGCCTAATACTTCACAAGTATATAAATTATTACCTACCATAGATGAAAGAAAAAAATTAGTTGACTCCTTTTAAAAGAAGTTTTGCTTACACACTTATCAAAAGTTACCCAGCAGAAGTGTTCTAAAATTAACCTCTGACACTTTAATCACTGCTCCAAGAATTCAACTGGAAGAGGCAAAACCAAGAGTGCATTTAAATAACTAAGATGTGTTTGTCTTTCTGGCATTGCATAAAAAACATCAGACACATTTATGCCAGAGCCTGAAAAAAGATCTTTATCTCAAAGAAAAAGATAGATCTATTTGTTTGGTATGTCAGCATTAATGGCACACCATTACAACTCCCAGTCCTTCCTATCTATCATTGTCTTTTATCTTTGCAATAAAAAACAAACAAACAAAAAAACATTAAGTCTTTGGGTTCAAACACCATTTGTTCCAAAAATATAATTTTATGCTATTCCCTATTTATTACAAACATATGAAATGTTTTAACATCAGTTTAGTTTAACACATTTTAATGATCTGTAGACCACAAAGAACCTTTCTATCATTTCCCCTTTAGCACCATTAAGAAAGACGGCTTTGTAAAGTAAACATTTGCAACCATTGGTTTAAATCACATATCGTTCTTTGAACCACCTCACAATCGCAGAGTCTAAGTAAAATTTTAGAATAGTTTGTATTTTAAAAAGCAGTCATAAACCATGTGTTTTGAATTAACTGGTGAGTGTGTCAGCAGTGTCATTTACCATACTTATAATAAGCTCTCCCTTGATTTTTACGTTTTCATGAAAGAAGATGACATTTTCCTACCACAACAAACAGAAATATTTACTAGAGTTCTCTTTTAGCTAGGATTTAAGTATAGAAGCAATTTCAAATTAAAATGCCACCCATACCTAGCTCAGTAAGAAGACTCTGGTTTTTTATAGCTCAGCTTTTTCAGCCACATAGTTCCAGATGGCCAGATCTGTCACAAAGTCCTAATTCAAACAAACTAACAAAGGGAAATGGCAAATAGGCCTCCAAGGGGAATTTCCAAATGGCTTCAGCAATTTTCAGCAGCACAACAGCATCTCTATATTCTAACAAACACCAGGGTCAGAAAAAGATAGGAACAATGTTCTGACCCACTCACTCCAAACCAAGAATCAACTGCTTCTGCTTCATTTGAACACCACAATTGCACCGGGGTAAAAACATTGCTCTTATTGTCATAATCAATCTGTGCAAGTTTAGCTAATGTTCTGGGCAGCTGGGACAACCTATCTTCTCCTTTACCATCTGACATTAAAGAATACCTGCTTTATGATGTGGAGACCAAGTATGGTTTCCTTCAGGTTTCTAAAGGTTTTTGCATAGCAGTGTGAAAATGGTCCATGGAAATATAACTCCTGAAAATATAATTTTGAATAAGAGTGGGGCACGGAAAATTATTGGCTTTGATTTTTGTATCCAGTCAACAAATCCGTCAGACCAGGAGCCAAAGTTCCCTTGGAAGGAATGGGATCCAAACTTATCATCCCTGTGTCTTCCACATCCTGAATATCTGGCACCAGAATACATTCTCTCTGTGAGCTGTGAGACAGCCAGTGATATGTACTCTCTAGGAGCTGTTATGTACGCAGTGTTTAATAAAGGGAAAACAATTTTTGAGGTCAACAAGCAGGATATTTATAAAAGCTTTAGTAGACAACTGGATCAGCTGAGCCATTTAAGGCCAATGGCATCCTGGCTTGTATCAGAAACAGTGTGACCAGCAGGTCCAGGGAGGTTATTGTCCCTCTGTACTCGGGACTGGTGAGACCACTCCTTGAATCCTGTGTTCAGTTCTGGGTCCNAAAGGGTCATTGGGCACTGGAACAGGTTGCCCGGGGAGGTGGTTGATTCACCTTCCCTGAAGGTGTTTAAGGTACGGGTGGACAAGGTGCTGAGGGTCATGGTTTAGTGTTTGATAGGAATGGTTGGACTCGATGATCCGGTGGGTCTCTTCCAACCTGGTGATTCTATGATTCTATGATAAATTCAGCTCATGGAAGGAGTTCTTCTCTTCTACTGTTTTTTCCTTGAAGCCAAAATCCTGAGGATTTTCCATAAAATGTAATTTATATTAATTCCTTTAAGTTTAATTAAGAGTATCACTTCCTTTTCTTTCTGAATGCATAGAAGTACTCTGTAACACGGTAACAGCAAGCAAATTATTCCTCTCACAACATGCAATGGGAAAACATTGGAATCACAGGTTTTTGGAGTATAAATATTCTTGATATCCTGAGCTAGGAACAGTGGAAGCATATTTTGTGAAGTGCTTTGAGGCTTTATATTGTAAGTCATCACTATTCGCTATATATGTTCCCCTGCCCATTGAAGCTCAGAGGAAAATTCACCATTCAGGAAAAACTACAGTAAGAGATTATTTATAGTATTAGCTCATTGTGCAGAATCATTTAATCTAATTGCCTCAAAGATAAAAAGTGTACTCCCGTTTTCCATAATTACAAACTGTCTCATGTTCAGTACTACGACACACTTGAAAAGAAAAGGTTGATTAGCCTGCCATTAGAGTGAATAACGTAACGGCTAAATTGATGGAGCATCAGCTAGGGCAAGCAGCTGCTCTTTGAAAAATGCCAGTCAGGAAAAAAAACCCTTGTTTAAACACCAGAATAAAAAAAAAAAAAGGAGTGCTAAGACAGATGGAAAGACTCTTCTCTTATTTGTATTCTTCAAATTTACTTTCTTGTTGAGCACAGAAACCTGTTTTGTCAACAATACTATCTGGCTAATATACACAGCAGAAGGGTACCTCCTGCATACACCTTCTCCACTTTGTTATTCATGTTAGCAACTGTGACATTATTAGAGGCAGAATAAAGCTCAAAGCTGTGTAAACCAACCCATGGCTGTGTAAAGCAGCCACAATTTATGGAAAGGAGAGGGGGGAACACGGTGGGAGGAAAGAGAACAGACAAAAACACTCTTGGTTTTCAAGAGCTAACCCCTTTAAAACATGAGCTAATTAATATTAAGCCAGATAGATTTATCTTCTGTTACAGTAGACTGGGAATACAATATACATTCCAATGCTCATTTAGACAGTGCGAGTTTAGCAGAAGAATTGATTCAGGTCAACATTCTGAGACCTGGACCATAAGAAAAAAAGATGTTCTTTCTGAAAGTCTTGTCTTTCTCAGAATGAAGTGCATTTCAGATGTGTCCAATGGACTTCTCAAAAAACTCCCTACAGAGAATCCCAGCCAGTGCTTCTTTCCCAAATACACCCAGCCCAGTCTGCTCCAATTCTTTTCTCTCTTGCCTGATGGCACACATTTCCCTTCCAAGCAAGTGGAGGGGAAAAGCCTTATAAGTTTTGATCAGTCTCCTTTTATTGACTGATAGTCAAAAGAAGGTATTTTTTTAAAAACAAACAGCAGTCTTTCCCCAGCATGTACCAAAAAGCTAAAACACCATCTATGATTTTCTGCCTATTTCAACACCATCAAGGCACCTCTTTTGAGCTGCACATTAGCATGATGGAAAGTAAGAAAGGCCTTTTACCAAGAGTCTAGAACCCAGCTGTGGCATTGTTTTCCCTCAACCGGTGGAAAACAGGATCTCTGAAGCTGACGATGACTAAGCCACTCTCCAATGCAAAATAATACAAAATAAATGCAAATACTATTAACCCCAGTAAGCATGTCCACATCACATTCATCAGCTCATTCCTATAAGCAGGCAACAAAATATCCCCAGTAGACTCTCAGGGTAGTGACCCAGGCATGGGTCTGACGTTGGATCATCCTATGTAATGTAACACGATGGCAGAGCAGAGTAGGGGTCAGAGCTTTGGTGCTGCAGATAACCAAGCTGACAGGTCAATTTCCTGTCCTAGTAATATGCATTACCCATGGAAAGTCCACTAGGACATACCAAACTGAACTGATATGCATGGACCAGTGCCAGCTGTACACACCATAAACACCTGCAGCTGCAGACAAACAACAGGTACAACCTGTGATTTGATTTGCCTAAAGAAGGGAATTAAAAGAGTGATTTGGAGCAGGTTCCTGCTGCCAGCTGAGGTGAATACATACACAAACTGGAGTGGAGGGGAAAGCAAGAACCTCCATGCCATGCATCACCCAGATGGATGCCATGTAACCATCACCTCCTCACCCATACTAATATTCAGATCATAAGCCTAGCAGGAATGAGTAACAAACATTTCTGAGGTACGGCATTAACCAGATAAGTTTGTAAGCCAAGCCCTCACCTCATACCCCAGGCTAGAGACACAAAAGGACACAACTTAGATTCTTACAGATCCACAGCAAGCAGGTTTGCTGTAAGATACACTACAAGGATATTACATTTCTTCAGGGAGAAGACATTTCTGTTTACAAAACATGATAATTTTACTGGGTCATGGTATACTTGAAAGGAAGTACAGGAAGTGTTTTCTATTGTTTTGTTAAAAAAACTATTTAAATAGATGTAGACTGTTTCCTAAACCTAATCAGCACCTAAAAGCGCTAACTCCTTACAGTCCATGGGTTTACTGCAAAAGAATACACTGAACCTTTTTAGTAGTCATATTTTCTGTAAGAAGGTCCAGATTTTTCCTTGAACTGCCAGACTGACTGGACCAAACAAGCATGCAGCCTCCTGGGAGGGAAGCAGTTTCATAGCATAACAGAAATGCTGGTACCAAAAGACTCGCATTTCTCCATGGACCTTCGAAGCTTTGCAGCCCCTGAGGTTGGGCTTGTAAAAGTTAGGGTTTATTCCATTAACAAACACAATCCCTAGGACAGCGAGGAAAGAAAGGTGCAAACTGATTTTCCTTGCTTGGCTTCTGTCAGAGTTTGAATAGAGAACGTTTTTTTAATGTCCCAGTTTACTGTTTCATCTACATCTGCTAACAGCAGGTTTGAATTGCATCTCTGAACTCTTGTATATATTTCAAAATGAAAGGCTGGTGGGATAGTGAAGAAAAGGGGAAGCGAGAGAAAACAGTCATTCCCTTTCTGCAGAAATGTCCAGACTCTCAATATTTTACAGGAAATTTAATTACTTTCTGTACATAGTACAGTGTGTGTCTGAAAATTTGTGAAGCTAGCTGGTCAAACACATGTTCAATTCATGTCAGCTTTGACGAAATTTTACAGAAAAGAATTTTTTTTCTGCAGAAGACACACTTTGAGTATGCTGCTGCACTCTGTGAATAGCACACTAAAAGTAAACTCCGATAAAACTGTAATTCATCTTGACTTAGGGGGTTAAGAATACTACATATTCCATCAACATAAAACAGTGAGAAACAATCATTCCTCATTTTTAAAACAGTAATCGTGGCTAAATACAGGTCTTTACAATTGTACATTGCTATTTCAGGTGCAGAGCACAGGTTAGTTTAAATACTTTGAAGATTAAATACTATAATCCTATTAGAGGAACAGTGATCGTTATAGCTTTATTTATCCTGTACAGATGGGAATATACTGTTAGTCATAGAATCATAGAATGGTTTTGGTTGGAAGGGACCTTAAAGATCATCCAGTTCTAACCTTCCTGCTATGGGGAGGGACATGTCCCACTGGATCAGGGTGCTCAAAGACTCATCTAGCCTGGCCTTGAACAATACTCAGGGGAAGACAAACAGTGAAGTGAGGTGCCCAGTTTCACATACTCCCTTCACAGAAAGGGACATGCCATCAATGTTTCATGTCACAAGACAATAACACACTGCAGCACAACTAAACTCCAGTACGCTGCACGTACCTAAGAGCTACAGCACCTCATGTCAAGAGATGCATCTTGGAATAACTTCATAGCTCTGACTGGTGAGATGGCTAAATAAATGTCAGCCATGTGGTTTGTACAATAGGCTGTAATGAAGACAACACATTTTGCCATCAGAAAAAATGCCAAGCACTCCACCAAATTCATGTCACAATATTGGAGAAATTGGAGTGCTGTAACATACTCATAGGTGTTTGCAAGCTAAAGTAAGTTGCTGCTCATCAGATTTGAATCTAGGCTCTGCACACAAAGGCTAACATGCAGTTGCCCTCAAGTTTATCAGTGACAAAATCGCAAATAAAAGTTATCTTTAAAACTTCTGATGGACAACATCAACACTATGTCATTAGAGAGGTATATTGTTTCTTGGAGGTATTACTTAACTTTTTAATTTTGCATGTAACTCCTAAGTACTCTTAACAAACCAAGCAGTTTGCTAGGAAGTTAAGAAGCCTTATGCAACATGTTTTGCCTCACAGCTCTCTTTTCCAAATAAAACACCATTCAAGAATCCCTGGACAAAGCAGGCACTGAAGTTTATCTCAGCTTCTGAGAGTTTGTTAGCTCAGGTGATGAATCTGTTCAGTCTTTAAAATGGCATTTGCTCAAATTTTTGCACAAGATTCTTGGATATATATCCAAAATTTTCTTTCCATGACTAGTTAAAGTAAGAAATGAGAAGTTTTTTCTTCAGACTGGTTAAACACCATGGGCTTCATTCAGTCCAGCCCATGGGGTCTATTACTAGGAACAACTACTTTTACCAACTATAGCCTTGGTTGGTTTGCTGATATTCAAGGAGGATGTCAGCTGCATACAGCTTTTTTCCACCTCTAAGAATAATCTTAGAGGAATTATGAGCAGTTGCAGTTCAAACTCCACAAGGTTTAGCAACTAAAAATCATTTCTGTAGGAAATGGTGTATACAGGAAAAATGCAGATTTGAACTAATTTACTGAAATGACCACAATTAAACTGTCTTTGTAGTTCAGACCTTTGTTTGTAAACCCTATTTCCAGCTCTCTTATCTATTCAAAACATGTGACTGGCTGGAGATCAGTCACAAGTGGGGTACCCCAGGGCTCAGTGCTGGGTCCAGCCCTGTTCAATGTCTTCATCAATTACCTGGATGAAGGCATTGAGTGCACCCTTAGCAAGTTTGCAGATGACACTAAGCTGGGTGGAAGTGTCGATCTGTTGGAGGGTAGGGAGGCTCTGCAAAGGGATCTGAACAGGCTGGACCACCGGGCTGAGTCTAATGGCATGAGGTTGAACACGGCCAAATGCCGGGT
>WAAB01009919.1:18758-39509 GCA_013389865.1 Piaya cayana
AGAAAAACAAACCATAAAAATTTAAAAAAAAAACCCAAAACGAAAAACAAAAAAAAAAAACCCAAAAAACCAAAAAAAACCCCAAACCAACAAACTAATTAAAGAGGCTTGATAAACTTCCTATTAGAGCTATGCAAATAGCCACAGACTATGAAAACAAGCATTCAGGAGGCCTAGAAATGTAACTCTTTATTATATGGTGCCACAACAACAGTGTTGTATTTAGAGAGGAATGAACTATTAAAATAAAATCTTTTTGATCTAATTTTATCAAGTGTAACACTATCCAAAAACACCAGACCAGAAACCTTCTCCCAGAAACAGTTTGGCTGCCCATTTTAAATGTGACCATGGCCTTACACCATAGTTTCCAAAGAACGTTTAAAAGAAAGAAGTAAACCAACTGCCTAAAGCCTGCAATTAAGTATTAACTAGCATCATAGAAAGTGTCAGTCACTCTCGCAGATGCACTATTAAAGAAATGCAGACACTATTAAAGAGCAGACGACTAGGTGTACTCTCTTGTCTTTCAGATTAGGGCTAAGAAACACGTGAACAGATTTTCCCTCCCATGGTTATCATAGAGTAACCAGGTTATAAGAGATTTCCTTCATGTCATCATATATTTCTCCCCTTTTCATTCCATTTTCATTTACACCTCAAGCCTGCTATTTTACTGTGACTGCTGACATTCTCAAACACATCCTCCCCATACCAATCCACCACATCCAGACTCTTGGATGTACCTCAAGCATAGACATACAAAACTACTGGAAAATAAGCAAAGTATATTTTAGATTCCTCATTTCCCAGGAGCTCCCAAACAGAGCTGGAGGTCTGGGAATGCCTCATGGTAGACTGCTCCAGAAATGCTGATGCTTAAAAGCTGAGATTCCTAAACCTGAAGGTTCTCTCCAAAAAGACAGACCTTGGAAAATTTAAGCTATCACACCAAGGGGTCACAGCATGTTTATTTCTGATGGAAGAGTTTTGATGCATACAGACCTAGTTTCTACTGGATCAAACCAAACCACCAGTAGTAATTTTTGCAAGAAATTCTCTATTTTTCTAGCTAGCAGTAGTAACAAAATTGATTATTTGTACAAAAGAGATGCTGTAATTAAAAAACACACTATATATCATTCTGTTTCTAGACACACTTTCAAGGTCATATGCATTGGTTTGCTTATAAACAGTTAAGAGTTTTGCTTTGCTCAGGATTATGGAATAGAACCAAAAGTCTTTTCCCAAAGCACACACTTAAATGGTTCGATGGGTTTACCCAACATCAGTTCTTCTGAAGAGGTCATGGCTCAATGGAGATTTACACATTAAAGAAAAATATGTACATCTCCACAAATCAATACAGGTTTTTTTACCCCCACATCAGAAGAAATACCACAAATTGCAATTTGCCTCACAGTATCTCTTCATTAAAGTTGCTGAACAGCTAAAAAAACACCATGAAGACTGCAAGGTCTCTGTGGAAGTCTAGCAACCTCCTCAGACATGCCTGAACCCTGCTTTTAACAGTGGCCTGCCACTCCCAGATATGTCAACCCTTGAATTAGCAAGCTCCAAATCTGGGATGATGCCAACTCTGTCTCAAACCCTGTTCTTGGCCTGTATGGACCAGTGTGGTAGGCAAGCACCCCACTGATGATCAGTCCAGGCTTGGCAGCAGCAGGACCATATGGTCACCCTGTAAGCTCAACTCATGGTCTACTAATCAGTGAACAACTGGACTAGCATTAAACCTTAGGCTACAGCACAAGGTACTGTATATTAAAGAGGATGAAAAGTTGTTTAGGCTTTTCATAGACTGCATAAGACAATCTACATAATCCTTATTTTAGACACTCACAATATTTCAAAAGTATATTTTAAATATGGTGATAAGTTTACCAAATTTAGCAGAGACAAAAACGACTCTCTTGATTCTGCAGTTCTCATAAGCATCTACAGACAGGTCAGAAGGGGAGCAATGAGACCATAAAGAAAGATCATTTTGTATTTCTACAGTTTCAAAGGAAAACACTGTATCTGTTTTAAAAAGTCATAATAAAAGATTATTTCATAATTCTGTATTTTCAAAGATATGTTGTCTACTTAGCAGGTGTCAGGAGACAATACTTCCATACCAAATAAGTTTCAAATAAAGAAAACTTATTAAGAGACCATATCAGTCCAAGACAAATGGAAAGTCACTTTTCATGACTTTGTACTTTATTCAAACTTGCCATGAAAATATATTACTATTATGCAGTTGAGATCACCTGACGTAAGTTAAAATTTTTTCATTTCAAACCATTGATTTCTAGTGCTTGGATTCCAGAAGATCTTGCTGTGAAATAACAGCCTGACCATACAATTATTGTCATTAGTGATAAATTATGTTTATGAAACCTTTTTTATACCAAGTTAAAACAGTTAAGGCATTTTTATACCAAGACAAGAATGACCACTGACCATTTCTATTCTGGAAAACCATCTCTCAAGAGAGATGGAAAAGCATGGAGATCAATCTATTACTATGTACTTTATCCAACATATAACTACGTATTACACATAGCATTGACTTCCGGAATGTCAGACAAACTGTAAGTCCCATATTTTATGTATAAAATCCTCCATGATACAACAGCAAACTTTCTGCAGCTGAATAAAGTTAGCAGAGCAGGAAGTTCTTTTAACAAGCAACTGTGTTAATTTAGCAAGGAACTGTGTGAGACAAAACAGTGAAGAAAGAAAACCTGAACACAGCCAGAGTTCAGATACAAAAGGGCCAACAACTACCAGAAGCTTATGCAATCTGATTAAACAGGTGTTAGCATTTCAGTCAGTTTATCTGGAAAAGTTACAGATGAAGTGTGATGGAAAAAAAATTCATCAGAACAAACAACTTCTGGAATTTTTTCCACACATAATTTCCTTTTAACCTAAAAGCTAACACTGAAGGACGATGCACAAATCAATGGCCATGTTACAACACTCATCCCATCACTCATTACTCAAAGCCGCCTCCTGAATATGTTACTACAGATGGCAACCTCACAACACACTGGGAACACTATCCCAGCATCATGCAGAGAAGAGGAACAGATGCCTTCAACCTCATGACTATTGTATCTAACAAGATTACCACAACTGAAAGACCTTGAAGACAAGACACCTCATTTTAAGCCACATTACCCACACCTGTGATTGAAGTCATGTCCTATTATGGACAGGGCTTAACCATGTTCCATTACTCTCAATAATTCTGACCAGGCCCAGACAATACAAGCCATGTAAGTTCTCTATAACAGCAAGGTAAGGCCTTTGACTTCTTTGCAATATGGAACCCATAAAAATAGATGCCAGAATAAAAGATTATACCTACTTCCCCACCTTCTATTCCTAAATTTGGACTTGGTATTGATATAATACGCGAATCATATTTTACAATACTATGCATCTGTATATATGCTACATATTTTAGCATTAAAATCTTTATTACATATTTTTGGCACTCTAACTGCCCTCTTAGAATGGGCTCATTTCCACAAATGAGAGAAGCCCAAGCTTTTTTCTTCCTGTGCTTACCATTCAGACATATCCAATATGTTTTTGCACTCATCATGAGGGCTTTTTGATTTTTTGCATTGTGTAAATAGGAATTAGAAGTTTCAGATAACAAAAGTAACAGTATATGACTCAAACAGTTTTAACACCTAGAGGCTTTAACAAGATAATCTGGACTTTGAAAGAAACAGATTTCCTCAAAAAACAGACTACTTGATAATGTAGCAATAAAGGCTACTGCTAACAGTTACAGAAGAAGTTCCAAAATCCACATACCAGGATCTAAATACATGAAACAGAAAGAGTAACTCATCTTGACTTCTTAACATAAGTATGAACCAACAAAAATTCATTTTGGGGGAGTGGTGGTGTGACTCTTGTTCTGTTTGCTTTAATCAATACAGAGCTTTTGATGAGTGGGACAGCTGGTACCATCTGTTTGAGGACAGAATGAAAACTAAAACTTCTTCACTATACTTACATGTGAGGACTGAGTTCATAAAAGTTTCGGTTTCTGTATTCTTCCACTTTCTCTGGAGTATAAATGGGTAGAGGTCTGTAGGGGTTTATTGATATCACCACGCTGCCAATGTACGTCTGTTGAAGTGAAACAAAAAAATACTGTAGTTTTTTTAACATACTTTTGCTGCTTATGTATAATCCTTCCATTTGATAGTTATGCAAAACCAAGCAAAATGCCTAACTGCAGCAATGAATATGAACATGAATATGAAGGTACATAAACTCTGAAACACCTTTTAGATCTCTCTGAACAAACACTGTCGGGTACCAAGTTGCTATTTCCACATAAGAATGTTTTTTTTAAAGAAAGTCCAATCATACAATATTTCTGTGACTAATTCAGTTGGAGGGAGAAAAGGGAAAAGGGCACATATGTTCACAGAGAACTGACTCCATCTACATGGCAAATAACATAGATGTTTTGCTGCAGCCCTTGTGCACTTCTGCAAAACTACATAGAGGCAAAGACAGAGTTGGACTGCACTCCCTCATCCAAGGAGGAGCTTCACATCATCTCTTCAAAGCCTTAGGCACAGGACAGCACAGGGAACAAATCTCAAGTCTAACAGCCTCCAACAGGCTTCTGTCAATTGAGAGATTTACAGTTAGGCTTCAAGTCAGTTGAAGTTCTGCCACAGTTCCTCAGCAGATGTAGTTTTTATTTCCAGATTCTAAAAATATTTGCCATTGCCCTTGGAAAGCACACATAGTAATGTCTTATTCTACTCTGTTAGGTCCTGTTCACTACCAAGCTGAATAAAGACCCAACACTGCACATCCTGATTACCATACTGGCACACAACACAATTAACCTGCCTTCATCGAACTTACCGTTGGATGCCCTACAGCTTTCTACAACTCCCTCCAGCTGCAAGGGCTGCATTCAAATGCACCGGAGTGGCAAAAAATGCCACAACCCCATCCCACTCTGCCTGCAGATACTGACCAAAGATTAATTAAAACCCAAGTATTTGGTATCTCTTCCTACAACCATGAAACAAATAAAGAACACCAGGTGATACACAGTCTTCCAACCAGGGACTCCCTAGGAGGTATTAAGGCTGTGCACAAAATTGCACAATTTGTGCACAATTTGTGCACAAAATGTGCACAATTTCCTGTTATTTGGATTACACTTGCTAGCAAGTACTAAAGAAAAACAATGAAAACAATGGGGTTTACATAGTTGAATGCATAGATTTTATTTAAATGGCTCCTTCACCATATCTTAGTATCTCACAGTCACTATTAGGATTATCCCCACAATTTTCCTTACAGGGAAGCACTACAATATGGGAATAGAGGCAAAAGGAGCCAGAGCTATTCACCGAGAGCTTCAGCACAGCAAGAATTACCTCCCAAGCTGCAGTTACAAAGTAACAATACTAAGTGCTGCAACCATTCCCTGTCTTTCACATGTAAACCGATTTTCTGCTAAATATTAAACAAATCTGTTCCTAAGCAGAAAGCTAGGAGAGCAAGGTTTCCTATCTTCCACAGCATGCATAAGCATAAGCAAGCTGTGAACTTACCTGGCATTTTCTGTCCCATTTAAAATACAGTTGAACAAACCAGACTGCAGTGTTAAAACAAGTGGTATGAGGCTTCCAGAAACTTGTAGTTTATCTCTGCAATGTTTCCTATCCACAGAATGAAATGGAAGCAGTCACTGCTGACTACTGCCACAATGAAACACAGTACTTCATTAACTAGGCACAAGACTCACCATTTCTAAACAACCCATACTTTGTCCTCTTCTTTGGAACTGGCCAAAAACCTGCAAAAGAATTTCCCCTGTGCATGTGAGCCCAGAACAGACCAAGTACTCTAGAAACAGGCTGGATTTGTGGTCATCCTTCCCTCCAAGGAGGAACGTGTTTTCCATCTATGTCTAATCTCCAGCTGAACAGGAAGAAAATGCAAAAATTGCCTTTCTACAGTGTTTACTTTGCTGTTTCAACACATGCGGCTTTGGCAATTTGTAAGCTTATATATTCTTGGTGTGAGTTACATACCCCAGCGTGAGAAGTTTTCTAGTTTTCACAAGTGTATGGTTACCCCAACTCTTTCCTGATAAAACATTACTATGCTAACTTGTTTCCTCCTAAATCTTAAGAGTTTGTGAATTCTGCCTGTTGTGAAATCAGTGCTAGAAAATTATCAGTAGAAGAGAAATGCAGGCCAGATCTCAAAGATTATTTTTTGAAACAGAAATTCTCTGGAACTCAAAAGACTTGCCCTTTTCAGCTATTCTGCTACCAAAATAGCATACAATTTAATTGCTAAGTTCCTTGAAGTGCTCTGAGATGCCAAAGTAAAGAAAGATGAGAAAAAGTGAAATTCTTGACTTTTCATTTTGAATACAGGCATTTAAATGAGATTTATTTAGAACCATCTCTTCATAACCAAGTAATGCTTAGATGATGTATTTTGGAAATTCAAACCAGCTGTTTATTGTCAGACATGCACAAATACAGACCATTTCCTAAAATACCAATATTTCAAAAGGTCAAACAACTATATAGAAACGAAGACATATTCATGGCCATTTTAAACACCAAGCCAAAGCACGTCAAGAAACCATTGCTTTTGGTGCAAAGCTGCTTACAAGAACTAATACACTTCCTCTTCTAAAAATGCCAATATCTCAAAGCTGATGA
Organism: Piaya cayana; assembly: GCA_013389865.1. Classification (NCBI taxonomy): domain Eukaryota; kingdom Metazoa; phylum Chordata; class Aves; order Cuculiformes; family Coccyzidae; genus Piaya; species Piaya cayana. The sequence continues at coordinate 25,505 of WAAB01009919.1, forward strand.
CTAATGGCTACTTGCTACTGGTGGTCTGTGAGATCCCATGTAACAGGGATGAACAGATCTGGAAAATCTTTCCCATATATCTGTCTTTGTATCAGATCTCTATTATAAATAAACAAAATAAATAGCTTAAGTTTTTAAGCAAGTGACAAGCACAGAAACATTCCAGTGCTGAAAGCAGAATGCCCAATAGTAGTGGGACATCATACTGTGGCACCGTAGGAACTAAAGAGATCCTTCATTTTCCCTGTTTAAGGAAAAAAATGAAACCCCAGAGGAACAGCCCTATGGTGATGACCATATGGAATGCAGTTAGGAGATTTGATTTCTTTCTTGGCTTTGATATGGTCTCATTATGCAAGTTTGGACAAGATCTGCCATCTCCTCAAGTTTTGCTAACCAGAGACTCTCAATAACAGTCCTTCCTCCAAATTTCTACTTTATTGCAATAACACACCAAGGCAAATTCTGCCCCCCTGGCATGTTTGTCCAGAACCCAAATCAAAAGGTCTCACACTCATCATTTATTAGAGCATCTGTCACATATCATGGCAAGACTGTAATGGGGTAATATTCCACCCACATTCAAGACAGCATTCAAGTTTCAAGTCAAATGACAACACAACTATGTTCTCCACCAAAACAACAGGGACAACTCATTCCTGTTCAGTAAAGTGTTTAAGACCCTGAGTAGGAACACAATTCTAACTCACAGCTCAACTAGGAAAGCCAATAACGCTTGTTACATCACTTCCAAGTACTGTTGGAGTTGCAACATCCAAGACACTTTGATGCCTTATTTTCTCTCCACCAGTACTGAAAGCAAATATAACAACTTGGGGCAGAATGTTACTACAACTTCAAGCTCATGTCTGCCTTGCAAAGCTTTCTGTGCCTTTCTAACCCAAGCAGCTTTAAGACAGGCTTTAGAAGAGGCAAAAAAAAGCAAGTTGATGCAAGGCTCCCACTGCTTGGGAGAAACCTACAAGCAGCAGCATCTTCCCAGCCAAGGTCTAGGAAAAGCTATTGCTAAAAACTGGGAAACTGCCCGAAATGTCTATGCACTTTTTCAGCTGAGAGGTTGCAAAAACTTTATAGGGAGCCCAGCAAAAGGTCCCCAAACACCTCTAGAGTCAGAACTCATAGGCGCTGTGGTGAAATGTGATACACAGGCAGAAGGCAGTACAGGTCAGCTCAGGAAGAGAAGCTTTTAACAGACCACTTGTAGAACTCAGGGGAGAATATTTCACACTCTGGGCCACTGTATATTAATAAAGCTATTTTCCTCCTGACAAAGTTAGTCTCTTACTACAGAGGCCCAGAAAACAGAAGATTGCAGCTGCAGAAGCCAGGGAATGTTATCAATAGTAATTGTGGCTGCACCATAGTTGCTGCAGAGCCAGGTCTATTGTAACAGCCTGCTCGGTATCTTTAAAAGCTTTTCTGGATCTGAGATATCCTCTGCAAAGCATCCTTCTGCAGAATTTAAAATCATAAACAAGCTACACAGATTTGATGCAAACTTTCTGGAAGTGTATTCTACATCACTTCTGGTAGCACTTTTAAAAACAAACCCACTGCTTCTGACCAATGATTGCCAGAAAAACTGCTGCTGCACACATCACTCCTGCTTTAAAATATCCAATTATTAATGTCCCCCGTGAGTGCACTGAATTCCTAGGGCCCAGTAAGGTTCCTTTGTTCACTGATTTTTTAAACACTGGAGCACAGATACAGAAAACAAATAAATTTTAGTAAAAAAAAAAAAGATTCCTAGTGAGAATATTGATTCTTACATGTATGCAGACCAATTTTAATACCGCACTTACACATAATGCATTTTTTAGTATTAATCATGCTTGGGTGTACTGGGTTCCTATAATACTGAAAAATTTCAGATTAAGCCACTAAAACAATTCATTGAAATGAGAGATAGTGACATAAAATCAAAGATAAGCATGACTGAATTTTATTGGAACAATCTAGAACTAAGGTTTGGGCAGTACTGTTTTCTTCACAGGGAGGAGAACTGTTTGGGTTTTGTAGTTGTTTTCTTTTTAATGTTACACATGCAAAAGCATTTTTCTAATATAATACTCATTTTAATTTGCCTTTGCCTGAACTGTTGTGGTTTTGGATCTCGCCAGCTCACAAGTGCATCTGCCACTACATGCTCAGAATAGCTGAGCCAACAGGAAGGCACACACATGTACTTACATGTTCTCAGTTTTCTGAACTGTCTCAAACTCAAACAGAATCTGACAAATTTAACATCACAATGTTACTTCATACTGAAGTTTCTCATTTTAATAAATGCTAGCAACTAGATCGGTACTTTATAATTATATCTGCTTAATGGAGTCATTAATCATGACAGGCAGCCTTGTAAAACCTGTACAGGACAGTAAAGACTGCAAAGAAAGCTACATAGAAAAACACTGGATAAGTTCTTGAAATCTGGGAGGCAAAAGAAGCAAAAGAAGAAACTGAGGAAATAGTATCCAAAGCTCAAGCAAAGCTATCTTATTTCTAGAGAAGCAAAGTTCAGCATTAGTATATATCGCAGTCGTGTACCTAATATGATGGCTGATACAATGACCCAAGTAACAAAGCTCAAACAGGTAACACAAAGTGAGAAGAGCACATCTATACCCCAAAGCAAATAATTACAACACAGGCAAATGATGTCAGAAAGGATAACAATACTTGTAAAATATTCTTCAATACAGGCTTGACCCTGCAAGTCCCTGTGCAAACAGTAGCAGTCTAAACAAGCTATGGGTAACCCACACCAGCCCCAAACAAGTTCTTCATCGCACTGCAATTTGCTTTAGATCCAAGCCCTGAAATAAAAGCAGAGCATTTGCCAGAGAAAGACACTCTCACAGCAAGTTGAAACCAGTCTGTAAAGCGGATACACATGCACAGATTGTCAGTTTTCTTTTCTGAGTTTCTGGAGGGCACAGAAATCTCTACTCTGCTCAGTGAACATTGCTGCTAACTGCACAATCCTTATGACAGATTCTAAAGTTATTACTAATGAAGCAGATTAATCATCTCAGCCATCTGCCTCTCTGACTACACTGTGATGTTTTTACACAAACAAGAAAAATTCCTACACAGAATTACAGATGAAACCTGTAAAGTAAGCGATGAGGAAGTCAGTCCAAAGCAGATGGGAGAAATTTTAACGACACCTTTAAAACACCCTGGAACATCCATGCTTGTGCACTTTTGAAAAGATAAAGACTTGTTTTCATAAGCAAACTGGAGATTAGATTGTCTCTGTGCCAATAAACTATTGGTAAAAACAGTAGTGAGAGTACTCATTCCAAATTTTTTCATTTCTGTGCAAATAAAACATAAGAGGGATGCCTCCTGGAACACTGCAGGCAAGGGTAACCTATGTTCTTTGGGGTGAAAACTACATTTATAGACTACTTGGACACTTCTGCTTCTATTTCTGTTATCTGCCATTCTTCCATTAGTCTTCCTTTTGTGTGTTTATTTCATATAACATGCACTGAAACCACTAGCAAATGCTCAAATGTCATACACGCAGTCCACAATATGCATATAATTTTCGGTGATCCTTATTAACCTTTATTACTGTTTTATGCAGATACCACACACAGCCCTACAAATAAGTGCCTAAACACTACGTTCAGCATTGTGGGAACCATATAAAGCCAAAAGTAAACAAAGCACTGCCATGAGATAAGCAACTCTCCCATGAAACCCTTCAAGGTAAAAAGCAACCAACCTGCTGGCTGTAAAAATCTTTACTCCTGACTTTGGGCAGGTTATAGAGTGTTAACCAGAGTGGGCTGATGCAAAGGGCCAGAGGACCAACAGGATTTCTATCTAGATAACAACCAAAGTAAATTTTACAGGGAGGCAGAATACATCTTTTTATTCCACAAGCTATGACAGGAAAAGACGTGTCTTGGGCACACAGCCCTTCTTTACATCTGAAGGAGAAGCAGCAGGCTTCAAGGTCCCAGCTTGTGGCAGCTGCAACAATATTATTACTACAACTCAGTAGCTTCCCTCAAAGAGGGAAATGGTTGAGACATTGCTGGGAAAATCACTGAAAACAACACAGGCATCCCCCAAGGGAGGAAGAGAGGGAGATCTGAGAAAACTTGAGTCCCCTGGGCTCCCATCACAGGCGAATGGATGGCTTCTCTACTGTGGCTCTCTCTCTGCCTTTAAGAAAGGACTCAGTCACGACACCTGCCACTCCTCAAAATCCCAAAGGAAGACCAGCACTTCAGGCTGGACTCACTGGATTAACACAATACGTTGAAGTACAAGAGAGCAGGGCCAGCTCTGGCAGGGGATAGACTCTTCTGCATGTTGCTACAGGAGCAGCAAAGGCAGACCTGCTCCCAGTAGGCACGCAAAGCTAGGACATACCCAAACCACAGCAGGAAACAACCCTCTTCATAACCAAATAAAGGACTCCATCTGGCCTCAAGAAAAACATACTGAAGAATTGAAGAACACAACTATGCTGACTTCAAAAGGTAATGAAATTCAGAATAAAATTGAACTTCAGCAATCACACAATCATCTTACAACTAAGATGTTTCTCAGAAGGCTGGATTAATGTTTCCTGATACCACAAAACTGTTCTTCTCAAAAGCAACATTTATGTGGAGGGATGGCCACACAAGGCCAATGTAGACCAAAATAATTGTCCTCATTCACCTAATTCAGTCTCCTACCCTCTTCTTCCAAATGCAGCATCTGGAATACAAGATCTGAGTGCAGCAGGAACAAAGCCACTGCGCTTGCCAGCAATTCAGCAAACTCCTAAATACTGTAAGGTAGCTGGAAAAAAAGGTGAATCAATAATATAGAGAGACATAGTGGAGTAAAGTCAAGTCAGAAATAAAAAGGCCACTCCTAAAATATTAAACCAATAGACACCAACAGAAAGCAGCTCAGTTTGTGAAACAAGCACACCACAATAGCCACACCACCAAAAGGCAGCCACAAAGGTGGTACCTTAAACAGCTAATGCCAAGTTATTATACTGGAATGCCAAATATTTAATATTGCAGTGATAAAACAACATGTGTTCAGTACCATGAGACTGTTCCTGCCCAGTGCAGCCCACAAGCTCCACGCACAGAAAATGCAAATTAAATGCTGACATCAGAGAAGGATTCTGTTTTGTTGTAAGAACAAAAAGCAAACAAACATTTTCTTGTAAGGAAGAAAATGTTGACCTCTTCAAATTTGGGAAGACTTCAAGAAACAACCTAACCGTGGGGGATAATGTGCAAGGCAACAGAATAAAGCAGTATCTGGCCTCTAAAGGCTGACTCCTGTGAGCCTCCACAGCTCCACTCCTTTCCAGGCTCCTTACCCCTCCCTTGCCCTTCCACATGCCTCACAAGACAACAAGCCCAGTACAAAGTAAGTTTCAGACTAATACATATACTACAATTTACCCCAAATCTCTACCATTCATGAGTCACTGTAAATACACATGTAGACAGCTGCCCCCCTCCCACTTGTCAGCATACCAAAATACAAAGGAAAAATAATTGCTGAGTTGGATTGGCTAAGCATATTTCAGCCAACTTTTAAAAAGTCAAAATAAAAAGTTCAGGAAAAGTGTTCAACAGAATGAGTAAAAATTCATCAGTGACATACAAACTGAATTTCACAAATGCATTTCAAGTTTTCCATGTGGTCTCTAGGTCACATGTTTTAACCACACAAACTACTCCCTGAAACTTTCAGATAATAAACATTGTGGGGCTTTCTACTTGCTAAACTGCATATGCAACATTTTACTCTGTAAAGTTAAAGACAAACTCTCACAGGCTTTTGTTACTGACACTTGCAGAAAAGAACTTTTGAGAAAAAAAAATTATGAAAATTTTATTAATAAAAAGTTTAAGAGTTGCAATAAGAATATAATAAACAATTAAAACTTTTTAATGAGAGTTTTCCTGGTCAGACATATCCCAAACATTTCCAGACATGACTAAACTCCAAGATTCCCACTTCCAATTAACACATACATGTTATCCAATAAGACCTTCCCCACAAAGCCAGGATGGCACAAGACAACCATTAGGGGATCAATCTGAATGCTCTTGCAAGAGGAGCTCTTACAGACAAGATCTGGAATTTCAGTGGGGTAAACAGAGCTGGCACTAGGATCCCCAACATCAAACATTGTGTCAAACATAACTTCTGTGAGAGAGACTAGAAAAGACAAAAATTGTATTCTCTTCCAGTGGAAGGAGCCCATTTTGTCCTGTCATGTTTGGTTATGGGGAGAGATTTGGCACTCCACTGGTGGCTCAAACTGACTCTCGCATTTACCTATCAAGGTTGGCAACACGATTATGTAATGTCTGGCCAACTTTACAGCATTTTCAAAGCCACTTGTGTTACAGGTCTCATTCCTCACAACAAACTCTTTTGAAGCTTGCACACGCAACTCCATTTGAAAACTAACATATGTAGCCTGTGCTACATATGTACAGACTACATCCATCAGTCTACAGAAAAATGCTTAGAAACAGATGTTGAGTAAGCCCTGGTTTACTGCTGTAGAAACATTTCAACTTGTTCATGAGGCCTCAGTTTGAAATTTCCTAAACTTGGACACAACTCATAGTAATGCCTACAGTGGTGCGCTGACACGAGGGGTGAACTTAATCCCTCAACTGAGCCATTAAAGCATAAACCCATTCCTACTGCCCTCTGAAAAGATCCTGAGACATCAACCTGTGCAGCTTGTTAGATATGAAGAAATCTATAGCTTTGTCAAGCACCAGCAGTAGTTCTTTAATAGTCTGATTTTGTTTCCCCAGGACAGCATGCAAACTACAGATTTTACATGGTAAAGCAAACATTTCTTCCAGATGTAACAAATGCTTCATTGTGTTCATCTGAGTCTAAAAACAGAAACGCAAATTGTAGTTTCCATGAGTGAGGTTTGAGGAGAAGAGAGTGGGTGGCAGTAAGGAGAAAGGAGAGAAGAGTTTGCACCTGACTAATGCCTGGTTGCCACCATGAGTACAGTTCCAGCAGTTACTGCTTTAAAAGTGTTCTAAAACATGCAACAGTGGCATGAAATTTGCAGGGCGACAGAACTCAACTGATACAGAAAGGAAATATTATTCCTTGAGTGATCTAGGAAATAAAACCATGCAGCGTCACAAGCTTAGTAACCTGTATACCTGATAACAGCATGTGGCACAGACATAAACAACTACTCCTTCCACCACTGATGTAGTGAGTGTTTTAACACTTGCAAAGATCTGCAACATTTTGCCTTCATAGTGCAGATTCACCAACAGTAATTGTAAAACCTTAAATTAAAAAAAAAAAAAACAACTCATATGGTCAAACAAAACTGGAGATTAAAAGTGTAAATGATGGTTCAAACTACAAGGGAATAATTAACAAAAAAACAAACAAACAAAAAGCATATTAACAAAAAAAAAACACCTTTGGTTTTGGCAGCAGTTTACACTTCTCAGTAGAACATGTTTAAGTATTAGGCCTTCCCACCTGCAAGGCAAAGGATCCCACACCTCTAGAGAAAAGTGATACCTTGTATCACCTGCCAAAGCACATAATACAACTAATTACATTGCACAGCTAATTACATTGCACTTTAGTGCCGGGTACAACCAAATCAGGGACTGGGGAAATACATTCTTCTCTGTCACTGTCTCAAAGAATTGTGTGTTTGAACATGCTTGCCAACTAGCATGTAAGAGCAGATAAAAATAAAACAGATTATCCATTTGTCTTTCAAATTGATCTCTGTAAAGGAAAAGCTATCCAGTCTAAATTAAGTAGAAACATGTAATTAGATACTTTGCAATCCGTAGTAGTTTAAATTTTAAAAAAATCTTTAGAAATCCACTCACATAGGACTTACAGCAACCCTTCTTAAGAAACTGAGTAGTCTATGGTACACTCGCAGCATAGGTTTCTATCCTTAATTATTTAAATAAAACACTCAAATGTGACCCCCAAAATGGGCAAGGTAGTAGTCTTCTTCAGTCTCTAAGCAGATATCTCCCTTTCCTTCACTTCTCATAATATTCTTGAGCTAAAGTACAATGAGGTGATTCATTATCACCCACTTTTACTATAGGTAAATGCAGAGTTAACTTTAAAATTGATGTGTGACAGGTTAATTTTACAAGACACTGAATTAAAAAACCCTCTGAATTCCAGCAGAGGCAGCCACTGCAGCTCTTGAATGCAGGAGATCTGCTAGAACCAGGATGAGTAAGGGCAGCAAAGGTGCCTGCCTGTATCAATGCCTAAGGGTTATCAAAAGGGAACAGACTATATCTCCAAGGAACAAAGAAAATTTAGGACAAATTTTTGGAAATGTAACTATCCTGGTATAAGGAAGATTTTTTTTTTTTTAACCATTCTGGAAGAACTCTTTCCAGAAACATAAATCATTTTGGTTTCCTCTCCAACAAGGTTTTAATGGATAATGAGATTCCTCATCTTAAACTTTAATTTTCTGGTCAATTTAAATTGTCAGTCCAAAGTTAAGGATCAAGTAGGTGGAGGAGATACAAGCAGCAGATAGATGCAACTGTATATTGTCAAGTAAACGTCTACAGAAAAAGTAACAGGCATACTTGAACAGGAAAACAACTCCAGAAGGAAGATGCAACAAATAGGAAAGGTACAAAAGCACAGACTATAACCATAAGATAGAAGAAGCAACAAAAGTAACACAGATCCTACCCACACTGGAGGACGGAGATTAAGATGCACAATGAAACCATGAAGGTTCAAATGCTTAGCAAGAAGGAAAAACAGTCACACCAAAATTTCAAAGCAGGGAGGAGGGCCAAATTACAATTAAGTATCTATTTGTAATAAACTGCAGACAAAACTGCTTGCAGATCACAGCTATACTTTGGCTTAAATAGTTCATCTTTATTCTTAAAATACTTATCTTTCATGAGCTGTCTAGGAAAGTCATAGAATCATAGAATAGCTAGGGTTGGAAGGGACCCTTAAAGGTCATCTCGTTCCAATCCCTCTGCAGTGAGTGCGAACATCTCCAACTCGTGCTCAGCTTGACCTTGAATGTTTCCAAAGATGGGGCATCTACCATCTCTCTCTGGGCAATCAGTTACAATAATTCACCAACCCCACTGTAAAAAAAATTTCTTCCTTATATCTAGTCTTAAGTCTAGCCTCTTTTAGTTTAAAACCATTGCTCCTTCTCCTATCACTACAGGCCCTGCTAAAAAGTTTGTTCCCATCTTTCTTATAAGCCCCCTTTAAGTACCGGAAGTATGCAATAAGGTCTTCTCACAGCCTTCTCTTCTCCAGGTTGCACAACCCCAAATCTTTCAGCCTTAGCCTTTCTTCATAGGAGAGGTGTACCATCCCTCTTTTTTGTGACCTCATTGCTGGACTCACTCCAACAGGTCCATGTCATTCATGTGCTGAGGGCCTCAGAGCTGGATGCAGGAATTCAGGTGGGGTCTCATCAGAGCAGAGGGGTAGAATCACCTCCTTCAACCTGCTGGTCATACTACTTCTTTTGATGCAGCCCAGGATTCAGCTGGCCTTCTGGGCTGTGCACACACATTGCTGGCTCATGTCCAGCCTTTCAACCACCAGTATCTCCAAGTCTTTCTTGTCAGGGCGCCCTCAATCCCTTCATCCCCCCAACAGTATTGATACCAGCAGGTATAGGACCTTGCACTTGGCTGTGTTGAACCTCATGATGTTCACATAGGCCCACTCATAGAGCCTGTCCAGAGCCCTCTGGATCACATTCTGTCCCTCAGGTACGTCAAACACACTACTCAGCTTGGTATTGTCTGCAAACTTCCTGAGGTGCACCCAATTCTGCTGTTTGTGTCATTGATGAAGACATTAAATGGTGCTGGTCACATGACGGACCCCAGAGGGACACTACTTGTCACCAGTCTCCATCATGACACTGAGCCATTGACCAATACCCTCTGGGTGCAATCATCCAACCCATTCCTGGACCATCAAACGGTCCACCCACCAAATCCCTCTCTCTCCAATTTAGAGAGAAGGATGTTGTGGGGAATTGTATCAAAGTCTCTACAAACTATTAAGTTCATACCTCTCAGCAGGACAACAGATACATGTGTACATTTTAACAAAAAAAAGAACAAAGAGAGATGAAGCAGGAAATTAAAGGTTTAATGGGAATCAAAATTTGTTTATTCCTTCCCAGCCTGTGTTTCAACTGTCAGTTCACAATATCTCTCCTATTGAGATTAATATGCCTAAAGATTTTTATTATTTCCACATATATTCAAGCTCATTGTTTCTCATTTAAAATCCATCCATTCTAATAAACATAACTTTTTTGCAAATCAAAGTTAGCAGGCAACATTNGAGAGAAGGATGTTGTGGGGAATTGTATCAAAGTCTCTACAAACTATTAAGTTCATACCTCTCAGCAGGACAACAGATACATGTGTACATTTTAACAAAAAAAAGAACAAAGAGAGATGAAGCAGGAAATTAAAGGTTTAATGGGAATCAAAATTTGTTTATTCCTTCCCAGCCTGTGTTTCAACTGTCAGTTCACAATATCTCTCCTATTGAGATTAATATGCCTAAAGATTTTTATTATTTCCACATATATTCAAGCTCATTGTTTCTCATTTAAAATCCATCCATTCTAATAAACATAACTTTTTTGCAAATCAAAGTTAGCAGGCAACATTTAAGGTAGTCCTAGCATATTCCAAGCATACACTCTTTCTACATCAACCTGCCCTAGCATCCTGGAAATGCCTTCCCTGGAAGAGAATTATTTATAACTGCAACATCCTTGATATTCCTCTGACAACAGGAATATCCAAGTTATTGTTATTGTCCATTCTGGCACTGTTTTTTAATGTAAATCAGAGGACCACCATGTTGTGCAACAGGGACAAAGAAAAAGTAAAAATACCCCAGATGGAAAAGATGAAACTTAAGCAATGCAGTACAGGAAAGACCGCAACACAAGCAAGGTTTAAAATATCCTTAATACAATGGATTATGTTCAGGCATTCAGTCTACATATATCCTTATAAATAAACTCATATTTTAAGAATAACAGCATAGCTACTCATAGGATGTTATTTGTTAACATCTACTTACATATACTTCGCTGTGATCAAAGCGCTTTTTCAGGTTATTGATGAACGAATCTTCATTAAGTGGCTCTAAAAGAACCATATCTCCCACCCCTATCATGTTGTCTAAAAGTGATGTCTTGACCTCCATTTTGGCCATTTTCTCCTGCAAAGAAAGAAACAAGGGGGGAAAAAAAAAACAAGAGTAAATTTAGCTCAAAATTATTCTGATTATTCACATTATGCAGGAATAAAAGGAATAAAAGTCAAAAATCGATCAAATTATGCTGCTTTAAAATATTTCTTCCAAGGAACATTATAAAATCATACTATCTTCCCAGGTTGTCCACACAATTCTGATAGGTTAACAGTCAACAATACCTTCTGGTCCACTATACATTAAATATGAAACAGCGAGAAAGAGTAATAAAGATTCCAGTAGGCACCACACATACAAACTTTTTTGGATGACTTCCACACAGCGTTCAAGTGTATGCAACCTGTGTTTCATCAAAAGCTTTATTGACATGTCCACTGTATCAAACCAGGGTTTATATTTGTCAATAGCCTAATCTACATTTCTTTCTTACACTTATTTGCACTTCTCCAACTCTATGAACTTTTAAATGGAATCCAACTAAATGAATTCATCCAGAGACAACATCCACACTACTTTACGTTAACCCTGTATTCTAAGACTACCCATATCCCAATGTAGTACTGCTCTTGGTGATATGAGGTTACCAAATTACTTCTTTTCCAAACTACAGTAACTTGGATTTATTTGTAGTTCTGTTGCTTATGAGGGCATTTTGTTTGGGCAGAAACAATTCATCTGGTAAGTCAAGATTCAGCATCTATGTAACTGCAGTAGCTAAAGGCAGAAGTCAGATTTAAACAGGGGACCAGGATCAAACAAAGCAACCATGCTTGATAGAGGAAGTAATTCACACAAAGAAGCCAAGGTCAGACCAAAACTCAAGACCTCCCAGCTTTTTATCTTTCCAATCCAAACCTTACAGAAAGTTAACCAGGCTTCTCAGGAACTCTAGGCAAACAGTCACTGCTTTCAGCTTTCATGAAGAGACTGAACAATGGAACACATTAGCAGTGGTAGCCAGCAAAGAGGGAACCAGAGATGAGAGGAGAACTTTGCTGACAACACAAACAAGAACCAGCTACTGCACAGCTACAGTTACACAAAACAACATTTGAACTTCACCTGTATCCTCACAGATATGAAACACTAGCAAGCTGTCCTTGCTCCCCCATCACTGCATCACATTTTAATTCTAAATATTTTTTTCTTGTTTTTCAAAACGTCTTTGAAGAGCTATTTATTCACAATCAGAGTTAACTTCCCACAGTAGCTCTCCATCAGATAACTATTTTTTTTAAAAGTGAAGCCTTTTATTTGTTGCTTCTGTCCATCGCCACTACGTTACTACATACTACTTGAGTTTTTGATCAGTGAGTGACATTCGAGGGATATTAGATCAAGACTTAAGTCTTGTTTGATGCTTTTCCAAATTCAATGAAGAGAAGTACAGCTCCACAGGCAGCTAACAGGAGTAATACAACAAGATGCCCAAAACCTGAACCAAGCCTGGAAATTGCTAGAAATTCACATGGAAATGGAAAAACAGTGTTGAACTATGGTAACCAACCAAAGCTGAGTCAACTCTGCTAAACAAACCAAAGGAGCATTTATTTTAAACAAAAACACTGGACAAATATTTTTGTAGAGGAAGACACTTCTTTTTTTCTTAAAAGTTCACCTCTCTGAATCACAAAAAATTATTAAACATTTGCAAAAACCTTTTCAGAGGTATCACTTCAACTTCTGTATCCCATTCAGACAAATTCTTTAAATTACCAGTCTTGTTTCAATGACCTAATTACTTCCCATACATCAGCAAATGCTCCAACAATTTCAGAAGGCTTTAAAAAAGTCCTTCTCAAGTATTGAACTTATTAAACAATGGCTTTGTAGCAAAAAAAAATCTTTTTAAAGGCAATATAAAAATCGTAATATGCACAATTTCAACCCAAAATTTAAGTTGTAAGTAGCATACCTCATCTGCCATTATGAAATGACATACTACCTACCACCCTTCATGCATCACTGCTTGGGAATTTCAAGACCAAGAGCAGCCAAACCATCAAGAACATTCACATATTCCCAAGCTGACAAGTACCAGAAGAGGTACAAAAAGACACCATATCTACTACTAAATGCAAGATCAGAAAGTTGTATACAAATACTAATTTATCAATATATTTGAAAAGGTCGGTTTTATGGTCAAAGGTTACTTTTCCAGCTTTTTTTTTTCTCCCACAATAATTTAACTTCATGCTATAGTTAAAATACTTCCATTAACTTGAGAGCTAGAAAATATTAGAAACTTAGGTGATGAAAAAACATTGGACAATACACCTAGATATCTTGTTTAACACTGGATTCTCAAAATCATTTGCAATAACTTAGCCTTTGCAAAATATTCATTAAAGATTATCTCATAAACCAACATATGATTCAAGAGTACTCTACCATCCCAGTGTTGCTAGCTCCCAGTTTGGTGAAAGAGAGTCATAATCCCTGCTCTGGTTTAATTAACAAGAAAGGAAAACCTTGCAAGCTTGTGGGATAACTTGGTTGCCCGCTGCTTTTGTGACTTTAACAACTTAATCTGTTGACATCAGGAAAAACAAGTGTTGTATAAAGAATACAGCTGCTAATTATTAATATATAACAAATGATCTCAGGAAAAAAAAATCCCTAGATTCTTCAAATGCTTGCAGTCTGCAAATCAGACTCATTCTCAAGCACTCCTTGATCTCTCCCACACCCAGAGACCACTTAGAATCATAGAATC
>WAAB01009920.1:0-10079 GCA_013389865.1 Piaya cayana
TGATTCTATGATTCCCCAAAACTTGTGGAACTCCAGATAGGTCTGAAACAATTTCCTCTTATTTTCAAACATGATAGGAATGGGTCAATGGTGTCTAAAAGTATTAGGGTTACCAGGAACCACTAGCCAGAGGCTCATACCCAGACAAGTGTGTTCTTCATCAAACTAGCACTACTGTTGGCAAAAAGTGCTAGCATGGCACCATTTGAGATTAAATGTGGTTAGACAGGGAGCTGGATATGCCCTCATCTACACACCATTAAGCAATGAGAGAAGCAGCTTTCTCAGCACTCCTTGTTACGGCAGAAATCTAGGAGAACACATGAACCTCTTGAAGGAAGTTGCCAACTGGAAATTAACAGCTAGTGAGATTAACATTTATGCTTGTGTGAGGAGCACACATAAAGAGTTGTACTGGGAATGTAGCTGGCAAAACACAACAGACTGTGCTAATTGTTACTGGAGCAGGCGTCAAGTTCAAAGGCAGTGGCCTCCTACCAAAGAGGTCTGAGCTGAAGAACCAATACATGATTGCTGTGCCCCAGCATAGCTACGAGCACAGCACTGTGTCTGCTTTTTTATGTGAAAAGCTACCCCTATGCTTAGATGGTTTGTTGCATAAAGGCTCAGAAGTCAGTTACAGCAGCCACAAGAGGGTAAAAGGTCCTGGGATGCAAAAGACCCAGTATCACAGTCCTTGGAATTGTCCTTAAATTGATGTCATTTCCCTGTTGTGTTGAAAGTAACAAGACTGAAATAGGGATGAGAGGATCAATCACTGGCCTCAGCTGGCCTCTTCTCCCAAGTGACAGGGGACAGGATGAGAGGGAATGGCCTCAAACTCCACCAGGGGAGGTTCAGGCTGGACATTAGGAAAAAAATTTCAGGGAAAGGATCATTGGGCACTGGAACAGGCTGCCCAGGGAAGCGGTTGTCACCTTCCCTGGAGGTGTTTAAGGTGTGGGTGGATGAGGTGCTGAGGGGCATGGTTGGACTTGATGATCTGATGGGTCTTTTCCAACCTGTAGATAATCAAACTTTAATGATACAGGATATTCCACTTACATCTGCTAAGCTGGCAGTTATAAACAAGACAGGCTCTTTTCTTGCAGTATTAAGACCCTAACAGAAACCATAATGGCCCTGTTTTACCATGGAATAACAACTGAAACAAGATTGTGTGTTGAACATATTTACATATTCAAAACATATGAATGCTATTTTTCTAAAAGGGTACTGGCCCTCCACTCTGCTTCTTTCTCTGTCTTATCCATTTCTATTTTTGCTTCTCCATATTTTGCAGGTGCCTTCTTTCTAGCATGTTTTCCATCACAGGCTCCAGAACAGATTCCATCTGTGTTCTCTTTCCCTTTCCTCATTTTAGATGATACAAAATATTAATCATATTTCACTTAGTATTCCCATTTGACACCTGTGGTAGAAAGCAGAAATGACAAGCTACTCAAGCCATGGCGGTGGTACTGTTTGGAGCCCATGACCATCCTGGGTTACTGTGTTGGAGACACATGCCATGTTCTCTGAAGTTGTTTTATTTTGTATAACATTTTCGTTTGGTTGCAGCATGCTATTTTGAAGCCATTTCGGTCTATTCCTTGCTTTTATGAGCACTATATAACACCCGCAAAATTATTGTCCGTCACTGAGATATTACCAAAGATCTGAGCCCCAAAATGCAAATCCAGATCTTAACCATTCAAATACTTTGGTTCAGCTTGTTAAAAATACTATTCATACCAATCTGGAACTCATCAAAGAAATGTGTCTGTTCTAATTCATGTTGTGGGTTTAAATGTACTTTTTCAGTAATTACAAAAAAATCAGTATGAATTTCTTTCTGCCTTATGCTCTGCTTAGTACAGCATACCTAATTAACATCCAATTGCAGGATGAAAGTAAGCTCCCTCGTGCAAAAGTACATCTGGAGGCAGAATCTGATCTGCTACTTTTTTATTTTGTTGACATGAGAATCACCAAGAGCAAGGTTTGCTTTTGCGTCACAGACTGCACTTGTTATGCTGTCAGCCAAAGGAAACGTTAGGTGTAAACAGAGATGTTTAACTGAGAAACTGCTAACATAATAAATATGAGACTCTGTGACACCATTTATGCAATTATTTATCAAAATATGTTTGTTCCTTATGGTCTCTAAAAGAAACCTTCCAAGTGTTTGGATCAATTGTCATCAGTTCTTTTGATGCAGGCTGGGGAAGCAGAGTTAGGCTGCTGCTGAGACCTTTTGAAAAGTTCCTCCTACAGCACACATTGCCTTCAACAACACAGCCATTTTGCATTAAAGGTCTTTTTTTTCATCAGGTGATACCAAACCTAGATACTCCAGCTTTTTTTTAAATTGATAACGAGCCAGTAGTTTATAAAAGTAGAGCCTACCCTATCATGGGCAATGGCAAAAGAACATAAGTGTCTGTGCTTAAATTTTGCTAGTAATTAACATGACCTTAAACAATACAGAGAAGAGCAACCTACTGAGCATCTAGAAAAAAACGTATATCCTATTTGGAACTGGAGGAAAAAATTACTTTGGTAGGCATACACAGTTTTGAATTCTTCAGGTGCTATCTGTGTTGTTTGGCTCTAACAAGGGGCTGTGTCTGCTTGTGCTGGAACAAAAGCATTATGCCTGGTAGTGAGGTTAGCACAGCCTCCTGCCCAGCACAAGATTTTGTCTTGCCATCACGGTGGTGATATCAGAAGCTCGCTTTTTCCTGTTTGATATCAAATCTATTGATGGGTAGGTAGAAAATGATCTACACTAAGTTTTTAAAATGCAGATGTGTACTTGCATGGAAAAGATGGAAGGTAAGAGTCGATGCCTCACTGCGGGAACCTGGGAGGGGGTTACTTCAGTCCATTCTGAACATGGTTTGGGGAACAATTCCATGCTATAATCTGCACACAAAATGTAGTCTGTCTGAGGAAAAGCTCAAGTCAAACATTTGCTTCCATGTGGGATGCAGCCAGTATAGAAACTGAGGGCTTTGTTCCACCTGCTTTATTGAGTAAAAAAGATGGTGTTTTCTTTTAGAAAGAAATGTTGCTTAAAAGGTTGACATGCTGATGTGACTATGCTACTAGGCACAATGTAATAATAGTAATATTGCTTACCAGAAATACTTTCAGTTTTAATGCAAGTGAAATACCTGTCAAATTCTTATTATTATCTTATGCAAACACTTATGAAATAGTCAATAAGAAGGTAAGGTGTTTGAAGAGGATAAGGAAATGGACATGTAATGTAGGTAGGGCTGCTATTACAGTGACAGAAGCTGCAGTGATATGAGGCTAGGTGGGAACACTTGATGTCTGAGGTTGGAGAGAGGTAGGTATCTATTGACTGAATTGGTTATGATTGTGGAGGATTGAATAAATGCTGTGAGAGTGGACTTAACGTGCAGATGGAAGAAACTTCTGGTATAGAAGATGCAGTCAGAGAGAGAGCTGCTAGCTGGTCATGGAGAAGAAAAAGTAGGTTTTTCAAGCCTTCCTCAAGAACAGTGAGTTTGGAAGGGAATTAGTTATAAAGACATACCCTTTCATGTGCCTGCTACAGCTTTTAATGCAGCAACCTAAGATTAATGTCACAAAAACCATGAAGCTGGAATTAGCTCTGACAAGCTTACCAAACTGCCTGTTAGTAGCCTGGTGATTTTTTTTTTCTTTTTGGCTAAAATGCTTGGAATCGAGAGAGAATTAATTGTCCTGTGTAGAAAAAGGAGCTGTCTCCTGCTGTCTGGCTGAAGCCACTCGCACAAGGTTTCCTACACAGTGACATCACTGGCTTCATGAAGGCATCAGTAAGAGGCTTTAAAGATAAAAAAAAGTGGTGATGGGGCACAATATGGGTCAGGATATTCTATGAGCTCCAGAAGAATGATTGAAGACATTTTATTTAGGAGTCAGAGCTTAGCATTTAGGAGGTTTGGGAGAACTTTTGGGAAAAGCAGCGGTGTAGAACAGCTGGCCAGCAGTTAGGGTGACCCAGTTTGCTACCCAGCCAAAATGCAAAAATAGAGATGCTTGGCAGAAAAGAGTTTCTTGGCTAAAAAGATAAGGTGATGCTCCCCAGGACCATACGTGTATTAAAAAGGACAGTATACCTATGTGTCATTAATGTGAGGATTAACAGTACTGTACTGAAAATAGTGGTAGATGTAGGAGCAGCAAAGCTCTTGACTTTCAAGGGTCCAGGATGCAGTGGACAACAAAAATGCCCCACATCAGACTTAAAGGAAATCAGCACGATTTTACAATATCACAGCAAAGAGCAAAGCTGTGGCAGCCTTAATTCTAGAGTAACTTGTCCAGAGTTATTTAGAGGCAATAGTAATGGTAATGAGGTAGAAATTGGATCCAAACATGCTGGATGTGAGGAGCATTTAAAAGAAAAATGCTGAGGTGTATTTAGTACAGTCACACACTGATGAACTCATTTCTGAATTCCTCAAGTCCGAGCCTGTGATATATGTGCTGCAAAAGCCTGACAAAAAGCACTCAGATGAATTGTAAAAGCAGAACATAATTTTGTCTGTGGAATCTATGAAATGGGCTGTGCTGATTGCAGGTACTCCAAAGAATGATGGCAGCTTAAAGGAGCTCTGATTGCAGTAAACCCACTGTAAATCCCAGCTGAAATGAATCAATATCTTGTTCCTAAATCTTTTAATTTGCAAAACTTGGGGGCTGGGTAAATCTTACTAAACTATGCTCACTTTGTGCATCTTAGGAGTGAGAATTGTAGCTGGAACTGAATAAATTTCTAAGAATGAATGTACATGAAAGACTATTTTGGTATGAGCAATTACCCTGCAGCACAGTGAGTGTATTTGCTGTATATCTAAGAATAATGGATTAATGACTTCCAGGATAAATGTTAGTCCCTGGTGTTTTGTGGTATAAGAGTAAAAAATAAAAAAAAAAAATAAAGTGGGACATTTGTAAAATTGTGATGTAAGTCTTGCATTCTGCCTTACCTCAGGAAAATATAAAATGGGAGTGGATAGAAAAGGAAAATAGGAACTTTAAAGAAGCAGTGCTGTTGTAGGGAAGAACAAGCATTTGTACAAGGTAGGGCTTATCGGATCTTCTTTCTGGCTAGCAATGGTACTTATTGCAAAGCAACCTCTCCTGTAAAACCAGCTGAAGCAGTATCAGTTATGCGTTGCCAGCACAGCTGCTTTTGGATCAAGGTCTGCAACATACCTTTGAAATGTGATAGATATGTGTATGGCAGAAGATACTTAAATTGGCCTCTCATCAGATAACAGAGTACTTTGTACAGGCTCTGAGAAGGGCATTATGTAAAACTAATAGGGAATATATCAGTTCCAGAGACTATTCTAGCAAAAAGATGCTCATACATTGGGAAAAGATTTGATTTACTGCAAGCAGATCTAGCAAAGGACTTGAGGTGAAAATGCTAAATAGTCTGCAACTTCCCTAGTTTCACAGTGCTGATACATGACCGAAAGGAAGGAGAGAGGTAGTAAGACAGTATGGTAGTGCAGATATTGGGATGGGTGGCACATTTAGCAGTGACCTAAGGGAGGAAGAGACAAGGAAGAGATAATGGAAGGAGAGATAAGAAAGAGGCTGTTTAATAGTTGCCTGCAGATAAAACCAAAGTATAGTTATAGAATAGGCACCCTGGCATTAATTAAAAATCGCCACAAGTTTTCATAAGCTGCAAGAGGGAACCAGGAGGTGGTACTGACATGTAACAAGCATGAAGAGATGAGGAGCCACAGTCTGTAATGATTGCGGGCTTGTGCTTGTCACATCCCCCAGCGCAGCTCTGCAGATATCAATGCTCAGAGTAGGCATGCGGAGCAGGCAGGGCTCTGGCTGCTGATAAATTCCTTCCTAAGGAAGGCTGTGCACCATGTAGATGCATAGGTAGGATGCAGATGAGTAGTCTGGACAGGGAAATACAGCCAGCCCATCCACTGGGCAGTGCCATGCAAGAAGATACGTGCTCGGGGTCTTTCTGAGGGTGGCTGTGGGACCTGGCACTCTGCAAAAGCTGCAGCTGTGTTCATGTAATGTGGATGTAAAGAGAGTTTGAATACATACATGGAGTCTAGCTTTCACTTTAGCTGAAGAATTAAAATGAAGACAAGGATTCCTGGGAGTAACAACCTCAATAAAAAAGCAACGGCAAGCAGCAGAGAGCAGTTTCTCCTCTGACCAGGTGCCCCATAGTTCTTCCATAAGACTAACCCATGGGTTTTTGCACTCAAGAGTGGTATCTTGAGAGAGAATCACCAGCAAATGCCCTTTTAAGCCCAGGTCTGCTTGCTCTGCCCTTGCCCTTGGGCAGCAGCCCAGGAGCCAAGATGAATGATATGCAGAGCTACTTTGTGGACTGGATTTGAGAGGATGATCTGGTTTCTTTAAAAAAAAAAAAAAAAGCTGACAGGAAAAAGAAAGTTATTTTTAACCTAGATCAGTTCATTATTCATGCTTAACAGGAGAGCCTTACAGAATCAGAAAGGCACAAATGGGAGGGAAGGCTGCTGCAGGGCAGGGTATGGTCTCAGCTGCCTCAAGTTGGGCTGCGGGGCCTGGCTTTCAGCCTCTACTGTGAGCTCAGCTTCTGGAAACATGGCAGGTCTCACTTTGCTCTTGTTTTCATAAGTCATTGTTCTGGGTTTGAGATGAAAATGGTTAACTGTTAAAGGCTGCTGCTTTTTCATGAAGACTATCCCTACTTTTACATTTTCCCAAACTAGGAGTCTTAAATATAAAATATTTGGTTGGCTCTTTGGTTTTTTTTTTTTTCCTCTCCCTCAAGATTCTTTTAGATCTCACAGGAATTGTGAGTTTGTCTTGGAAATTATGGGGAGCATAGTGCTGCCATAGTGGAGAAGGCCAGGTTAGGAGAAGGGAGAAGATGATGGTGACTTCTGGGCAGCTGTGCTCAGAATCACTTGGCGGCTACCTGGAGAAGACTGGGCTCGATGCTTATAGAGTGGGCAACAGAAAGAAAACAAAAGCAAAAGTAAAAGCCTGGCTTTAAAACTGATGATATCCTATCTCTTTATAATTGTTGACTTCACGGCTGTGTTAAATCATCACTTCGTAGCAATGAGGTGGCAAAGCATAACTAAGAAGCAGTGCCCAGACTGCACGAGAAGAGAAAAAACTACAGGTGTGCTACCACCAAGGTATTAACCAAGGCAGGTTGAGGTACATCTTGAGAAAGGCTAGCTGTTTTTCTGCCCATGGATGCCTTTGTGGTAGCTGGAAAAGCAGCCTGTTTCTCAAGGCTCAGCACAGTGCCTGAAGTACATAAATGACTCTCTCTTCTTCTCTGTTTTCTTTTATCTTGGGAGATTACTGAACTGAGAGTCAGCCTTCTCGTAATGAGGCCAGAGTACATTGGAATTATCTGCGGGCATCAGTTAATAAATAGCAGAATAAAAGGCAAAGAGCTGGCTGAGGGTGATGCATGACAGGTCTTTGCAGAGCAGCAACCCCTTTCTGTGCAGGATGGGAAAACGTGGGAAGATGAGAGCTGAGGCAGAAGGTTGCAGCTCCGCCACATGCCTCATGCAATTAAACTAAATTGCCTGATTCCGTTACCTCTTCCCCCAGCTTAAAAAGCAAGGGTCGAAATTGCTGTCAGGCTATAGTTGCTAATGAGACATGGTGGTGTGTTTATAGTACCCTCTGCTGAGGTGGAGGAGATTGAAGTAAGAAAGAGATGCTGGGCTGCATCGGTGGGAACAAGAAAATCTCATAACCTGCTTTAAGAGAAAGCCACCAATTTTTATTTATTTTATCTTTTTAAGCTGGTCTTATTTATTTTATCTTGAGTGGCTACAGTAAGTTGCTAAGCGGTTACCGCTCATCATCTCAGTAGGAGATAGCACCAATGTAAACGAAAGCATTATTTACTTGGTACTTTTTTTTATTATTTCATGCAGAACTACTTGCACTGCCCATCAGCAAGGTTGCTCAACATTTTCCTTCAGGAAAAGCTGTTTTCAGTTGCTTCTAACAATTCTTAACCATTTGGACTGTAATTTTCCACACCAGACACCTAACTCAGACTGAGTAGTTCTGGAAAATTCCCAAGCTATTGTAGTTTGAGGTTTCTATGTTTGTTTGTTTTTTGAGGTGTGGGGAATACACATCATATTGTCCATGCTAAAATTTAACATCTTTTAATACTTAGAAGTCAGAAGGTGGTGTTTTCCATCCCCACGTTTAACTGTCAAGATTTGGCAATATTATAAATCTATCGAAAAAAATATTTAAAAAAATAAGAACTGAGCACCCTCCTTCCCTTGCCAGCTCAAGAGTATTATGATGTTTTGCTCTGGGTGTAAATAATTATGTTCTGTTTGTTTGCTGACTCTGAAGTTCTGTTTTCAGTACAAAGCTTGCAGATTTCTGTGTTTCTATGTGTATTTGTGTGGTGAAAGTGTGAGACCAGCTTATTAGTCTCAGCACCTAAAGCAATGGCATGTTTTTCTTTGAGTAAGGACTGTAGGATTTGGCCCTTAGAGTGTAACTCAAACCTCCATCCGCAATACAGGTTTGTAGTTATTTTTGACAGACCTAGGGGATGAAATAAAAATGGGAAGTACCTTTCACTCCTCCAGGAAAGCACAGCAATTAGTCAAAGATAATACTTCCTAGAAATGCCAGGTATTCTTCCAGATGCCATCTTGTGAAATTAGCAATACAGCTAAAATCTTATGTTTTCATATGTTTAGATCAAGGAACCTAGAAACTGTGACAGTCTATTTATTTTTATGGTTGCTGAACCTCTGTTAAAGATTATTATGCACAGTGTTTGATTTTTCTGCCTTTACATCTCTGCATCCCCATGGTTACTGTTTGATTAAACTATGATCAAAGAAAACAAATTATGTTGTTAGTTATTTAACCCCATGTGGAAAGGCCTCTGTGGGTTAGAAAGTTAATCCTAATTCATACAGGCACAAAATCTGAAATATGTTCTGAAGTAGAATTCCCACTTTTGAGGGGGTAGCGAAATGGAGGTTTTGGCAGACTGTGCAATATATGGTCTTATTTTGTTCCTGAAAAAACTTGTCATTCCTTGTTTTTTTCACATATCAACTAGGAACACCTCCTTGAAAAAGAAAGAACTCTTAAAGGTTGAAAAAACATCCTTACATTCAATTTTAGTGACATTAGGTATTTGATGCTTGATTAGAAAATCAAAGCCACATCCTTTTCATTCTTTTAAAATGTTTTTCATATTTGTATCTATTCAGGCTCAATATCAAAGTTAGGATAGATTAGTTAAGTCCTTGAAACACCGAGCAGCTTCAGTGTATTGATAGCAGAGTGTGAAATGACTCACTCAGAACAATGGAATATGTGAGTAGCCTTGCACTCTTCATGTGTCCATATTTATAGACCATATGGGCAATCTCTTGTTGGATCAATTACTAAATATTCAGCAAGATTTGAGCATCATATTTTGGGCACAGTACCAGGGAAAGTCATGGAGCAGGTGATCTTGAGTGCTAGCATGAAGCACTTGCAAGAGAACTGAGTGATCAGGCCCAGTCAACATGGATTTACAAAAGGCAGGTCTTGCCAAACCAACCTGATCGCCTTCTATGATAAAGTGACTAGACTCTTGGATGAGGGAAAGGCTGTGGATGTAGTCTTCTTGGACTTCAGCAAAGCCTTTGACACAGTTTCTCATAGCATTCTGCCAGGGAAACTGTCAGCCTCTGGACTGGACAGGCGAACACTCTCCTGGGTGGAAAACTGGTTGAATGACCGGGCCCAGAGATTGGTGGTAAATGGAGTTTACTCCAACTGGAGGCCAGTGACAAGTGGGGCTTCCCAGGGCTCAGTACTGGGTCCAGCCCTGTTCAATGTCTTCATCAATGACCTGGATGAAAGCATTGAGTGCACCCTTAGCAAGTTTGCAGACAACACTAAGCTAGGTGGAAGTGTTGATCTGCTGGAAGGTAAGGAGGCTCTGCAAAGGGGTCTGAACAGGCTGGACTACTGGGCTGAGTCCAGTGGTATGAGGTTTAACACGACCAAATGGC
>WAAB01009920.1:10295-28591 GCA_013389865.1 Piaya cayana
TTAGGAAAACATTTCTCACAGAAAGGGTCATTGAGCACTGGAACAGGCTGCCCAGAGTGGTGGTTGATTCACCTTCCCTGGAGGTGTTTAAAGTGCAGGTGGATGAGGTACTGAGTGGCATGGTTTAGAGATTGGTGGGAATGTTTGGACTCGATGACCCGGTGGGTCTCTTCCAACCTGGTGATTCTATGGTTCTATGATCAGCAGCATATATTTCCCTTATCCCTGAGGAGCCAGCTCAGGTTCAAGGGATGCTTCTTGCCAGGCTTGACTGAGCAGCAGAGCACATGCCCGACAGTGCCAGGCACATAGTCAGGGAGAAACAGCTGTGGAGCTGCTCCTCTGATGAGATTTTTTCTGGTGTTTGCCTGTGACTTTAGCATTATCTGTCACAGTGACAGAGCTGGCTCTGGGATGAGAGTGTCAGGATCAGATCAGTTTGATCCTTGGTTTATTGGACGAGGTTGTGTCAGAGGTATTGCAGCATAGTTTGACAGGCAAACATAGCTTGGGGCGGGAAGAAACACTTAGTGTGGGAGTCTTGACAGGTCTGGTTTTAGGAGCCTGTGATATTCATCACAGTGCCTGCACTGGCAAGAGAAGAGGAAACTCCAGCTAAAGGAAAGAGTATGGGACTCCACCATAGTCAATGCTGTAAGTGTGAGACTGTGCCAAGCTAGGTGGAAAAGAGGTGCTTGAAGTAGTTGGAAAGAAGTGTTAAATAGGGTTTAAGCCAGGAAGCTGGCAATCAGAAAGAGCAGAGAGAAGCAATTTAGGTAAATACTACTACTGCGACAAAATTAGACACAGTCAGGATGGTTGAAATATAAAATAATCCTGGGATAGCATCACCACAAGCTTAGGGGAAAGTCCTTCAAATAATGTGGGAAATGGAACAGAGAGACAGAAAGAGTTTTGCTTAAGCTAAGGAAGCTAACAAACTTCCTAGCAACCTGGCTAGCTCTTGAAACTGCAAATGTGCAGGAGTTTTGGACTCATAGATTGATGTGAGAGAGACTCAGAGACCTAGAAATGAACTACCTACTCACCTGCAGGGGGAAGACTGACTGGGGATTTTGCATCCATTTGCAGAGGAGGAAATTGTATTGGAACTGTAGACCTGTGTCAAGTGAACAAGAACATTTGATAGCCACATATTTAATCTGGGCTTCATTAAAAGTGAAAAATGTTTGATATAGGAATGTACTTGAGAACCACACAGTTTGTGGTAAGCTACGATAGCTCCCTTCCTCCTTACAAAAATGAGGAAACAAATGCTTTATTCATTTTTTACATTAAATTCAATGTAATTAATGAAGGGGTTCATTAATCATCTGCTTCAGCAACAATAGGAGACAAAAACATCTCTGAGATGTCTCAGGTGAATTACAGTTGAAATTTGCCAGGTGCTTAACAGAGTTGTTACAATAGGTGAAACATAGGAATGTGTGAGGATTTTGATGTGGACGTATGACTCTCCATCTTTCTCCTTTGCTCCTCTGCCCTGCTCAGCTATAGATTATCACCCAGACATGATGGACAATGACATAAACTGCTTAAGTACTAACTTACATACTAACATGTTGTGTGATTCAGAAAACAATCTAGGGGTCGAGCCTTCTGGCACTTCCAAATAACTACTTTTAACACCATGTGGGAAATGGCATTCAGTTGTCCACATAACAAATTCCTGTCTTCACACAACCAGATATAGGGCACTAGGAGAAAGAAGAATTTTGCAGCCTTTAAAAGGGGGAAGTCCCCCATCAAGAGGCAGCTTTTATCTAAGTCTAGAATACAAATTGAAGAGAATGGTTCTTCATAATACTCCAGCTAAGGACAGAAATCACAGAACCATAGAATCACAGAATGGTTTGGGTTGAAGGGACTTTAAAGATCACCTAGTTCCCATGTGTCACACCTGCTCCATCACTGAGGCATCAAGAGAAATATGCACAGCTGTGAACAGAAAACTGTTCAGGAATTACCACAGTAGCTCTTTTTTTTATGCGTCAAACACAGGACATAGCAGTGTATACCATTCCAGTCAATATCTAGGATTCTGGAGTTGCTTAGCCCTTACAGTTCCCTTCCTCCTCTCCCAAACTTGCTGAAACAATAATAACTCTGTCAGTCAGAAGCGTGGCAGACAGATGCCAGGAAGATCTGTGTAGCTACTTACCACTTCTTCTGATGATCAGGAACTGAAAGAAAAAACATGATTTAATTTCAGAGACTTCTTTGACTGATGTTAGTACTTCTTGAAATATATGTAACTGCAATGTACTTTGTTGAGCCTCTGCATTCTCTACCCAGGTGTCATGCAGTTCAGTTTCAGGCATACCAGATGGTGTTGAATGCACATGCCTGTTCCTTGTTGGTTAGCAGAAGGAAAATAACTGAAAAAGTCAGTTTAAAAAGTATCTTAGGCTAGTTGTGTCCTTTCACTGGACAAACATGTCCTTTCACTGGACAAACATGTCCTTTCGCTGGACAAACGTGGGAGAAAGAACAAATGCCTGACAACTGAGAGGCAGACAGTAAATGACTGTTAAATAAAAAGTTGAAATAAATGCAGTGAGAATTCTTGGCATTTATTGTTCTCTGCTACAATAGTTTGATGGTTATATACATCTGGGACCACACAATATGCACATTCAAAATGTAATTGCAAGTGTTACTCTTGGCTTTCTCAAACATGGCCTCCTCCTGCTTGGTTGTTCATCCACTTTTTTCCATCCCCTAAGGAAACTTCTGCAAGTTCCTCCACCTCTCTCCACCATCTCCTAATTTACCCATGCCTTGGCACTTCATGTGGGTCACTTCTTCCTTCTGGCACCCAGAAAAGTTTTTGTTCTTTCTCTACAATCCAAGCTCAACACTTGGAAGAGGCTTCTAAAACCCCAAGAATGATCTTTGACAGCATGTTAACAACAGATCCACAGCAGAACCAAAAAAAATCTTTCTTTCTACCTATCCTGGCACATGCTACAGCTCAGAGTAGGAACAGACACATTAACGAATCATCTTCATTAGCCTCCTTTGGGGTTAATGTGGGCTGCTCTATGGAGAGATCTAGAGACCAAACTCTTTCAGGTCAAGCAAGCCCTTTTATGCGGTAAAAACATCAGGCACAGGGGAAATATGGGCATTAGGCTAAAAGAAGACTAAACTGAAGCTGCTTGGGGCTAGAAAACTGGCTGCAGGTGAATGTGTTGGAGCATGAGGTGTAAGGAAGGCATGACATCAAGAGGGAGTGGAGTTTCTTGCACTTGATGGTGCTAGAGTGATAATCAGTTCTGACTGAGCACACTGTGGGGTGGTAATTTCTTCTGCTTTGCCCAGGAAAGCAATCTTTGTGTACAGCCCTGTAATAAGAGTAGATTGAGAATTCATCTGCTTGGTGTCATTTAGAAATCTTATCCTTCAGAGCACGCCTGTGAGACTCTACACACTGAGTAGGTAACCACATTTAGGTGAAATGAGGAAACGGTGTTTTCAATGTGTACATAGATTGTAACTGTCTCTTTTTTAATGACTTTTTTCCTTGTTAGAGGTGAACATTTTAAAGGTGTGGGTTATATTGTGTGCTACTGCTGGCATGAGGAGGGGGGGTGGGGGTATGGTGGGATTTTCCCTGGAGTGTACTCTTGGGATTTCTACATCTTTTCTCTGAAGAGTCTATGTTCCTCACAAAGACAGTACTAGTGCAGGAAATGAGTAGCTTACAAAGGCTCGCCAGAGCGTTAAACATCTTTCTGATTATTTCACTGCATACGGAATAATTACAGGAAAATGACGATGAAAGCCCAGGTGAAGCCCTTTAAAAATGCCACCAGGTCAAATACTGCTGTATTTCCTCCTCCTTTCCTACTGACCTGCCCTTTCATCTCAGCGTTAAGCATCTGCTTCCTTTAAATAGCTTTTCATCCTAACCAACTCTGCTAATTCTCAAAGCTGCTTGAACTTGTTTATTTTTGTTGACTGCCTGCAACAGAAGGCTTTGATGCTTCAATTCTTATAACTGAGTAAGCTTTCTGGGCTCTGCTTGCATTGCTTCAAGCAGCTAGGCAACGGCCATTTGCTAACTTGACTTCTTCAGCCAAAACCAAAGTAGACTCCATGGGTTTGGGGAGTAAGAGAGGATGAAGGAGAATAATCAGTGTAAGAAAGACATGGTCTAGAGAGGACAGCACATATCTTGTGTCAGTAAACACAAACAGGGAGAATTCGCCTTCATTTATCTGCAGACTGAGAAAGATGCTTGATATTCTTCCTCCTTGGCAGAAAATGANCCCTGTAATAAGAGTAGATTGAGAATTCATCTGCTTGGTGTCATTTAGAAATCTTATCCTTCAGAGCACGCCTGTGAGACTCTACACACTGAGTAGGTAACCACATTTAGGTGAAATGAGGAAACGGTGTTTTCAATGTGTACATAGATTGTAACTGTCTCTTTTTTAATGACTTTTTTCCTTGTTAGAGGTGAACATTTTAAAGGTGTGGGTTATATTGTGTGCTACTGCTGGCATGAGGAGGGGGGGTGGGGGTATGGTGGGATTTTCCCTGGAGTGTACTCTTGGGATTTCTACATCTTTTCTCTGAAGAGTCTATGTTCCTCACAAAGACAGTACTAGTGCAGGAAATGAGTAGCTTACAAAGGCTCGCCAGAGCGTTAAACATCTTTCTGATTATTTCACTGCATACGGAATAATTACAGGAAAATGACGATGAAAGCCCAGGTGAAGCCCTTTAAAAATGCCACCAGGTCAAATACTGCTGTATTTCCTCCTCCTTTCCTACTGACCTGCCCTTTCATCTCAGCATTAAGCATCTGCTTCCTTTAAATAGCTTTTCATCCTAACCAACTCTGCTAATTCTCAAAGCTGCTTGAACTTGTTTATTTTTGTTGACTGCCTGCAACAGAAGGCTTTGATGCTTCAATTCTTATAACTGAGTAAGTTTTCTGGGCTCTGCTTGCATTGCTTCAAGCAGCTAGGCAACGGCCATTTGCTAACTTGACTTCTTCAGCCAAAACCAAAGTAGACTCCATGGGTTTGGGGAGTAAGAGAGGATGAAGGAGAATAATCAGTGTAAGAAAGACATGGTCTAGAGAGGACAGCACATATCTTGTGTCAGTAAACACAAACAGGGAGAATTCGCCTTCATTTATCTGCAGACTGAGAAAGATGCTTGATATTCTTCCTCCTTGGCAGAAAATGACAGCATACAAAGTGATCACATTATTAATTAAGATGAATAGTAGTACTCATCCCTGTGTTACGTAATTATTTCATTAATGTGAAGGATCAGTTTAAAACTTCATTAAAATCTAACTGGCAGGAAATAATATGATTCCACTGACATTTGATTTAATTAAAATCTGTAAGTTAAGAATATTAAAATGTGTATTAGCTCTGGAAGATCTCTGAAAGCAGCATTGCCCTGTACCTTACTCCTCTATGGGCTGTGCTTCTTAGAGAGCAGTGGGTAGCAGACAGGCACAAGATGTTCTTGGGGGTCTCAGCTTAGTAAAGCTCAGTGATACCAGCAATAAAGATGGCCTGCACATAGTCATTTGAAATATCCTTCAATTAATCAAGTAGGGTTTCCACAATAACAAAACATGTATTACTCATTCAATTTAGTCTTGAGAGTCGAAGGACAAAAATGATTCTCTGAATTGCAAGAAACAATGGCTCTGATCCAAAGGCTGCTGAAACCAGACAAAGATCCCTTGCTGACTTCAGTAGCTTCCTGGTTCTGACCCAGTGCAAGTAAATGACATTTTTTTTCTAAAATTAGTTTCCTTTTCCTGTGACAGCTTCACACACTATTTTCCATTGTGGTTACCTTCGTTTGGATGTTGTTCTNAACAACAGATCCACAGCAGAACCAAAAAAAATCTTTCTTTCTACCTATCCTGGCACATGCTACAGCTCGGAGTAGGAACAGACACATTAACGAATCATGAAAAAAGTAAAGATGTTCTTCTGAGAATGAGATCAGAAGTGTGAGAATTTTGACAGAAAAAGTTGCCTATCACACACAATCAGTAGAGAGGGAATTTCCACTATTGGAAGGAAAGGGAAAACTGCACAAATTGGGCCAATTCCTCAGCTACTCAGAGCAGATACACACATGGCTCAGATTCTATCACAGAAGCTTTATCAGTATCGCAAAACATTGTGATAGTTTATGAAAAAGGGAAACCCAGAACTTACCAGCATGCAAAAAACCCTCTTGAGACCATTTCCATTTTAGCCTAACCATTTTTCCAACCCTTTGGGGAAGATGTTTAGTAAAAAAGTATTTAACACACTCTGGAAACCCTTGATGCAAGAGCACAAATGCTTCCTGTGAAAATGCTACATCTTCCTGCAACTCAAAACTGAGAATACAGTGATGGTAGCTTGGGTTTGAAAGGAGCCATGACAATAATGAAATCTTTCACTGAACTTCAAAAGAACCTACAAAAGTAGTAGATGTGCATGAGGAACTCTAGAAAGGCATCTCCTCTCAGTTATCTGAGCAAGGTTACATGCAACTACTGTATTACTGTAGCATGCTATGTGGCATTAACACAGGTAGATGATGGACCATGGACCATTAGTCCTCACCTTGACTCAAATCTAGGCTGGCAAACAGCAAAAAAAATTTGAAGGTTATTTGATTTGGAAGCTAATTTAGATTTGGGATTACTTTCCCAACAATCATTGAGCAATGTGTTTGTATGGGGATTTTAAATTACTTTAAATTTTACTTTCATTTACTTTAATTTTAAATTATTTTTAAAAGGTTTTCAAAAGAACTTGATTAGTGCAAAGATGTCTTTTGGTAAGTTTATGGTTGAATTTAGTGAGATTCTTAAGACAGCAAGAAACTAGGCTTGATGACTCAGCAAATCCCTTCTAGGTTAATGGATATAGCCCATACATATTGATAACCCATGGCATATAAATAGGTAAATGACTTCTGGCTGATGTGTGAAGCTGTGCTAAACTTGACAGTGGGTTTTTCTTGAAAGCTGCTTCATTTGGGTGCATGGTGATCCATGAAAACCTGTAAGGACTGCCAGTGGGTCTGCTAGTGTTTAAAGTGTGGGAGTTGCATCTTCATTAGCCTCCTTTGGGGTTAATGTGGGCTGCTCTATGGAGAGATCTAGAGACCAAACTCTTTCAGGTCAAGCAAGCCCTTTTATGCGGTAAAAACATCAGGCACAGGGGAAATATGGGCATTAGGCTAAAAGAAGACTAAACTGAAGCTGCTTGGGGCTAGAAAACTGGCTGCAGGTGAATGTGTTGGAGCATGAGGTGTAAGGAAGGCATGACATCAAGAGGGAGTGGAGTTTCTTGCACTTGATGGTGCTAGAGTGATAATCAGTTCTGACTGAGCACACTGTGGGGTGGTAATTTCTTCTGCTTTGCCCAGGAAAGCAATCTTTGTGTACAGCCCTGTAATAAGAGTAGATTGAGAATTCATCTGCTTGGTGTCATTTAGAAATCTTATCCTTCAGAGCACGCCTGTGAGACTCTACACACTGAGTAGGTAACCACATTTAGGTGAAATGAGGAAACGGTGTTTTCAATGTGTACATAGATTGTAACTGTCTCTTTTTTAATGACTTTTTTCCTTGTTAGAGGTGAACATTTTAAAGGTGTGGGTTATATTGTGTGCTACTGCTGGCATGAGGAGGGGGGGTGGGGGTATGGTGGGATTTTCCCTGGAGTGTACTCTTGGGATTTCTACATCTTTTCTCTGAAGAGTCTATGTTCCTCACAAAGACAGTACTAGTGCAGGAAATGAGTAGCTTACAAAGGCTCGCCAGAGCGTTAAACATCTTTCTGATTATTTCACTGCATACGGAATAATTACAGGAAAATGACGATGAAAGCCCAGGTGAAGCCCTTTAAAAATGCCACCAGGTCAAATACTGCTGTATTTCCTCCTCCTTTCCTACTGACCTGCCCTTTCATCTCAGCGTTAAGCATCTGCTTCCTTTAAATAGCTTTTCATCCTAACCAACTCTGCTAATTCTCAAAGCTGCTTGAACTTGTTTATTTTTGTTGACTGCCTCCAACAGAAGGCTTTGATGCTTCAATTCTTATAACTGAGTAAGCTTTCTGGGCTCTGCTTGCATTGCTTCAAGCAGCTAGGCAACGGCCATTTGCTAACTTGACTTCTTCAGCCAAAACCAAAGTAGACTCCATGGGTTTGGGGAGTAAGAGAGGATGAAGGAGAATAATCAGTGTAAGAAAGACATGGTCTAGAGAGGACAGCACATATCTTGTGTCAGTAAACACAAACAGGGAGAATTCGCCTTCATTTATCTGCAGACTGAGAAAGATGCTTGATATTCTTCCTCCTTGGCAGAAAATGACAGCATACAAAGTGATCACATTATTAATTAAGATGAATAGTAGTACTCATCCCTGTGTTACGTAATTATTTCATTAATGTGAAGGATCAGTTTAAAACTTCATTAAAATCTAACTGGCAGGAAATAATATGATTCCACTGACATTTGATTTAATTAAAATCTGTAAGTTAAGAATATTAAAATGTGTATTAGCTCTGGAAGATCTCTGAAAGCAGCATTGCCCTGTACCTTACTCCTCTATGGGCTGTGCTTCTTAGAGAGCAGTGGGTAGCAGACAGGCACAAGATGTTCTTGGGGGTCTCCGCTTAGTAAAGCTCAGTGATACCAGCAATAAAGATGGCCTGCACATAGTCATTTGAAATATCCTTCAATTAATCAAGTAGGGTTTCCACAATAACAAAACATGTATTACTCATTCAATTTAGTCTTGAGAGTCGAAGGACAAAAATGATTCTCTGAATTGCAAGAAACAATGGCTCTGATCCAAAGGCTGCTGAAACCAGACAAAGATCCCTTGCTGACTTCAGTAGCTTCCTGGTTCTGACCCAGTGCAAGTAAATGACATTTTTTTTCTAAAATTAGTTTCCTTTTCCTGTGACAGCTTCACACACTATTTTCCATTGTGGTTACCTTCGTTTGGATGTTCTTCTACACGCAATTCCAGACTTGTATTGCTTCCAATACTTTATAATTTTGCACGATCAGAATAGTTTTCTCTGTGGTTTCACAGAGTGAATTGACCTAGTTAAAATTAAAGGTTGCCACCATAAATTAGATTAGGTTGGACTAGTGATATGAAAAAGTGCTATAACATGCTGTTTCTTTATTTCCATGAGTAAGAATGGCTGAATGAAAAGACAGGTACTTGGTATACACTGTTTTAATTACAGGTCTGATGGTATCCCATTAACACACAACATGATCAAGTGATCTTTTTTTTCAATTAGAAATACAATAATTTCATTGTTTATTTTTACCTATGAGATTTCACATGCCATTTGAAATGTATAAGAATCTGATTAGTAATAAACTAATACCATTTTCTGACAGTGGGGATATTTCTACCTCCTTAAGATCATCTCTATTGTGAATTGTCAAACCTAAGATAAAAACAATATCTTATCCCAAGCTTTGGAGACTGCAAGAAGGGAATATATTACTTTCAATATCTTCGCACAAGCCTGAGGTCTCTCACTCATGAGGTATGAGTACAGCAGATATAAGGAGAGCAATACATATTATCATCCTCATCTACTAATAAACACCTTGAGTTTGACTGTTTCTAGGTACAGTGTAAATACTTTGAAGCTGAGCTACTGCTGGAATAATGGCTGGTTCAGTCTTCTTATGCTTGCCCTTACACCTGTTGCTTTTTGTACAGGGAAAAGCAGATTAATATCTCCTTTAAAAGGATATTTTCTCCTGTCGTATTGTTCCTGTAAATACCTCTCACCACCAGTAAAAAGGACAGGAGGATAATGAATATTAATCCCGAATGGAGTCCAGAAGCACTACACCTTGGGTACTGCATCACTGTTCAGGTAAAATCTCTCCAAATGTTAAAGCAAGGTCTATTAATAGTAAAACATAGATAATAATTGTTTAATAATTGATGTTCACATTGTCATTTGCTGCTGTGGATAGCTCTGCCCTGTGCACAGTATGCTGAAGGGTTGAGTCCATTTGTGAAAGCTTTATTGCTTTTTGGTTTGCTGATATCTGGCTGTTCGTCACTCCACTATCTAATGCACGGGTGTGTAAAGATTGTTATGCTAAGAAGTAGGATACCAACACTTCTCCTATATGCAGCAGCAACTCTCCACAACACTATGAGACCATAACTCTTTTTTCTCAAGCCAATTTTGTACACAGCTGCTGCCCAAAGAAACTCTCTTTTGGATCAGTTTTTCAATGTGGAAACCATTATTGTTCTAAACCTATTTTCTGCTCTTTTGTGTGCTTTGCTGTTTGCTACTAAGAATTCAATATGTCTATCAAAAAATGTTTTGCATTGACTGTAGAACAGTTTTGTTATTTTTTTGAGCTACGGCTGCATTACAGCTGTCACCTCAATGGTATTGGGGCTTTTAACACCTTCTGTTTTCTTCCTTCCTTGTGCATAGTCAGTTACTATTTGAAAAGAGGAGAATGGAATGTGATCATAGAATCATAGAACAACCAGGTTGGAAGAGACCCACCGGGTCATCGAGTCCAAACATTCCCATCAAACACTAAACCATGCCCTTTAACACCTCGTCCACCCGTGCCTTAAACACCTCCAGGGGAGGTGAATCAACCACCTCCCTGGGCAGCCTGTTCCAGTGCCAGATGACCCTTTCTGTGAAAATTCTTTTCCTAATGTCTAGTATAAACCTCCCCTGGTGGAGATTGAGGCCACTCNCACCTTTTCTGGTAGAAGCCCAGATGCCATTGTCCTTCTTGGCCACCTGGGCACACTGCTGGCTCATGTTCAGTCAGCTGTCAACCAACACCCCCAGGTCCCTCTCCTCCAGGCAGCTTTCTAGACGGACTGACTGAGGATGGAAGGACTTGTGGCAACAAACAGGGAAAGCATCTTAAGTTTGCACCGTTCTGAGTGGCTGCAGTGGAAAGTTTCTGCTTTTCTGTGGGGTCTGCATCATCTTAGGCTTCTACCTCAACTGTTTCCCTAGTTTATGCTCCTGGGAACTCTCTCTCTGAATGTCATGTAGTCTTTACTATCAAAGGAAAGCACTAATAAGATACCTTCCTCTCATAGCATCCTGCCTTGTGTAGTAATAGTTGCTACAGAGTGTCATGTAAGATTACCAGCTTCCCTTTACTTTTGGGAGGACTGCTTTTGGTCCATCCCCATATCCCAGCAGTGTTATTTACTCCTACCACATCATGGCCCCTGTGCTCAAGAAACACCTTTATTTCTACAGTTAGGCAAATATTGACTCTTCTTGAATATGAGCAAGCCTAGAAAATCCAATACTTCTTTCCTAAAACATAAGGATGCCCTGGAGTGTGATCATAGTGTGGTTTCTCAAGGCTGGGGTAGCTGGAAGAGGGAGCATTACAAGAAATGGTTATGAGAGCACAAACACAGATTTTAACAATCAGACGTGAAACTGAGGGCTAGGCAAGTATGTGTTAACATAATGCAGGTTTTGCTGGTAAAAAATCTAGTGTAGATGAAAACAGAGCTGCTTAAAAGTTATTTAACAATGCATGGCACACTGCAGTGGCTAAGAAGAGCTGAAAAAACATGCCTTGGATAATAAATGCTGTAGTAGATGTAGGTAGGTGTGAGATGTTTGTCCACACTGAATTTCATTATTTGTTTGTTAAGGCCAAGTGAATAATAAATCATTGACTTCAACAAAATTTACTGTTTACCAAGTTCTTACATTTAGATTTATTCAATGAACTGGACTCACAGAATACCTCTTGAGTTAGTGAGCTGATATTCCTCAGCTGGAGGAGTTAGCTTGATTTATGTGATAAGTGGTATGCACACCTGAAAAAATCAAGGTAGTTCCCTCGAGCAGGGCCTTACATGACTCAGTACCTGCCTACGTGGTCCCCTTTGCACTACTGCCAGGGAGAAGTTCTTGCTTCTGCTCCTCAGGTTTTCTCAAGAATTTGTTGGAAATCTAACAGATGGTTGGAGATACTCATTTTAAGGGTGAAACCCCTTGATGTCTAGTACCTTCACTAAAGAAATCTTACACCTATTGAATCTACAGTCCATCAGACTTCTTTTTCTTCACTCTTGACGCAGAAATCACCTCATTGTTCATATTCCAGCAAACCTAAAGGTTTCTTGCCCGTAGCCTCTCAGGATCCACTTAGACAGCAAAAGCTATCCATGATGACAGCACTTATATCAGTGTTGGAATGTGTGCTTGAGTGGTTTAGCTTTATGAAACTTAACTCTGAGATTAAGTGTTTAGAACCCCTGCCCAAGAGAGAGCTCCTGTATTCCCCATTCATTTTCCTTTACTCATTGTCTCTTGAAACTTTCCTTGACTGAGAGTTCATTACCTCATGTAAGTGTGTGGTAGACAACCCTCTTCTGAGTTTAAACAAGGTAAGTTATGACTCTGCTATACCTCATGCTGTTTATGCCAGCCAGCTTTGCAGATCTGCTCACCCTGTATTTTTATCTAAGCTGTGTATCTGCCAAGACTGCTTCACAGCCTTGGTTGTAGGTAGGCTTTGTATTATTGAAGGGCTTAGGGTCATTCACTGGGCGCACCTGCAGACCATCACTCAAGTCTGAAGGTTGGTCATCTACCATCACTAACCTTGTATTCTCTGTTTTAGTCCCTGATGAATTTTCAGGAAGCCAGAAAATATGCTTGATTCACTCTTGTGGTTTTGCATGCAACCCAGCTAGTGGTGGTGGTAGCAGTAGCAGTAATAAGACATGGGAGAATGGGTGGATGGCAATGCTGCTGGGGGTGCCATTAAGGCAAATATTCCCTGCCTAACAGTGTTGTGTGTGTATAAATACAGATGGAGACATCACATCTCAAAGAAAGTTGACTAAAGGTTAAATAATATTTCTTTTCATAATGCTCCCCATGCCACTCTCTCAGGTTGCCACAACAGACTGAGTAAACAGCATCTTTGCACAGTTCTTTTAACAGCCCTACATATTTTCCATTATTGAAAATGGTTTGTTTTATATATCAGATGTCCCATTAGTATTGCCATGATATCTTGTCATTCTGACATCAGTGGCATCTTATCCCCTGTGTTTTTCCAGAATACATCTTGTGTTGATTTTTTTCAGTCCAGCAACAGCTTAATCCTCTTCCCATGTCATTACAATATGAGAAAAATAAGATTGGTGGGAGGATGTTAGTTAATATACACCTTGCTTGTAGTTCTAGACAATTGATGCATTTTCCCATCTTTATTTAATGGGATCTTATTTCTCACATTGAAATATTCATGTTAGCAGTGGAGAAATTCTCAGTGCGCTACGGATAAATTCACACTGGAGGGGGGAAAAAAAAACAAAACAGGAAAGGACTACTGCTTTAACTGAAGAAGGAAAAGCCCTATTAGGCAACTTTATCTTTTTGTTTGAGTTCAAGCTGAAATCCAAATCCTGATTCTCCCCTTGCTCTGGTTTTATATTTGTCCCATTGACTTCAGTGGGAATAATCCTAATTTACATTACATCATTGGTATGAGAAGAAGTGGATCACCTGACATCTCATTATTCCAGACTGCAACCAATGACCTTGTAGAGCTTTTTATTCTCTGGCCAGGAGGATGCTGTAAGGGTTGAGAGATTGTTTGCGGCACAGATGGGAAGATGCAATAAGAGAAAGCAAAAATAAAGTGCTTCAGGTCATCTAATTCCAGGGGGCTCATCCACACAGGCCACAGTGGATGGCTTTGCATTTCCATTATGCCACTATGTGCTTGGAATTGCATTCCCCAGGTGTTTTCTCCAGAGTGCTCAGAGAGCTCACTGAGTGTCCAGATACATGACATACTCCTGACAACGACTGGTTATAGTTCTTAGTCTCTGCCAACATCCCTTTCCTGTCCTCATCCCTTTTTCTTTCAAAACTTAGGGAGAATAACCATGGTTTTTAATCAAGTGGCAAAGTAAAGAGCAAGCAAGTGCTGACAGGGTTACTTAGACGTCCAGCCAGAGCATCCTTTTTACCATTTGCAGTTTATCACACCACCTAATAAAGACTCTGGAATGAGAAGTGGTTTGGTATATTACACATTTACATATAAATGACTAGGTTACCCAACATCAGTGATAGGCAGCAGCTACTGGTTCTGTGGTTGCCATTAGAGGAGAAGCACTATCACCTCTTCTTCTCCCACACTACCTCCCTACCACAGGCTCTCACTTTCCCAAGGGAGGACACAAACGCATTTATCTGTCCCACGCCACAAGCTAGCAGGCTGTCAGCAGTGCACTTATCATCACTAGGCATCTCCATTTCAGGTAATTTCTACCCTTGTGCACCATACTGCTTATGTTCACTGTGCCCTGTTGTGCTGTGTCTTACATCTTCAGAGTCTTACCCTGCCTATGTCCTTGTCCTCCAATGGCTTCCAGAGGTTTCTGACAGTCTTACTCATTTTCTGACCTTAGTTCTGTCTGGCCAAAGTCAGACTGTTTCGTCTCATCTTACTACTTCCCACAGACACAACTCAGCCCTGTTTTCCTCCTCTGGCAGATGTGACTGTCTTCCCAGAAGATCCATTCCTTTTGGTTCCTTACAAACCATTTGAGGGTGGTATAAAAAGTCACCACGCTAATTTGATGGCATTTTATACTTACCACTCTCAGGTCTGAGGCAGTGCAGTCTACATCTCTGTTTAGTGACTTTTATTTAATTTCAGTAGTTATGGAAAACTGATCTCTGCTTGTGCTTCATAGACATTAATGATGATGCTGGCTTTACATTAAAAAATTAATATCTAGATGTATTGGAATACTAAAATACAAGTTGTGTGTGGGTTTTTTAGTGGTGCTGTTCAGCTCAATAATATCTTTCCATACTAAAAGTAAGTTGTAGGAGGCATAAATATTTAATTACCACTTGAAGGATGGCTAGAATGTCTGCATCACCTTCCTGTACCTCCATGGACTATTACTGAAGACATAATTATTGAAGATGGAAGCAATGGGGGTAACATACTACTGAATCTGGAGTAGCTTGTTAAAACTTAAGCAAGTCACAAGTCAGATTTCTTTTACAGTTGTGTTTAAAGTCAATCATGGTGGGTAGTTTTGGTGCAAGTGATGAAAAAAACTAGTCTTTATTCCAGGAAGTTGGATAATAGTTTTACTGTTATTCTGTCAAGACATTACACCTTTGTGTAAATGGCTAGAGACTCAGAAAAAAATATTCAAGTTTTTACAGAAAAATGTGCTGTATCTCCTAAAAGAAGTGTAGGATCTTAAAAAACCCCACACCATATCTAAACAAAATGCTTTGAGTAAGATGTGGAAGCTGCAGAAATATGATGTTATATTTGTCTTGGCTGGTTATTGCTGCATGTATGAATATTTTTTCTACCTGTTTTTAAATGAATAATGCTAATGTAGTTTCTCGACAGATTTCAGTGACATCTGTTTCAGAAGGCTGAAATATTTACTTAATATTTTATTCTATTTAAAAGGGCTTTCTGTTACTTACTGACAAAGGCTATCACCATTTACATAATTATATTAAAAAAGAATATATATTTGGGGTGATCTTAAGCCTAAAACACAGAATTTGGAAGAGAATAAATTGACTAATAGTTAATAGCACATGTGATAGCATGTTTTGATAAATACAAAATAGTAGACATACATAATTATTTACAGTTCATGCAGAGAAACAAATGAGAATATCATATCTGTTTGTTCATAACAAAGTTGTTACCTGCTTCACACACAGCCCTTGTGGAACTGAACATTTCTCAACAGAATTAGAAACAACTGTTTCAAGACAAACAAGAAAACGCTCAGTAAAAAACAGTTTGTAAGCACTATGTTCTTTAAATATATTCACCAGTCAGGGTTAAAAATAAGGCCTACAGAATACATGTATGTAAGTGTACTGTGAGTTCCTTCTAGGAATTTCTGTACCTGTCACTCAATTTGGAAAAAAAAAAGATAGTAGAGGAGTGGCAATCTCAAATAATACATGTTTTTATGTTTCAGGAAAGAGAGGTGGCTGAGTACAAGAAATATGTTAATATTGGCACCACTACTGAGCCAATGATGGCAATATTATGAAGGAAGACCTAAGAATCCACAGAGAAGAGGGATGTTGTGAATATTCCAGTTGCAGTCCAAGCATCAATCAGATAAAACAAAGCTTCATTAATGCTACCACTCCAGGAGCTATTTTATTTTTTTATAGTGTGTATATCTATGCACAGATTCTGAGTGTTCTACGTTAAGCTCTTTGAACACAGTATCTGGAGAAAGACTTGAATCAGGATGCAAAGGATAGGGCTTTATTTTTTTTTTTTTACCGAGGGATCTTGCCTCCAACAAGTGCTTTATCTCGTTTTGTTGTTATGTCAAACTGGCATGGTGTGTGCACCCTGCCTGCCTCCCCAGTGAACAGCAGCGCAGTGGATAGAAAGTGTTCATTTATCGCCCAGACAAGCTCTAAGGGCCTCTGTTGCAACTCACACTTTTGCTGAGAAAATGCCACATGCTGGGCTAAGTTCATTTGTACTCTAACTCCATTAGAGCTAATGGGATTTCTCCAGGGATGAAGATGGTTCCTTGAAGCTAGGCAGAAATGAAAGAAAACATCACTTAAGGGAGCTGAGATATGACTGAAATCAAATCTGAAACTGTTTATTCCTGGGTGAGGAGCTGATTTTCCTTTTTCAGCTCATCTCTTGGTCTGCAAAGAATTCTATAGCACAGCATATCCATACCCCTATCTAGGCTGGATAATAAACCATGCACTGGGAGGCATTTTCTTCCAGACTGTGTAGCTTCTTCTTCCTCCCATCCCACTGCCTCCATCTCACTCTTGCTAATCTGCTTATTGGAAAAAAACAGCATTCCTTTTTTAGTTGGTTTTTTTTCACTTTTATTGCTCCAGTTGTAGCATTCTTTTCTTGAGAAAATAAAATTCTAATGATTTCTTGGTTCTCAACCTAAACTTAGTAGCTTTATGTGTGTTAATTATTAACTTAAACATATCTAAAAGCTGGCTATTGCCTAGGCGTA
Source organism: Piaya cayana (assembly GCA_013389865.1). NCBI lineage: Eukaryota > Metazoa > Chordata > Aves > Cuculiformes > Coccyzidae > Piaya > Piaya cayana. The sequence continues at coordinate 27,389 of WAAB01009920.1, forward strand.
TTTGATGGCGGGCCATCAGTTGGAAGTGCAGGCAGCATTGGCCTTTGAAAGTGGTGGAATCTTGGCTTGAAGACTCGGGATTCCTCCTCCTATCTGTTTTTCCACACCTTTCTCAGTCTTCCCAGAATTTGTGCTATCAGGATTTCTGCCCATCTCCAGGCTACCAGAGCACCCTTACTGTTAAATACAACATCGGCATGGAGCACTTGTGCTCAGCAATGGCTTTCAGATTCATTTGGTGTCCCTAAATGGGTCAGGCTGATAGACTTCATGGTGTGTCTCCAAAACATGGTCTCCTGCGTCATGCAACACAGAAAAGAAGAATGGGAAGGGAGGAGTTTAGCATTAACGCCATACATCAGGACATGGCTCTGAAAACTGTCCTTTTCCAACTTCGATGAATTAGAGCCTTTTTGAAGTGATACCAAACTTTGTATGTCAAGACAACATGAGCTGACCCATCTTAGATGATACCTAGGGTACAACATCTCTTTCTCTAGACCGCAGGTGTAAGAATGCATGACTTTTCACTCAGACTGTATAGGGGCACTTGTATGTTTAGGTACCTCATTCTATTTTCACTGTTGGACAAAGTGGTGGCCACGACACCTTAGGCATCTTTCTAGCAAGTTCAGTTAGAGATGTGAGCATTCATCTGAAAAACATAACTTGGAGCTTCAGATTGGTTGGCATCAAATAGAGACAAGCAGAGGTATCAAAGTCAGTGGTCATCCAGAAAGCAGAAACGACTTGTAGAGGCTTCTGTCGAGTACACAATGTAACACAGCATGTGGGAATTTGTTAAAGTTTACGGTCACTTCTCACATAGAGCATATGACCTGGGTGTGAGAGCACGTATGATTAATAGTGCCAGATGGAAGCCACTCCTGAACCCCTCCAAAGTTCACTGTACAGAAATAACAACCACTTGATGACATTTCACTGGGGAAACATGGCATCAGGAGATGGCGAATTTCTTCCTTGAAGACTATGACAACAAGGAAGTATGAATGAAACAGCTGTGTGTTGCAAGAACGTGCTAAGTGTTTTTCAGTGGACAGCACACAAAAGGACAATGGGAGTCATAGAATCACCAGGTTGGAAGAGACTCACCGGATCATCGAGTCCAACCACTCCCACCAATCTCTAAACCATGCCCCTCAGTACCTCATCCACCCTCACCTTAAACACCTCCAGGGAAGG
>WAAB01009920.1:28675-43310 GCA_013389865.1 Piaya cayana
TCTCACCAGTGCCGAGTACAGAGGGAGAATAACCTCCCTGGACCTGCTGGTCACACAATTTCTGATACAAGCCCAGATGCCATTGTTCTTGGCCACCTGGGCACACTGCTGGCTCATGTTCAGTCGCTGTCAGCCAACACACCCCAGGTCCCTCTCCCCCGCGCCGCTCTCCAGGCCGCCTCCCCTGCTCGCCTCCGGGGGGCTCCGCCTGGCTCTGGGCGGGGCGCTCTCTCCCCGCCCTTCGGGCAGGACCGCGGGTCGCTCCCCTCGCCCCTTCCCGCCGCGGGGGCGGTTCGGGCCGCTTTCCCCGCCCCCCGTGCCGGTGCCTCCGCCCCGCCCCGCCCCGCCCGCAGCGCACCCGCCCGGGGATGGCGGCGCCGATAGCGCCCGCGCGCGCCTGACCCGGCGCGCCGAGCCCGGAGCTGGAGCGGCGGGACCGGGGGAGAGAGGGAGAAGGAGAGGGAGAGGGAGAGAGATGCTCCGCTTCCAGCCCGGAGTCGCGCTGCTGCTCTCGCTGCTCTGGGAGGTGAGCGCGGCCGGGAGCGGGGCGGGTTATCCCGGGGAGGGGCTGTCTCGCACCGGGAGCGGGGGTGGTAGCCCCGGGAAGGGGCTGGCTCGCCCCCACGCTCGCCCCGGGAGCGCTTGTCGCCCCCGGGCGTCGCTCCGGGCGTTATCCGCGGGTCAGTGTCCTTGGCGGAGCGCGCCGGGCTCCGCTGCCCTTCGAGGAACGGTGCGAGCGGCGGCCCGGCTCGCTTTAGCTTTATTTTTTAATTGCGGGAGCAGGAAAACGGGTGATCGGTGGCGTGCGGGGTCGGCGTGCGGGGGCGGCGGCTGCGGGATGCCGTCCTTTCCTAATAAACTGGCTGCGTTCCCTGAGGGGATGCGAAGTGCGAGGGTTAAATGGAAGGTGCGGTTTGGGGTTTTGTCTTAGCTGGCTGGGTCATCGAGGGACACGGAACGCGAGGGTTAAAAGGGAAGGCGAAGGTTCGGGTTTTATTTTAAGGATGCTTCGGAGGACAGAATGTGCACTGCGAGGCAGAGGCGCGGCAGCTTCAGCTCGAGAGGAGCGACGTCGTTCAACTTCTTGGGAAGGCAGAGCAGCACAGCTTTAATAGTTACAGAAAACAGGGAAACCGCCAAAAATGAGCAGTTTTTGTTAACTGGAGGGAGGAATTTGTGCCATGTGTTCCTGTCGCGGGGCTGGGAAACCAGGTCCATTTTTTGGAAGACAGATTCATAGATGTTTTCTTTTGGATTTAGGAGTAGCCTTGGGGCTGGGTTGTTGTGGCTTGAGCGGGGCTGTCGAGGCTGTCGAGGCTTGGGCTGTCGAGGCTTGGGCTGGGCTGGGCTGGGCTGTCGTGGCTTGAGCTGGGTTTTTGTTGGTTTGGGGCAGGCCAGGAGCTTTGGCAGCCCCACTGGGACAGGCTTGCGGTGGACACACTGCTGTGGGCATCTACTGGTGGCAAGGTGGCCCATGCCCATTCAGTCATCTGCCAGACACATGTGGTGGCAGCACGCCAGCATGACTTGAGAAACGCTGGTGAGTTTCTCTCTGGTATGGCTTCACATTTATAAAGTCCAGGCGCAGTCCAGCTGAAGGTGTTGCAGGACCTCTGTGATGGAACAGTTCAGATAGGAAACAAATTAGTTGTTGAAAAATAGCCAACAAACCTGCACATGGAAACCAGAGTGCTGATTGTGTAATTATTGGGTTTTGTAATAGATATAAATAACGAGAATGATGTTTGCTACATGTTTATGCCATCTATGTAGATGAACCATATCTGGTATGTTGCCCACTGTGTCACCCAGCGTCATCCCATTAAGGCACTCAGATCAAAATCACCATTTAATGTGAATAAATGTAACTCTCTTCAAGTTAATTGGGTTGCATCTCATTGCTCTGGCTGTAAACCTGGCCAAGAGCCTGGCCCACAATTGCTCCTTGACTCTACAGAGAAACTCTTTAGAAAGCACAAATGGCAAAAAGTTGATTAGATAAAACAGGTACTGGCATTTGTCAGAGGGAATTTATTCATCTCAGTTGTGTGAAAGGTTTTGCACCTCCAGGATCTGTTTGATTCAATGTGTCTGCTTTAAGTGTATCCTCCTGAAAAAGACCCCCTGTGCCTTAAAACAAGTAATTTGTATAAATCTTCTTTGGATGTAGCCAATGTTGCTGTTATTTAAGCTTCTATAACTGGTTTTAACTGGGGGGGGTTGTTTGTTTGTTTCTTTTAATCTGGAATCTGTTTTTGTGGATTCATTTTTTTTCTTTGGAAGTGCTTATGATACCTTTTAAAAGGAGATGGTATGTCAAGAAGTAGTATTACAGATTGTTTAAGTTGTGGTCTGTGGGGAGAAGAGGCCTGGAAACAGAATGCTGGGGGTTTAAATAACAGAATCAGAGACATCTAGTTGTTTAGGAGGCTTTTGCTATTTGAAAATTTTGCTGTTTCCTGCACTAACTTCCATACTGGCTGAAGGAGTTGGGGTTGTTCAGCCTAGAGAAGAGAAGGCTCCACAAAGACATTATAGCAGCCTTCCGGTGCTTAAAGGCGGCTATGGGAAAGCTGAGGAGGGGCTCTTTAATAGGGAGTGCAGGGATAGGACAAGGGGTAATGGTTTTAAGTTAAAAGAGGGGACAATTAGGTTAGATATTAAGATAGCTATTATCTATTATATATTAGGATTAGATATTGTTTACTCTGAGCGTTGTGAGAACACTGGCAGAGGTTGCCCAGGAAAGCAGTGTCTGCCCCATCCCTGGAGGTGTTCAAGGCTAGGTGGGATGGGGCTTTGAGCAGCCTGATCTAGTGGAAGGTGCCCCTGCCCATGGCATGGGGGGTGGAACGGGGTGATCTTTAAGGTCCCTTCCAACCCAACCCCTTCTACTATCCTATAATTATCTGAAATAGCACTTACACTTATTTTAAATCTCTTTGCAGCTCTGACATGATCCTAGTTAAGATTTAACAAGAGCGTGAGCTGAGGAATGTATTTTTCATTCAATATTTTGCAAAAAGGCTTTCCTGGCTATTCAAATAATGTGGGCGGGGAAGCCATTTATGCCTTCAGAGCAGTCCATGTTAGTTTACTGACGTTTCAATTACCCAAAATACTTGTTGCAAGATATTCATGAGTTTTCTGTCCATATGCATTCAAAAATGCTATTTCTGGTTATATGGATGAAAGGAATATAAACTACTCCACAAGTAAGCATACATGAAATTTAAGGCGGATGCAAGTTTGGATGTGGAGAACCCTTCTTTGCAGCTTTCAGGTTGAAACTTAATCAGTAATTGACTGTGCTGTGCTCCTGTGGAGAAGAGATGGTTTGCTCTTCCTGACGCAAAGGCAGAAGATACAAAAAAGGGACTGGAGGGCAGGAGAAGGTGCTTGCATTCGCTCATGGTGGTTTCACAAAGGCAACTGAAGGCATCGCTGTTGAAGCAGGATTTACCCGGTAGAAATTGCTGCCTCTTGGTGCTAGGATAACAGTCCTTTCTCTAAAAGAGCCTGAGATACACTAGTTACAGAAGTACCCAGATCTCTGTGGTGGTAGGAAAGAGGTGTTAATTCTGAGTTTTCTTGTTTGACAAGGATTTTCCACTGTTATGACAAAGACTTCCCATGATGAAAGAAAAATCTTCAGCCCTGGGACTGAGGAAGCTCTGCTTGAGAAGACCTTGTTGTTTGGGGAGAAAAGCCAAAGATGCCATGAGTTTTGTTTGCATTTTAGTCACAGTTGAACTGTTTAACATGTAAGCTAAAATGAGGAACTTTTAAGGCAGATAACTTGACAGGTAATTTTGGTTCTTGCAGGAAGAAATGAACAGCATTAAATCTTCATCCATCTGTATATTTCAGATTAATTTGGCTACTTGTAGGTAGCAGTGTCTTATTAACTGCAGTGGTCTGAAATGCTCTTTTTCACCAGGAGACTATTATCACTTGTAATCACTAGGGTATGTGATTTTGACATTCACAAATAGCCAGTAGTCTCGCTCACTAGTGTGACTGGTGGCTTCACCAATACATCTGTGGTTTGCCTCAGTTTTGTATGAGAAGATTGGCTCTCAGTTTTGCAAAGGCTTTGAGGATGTCCTCAAAGTGATGTTTGTTTGGGGTATATATATCAAGATTTTCTGTTTTTATTTCCTCGGACATCCCAAGGGCTTTGGATGTCCAAGCTTAAATGTGACTGAAATTAATAGCATTGTCTTTGGGATGGGAAAAAATAGAACTAAACAATCTCCCCTCCCTGCCTTGGTGACGAAGCAAGTGTGTTTTCAGCCTGAATGAGAGCACTAGAGTATCTTAGTGGGGCTTCTCAAGACTGAGTGCTTGCTTTCTCTCCTGCAAGCTGCAGAAGTGCCAGGTGGAGGTGAGCTGGGTGGCTGAAGCTCAAGTCATCAGGAATGGATGGGGAGGTTCATCAGAGCTGTTGAAGCCCAGTAGAGGACCCTGCCTGTGCTGTAGCAGTAATAAAGATGTTTTACTGTTGTTGCTGAGTGGCTTGCTGGACAGCTTCAAATTTCAAAACTGTTGAGTAATTTTAGGTGCCTAAGCTTCTGGCTGGTCCATATGGTGTGTCCAGAGAAACACAGGAGCTAATGCAGCTACCTGAATGTTTAAGTCAAGCTTTTTAGTGCTCTGTATTAAGGTAAGCTGAGGCCTGTGGTAGTCACTGTGGGTGGTGTGAGATGCGGGTGAGAATCCCACAACGAAGGTTTCCACATGACTGTGCAAAATTTAGACCATGACTTTTGGAATCTGACATTTCTACACATTTGGTTTCTCATTGCTAGAAATTCTAATGCTGATAGAAATATTGACAACTGGGTGGTTGCGAAAAAAAAGCAATCGGTGTACTTAATTTGTCAGATGAAAGATACTACAAAAAGTCAAATACCTTTTTTTTTAAAAAAAGGAATGAAAGAACGGACATGTCGTATGAACAGCAAATTGTATTATCTTGAAATAAAACTCAAACACTCCAGACAGTCTGTCATACAAGATTTACTTAAATAAAAGCAAAGCTGGCAAACTGCTTCCCACTTGGGTGACTGCTGTGTGGAGCTTTTTAGTATTATTTTTATTATTCAACAGGACAGATTTTAGCAAAGAAGAGGAACCTAAAAAGTCTATCCTAAAATCTCTTCAAACCTGAGGGGAGGGGAGTTTCTACCCACCCTAAACAAGCACATTAAGATAGGCAACATTTTAATCATAGTAGGTAGAGGCAGAGTTCAAGAAGTTCTGAGGATTATGGAGAAACACACACCAGCCCTCAATTTCTCATACTTTTTTTCTATCCATTAACTGTCAGGGTTTCCTCTACATATAAATTACAGGAATTTAACGTAGCTTTGAATGCATGAATGTGCATTGCACACCAGGGTTGTTGTCTCTGTGACATTCTTTGTGGAAGTTCACTGATACTGTGCTGTTGATCTTTTATCTCTTGTGGCATTGCACAAGTGGGTAGTGGGAGAAATAATACTGTCCAAGTTGATAGGGGAAAAACTCTATCCCAGCAATTTTGGAAATTCTACATTCTGTTAGTGTAGATGTCTCCACTAACCCCCGCCTGCTCATTAATTTTAGTTATGTAGGGGCTTAACAACTTAAGCAGTTTTGGGTGCATTTTCTTACCCTCTTGCAGCTGATTAGAAAGCAGCTATTGCATTGCTGAGCCAAGGCAGGAAAGAGTTTACTTATGATTTATATTTTGGGGATCCAGCTGGTGCTGCCAAGTCTTCCCTGCTTCTTGACAGCAGCAAGATGGGCTGTGATTTCCAGGCAGGAGGATTGAGTTGCCACACTTTTCTCAGTTTGCTCCTGCTGAGGAGGAGACAGATTCGTGTTCCACTGCAGGAAGGGAACAGTGGCCAAGTGCCATTTGTGTCCTCTAAGGGGAGGTGTGGAGTTTTTTGGGCTTGGTTTTTTTTTTAAATCATAAAAAAGCATCTACAAAAGCTGTTAATATCTTTTAGAGCAGTAAAAACACCTTCTGTTATGCTTTCTCTATAATAGGAAAGTCCTCTGACTCTTTTATCTTGGTACTTCCCACTCAGCTAATGCAGGTGTCTGGACCAAAGCAAGCCTTTAGACTTCAGCTGCACTTGGAAAATGGAGTTAACTAAAATCAGTGTAAAGGGCTAAATGGAAAACACTCTTTGCTTTAATGCAGATTTATTTTTATTTACTCCACTAGGCTAAGGAAAACTGGAGTGAATGTTTGCAGGCTTGCTCTACTCCTCTGTGTAGGCCAAGTTTACAGGCAGGAACAGATTAATGCCTGAGCTCATGCTACAGAGTTGAAAATTAAATTTCTTATTTCTTGCTGAGACAAGGTGGCTACTTCAAATCTGTTGTGATATAAAATTAAATTCATATAAATTTTAAAAATACAAAAAGTAGTATTTTTTACATTTTTAAGCCTAATTTTTGAAAATGATGCATTGCTTTGTATCCTCAGCTATGCATGCAGCAGTTTCCACAGTTTGTGTTTCGCTGAAGGTTTAGTTGAAATTCTATTAGGATTTATTATTGCAAATGCAAGCTTTCTTCTGCCTAGCAAGAGGCAAAGCCTTTCTAAAGCAATCTTTTATTTTTTCTTTGCTTGAGTGGTGGTTTTTGAGCAATAAATCCTAGGTCTGTCTGAATGCTGGGGACAGAGTCTGGGATCATGGGTGTTAAATAGTGCTTCCAAGACAAGGGAAAGATAAAGTATTAAATAGTGGATATTATCACCTTCCTGACACCAGTGAGGTAATATATGCAATGAAATACCACACTTGCTATGTTGAAGGAGCATAAGAGCAGAGCCTGGGTTTGTTGAAAGATTTATTTTATTTTTCTTTCTTTGGTTTTATTTTCTTGTTGAGAACAATGTATCTTGACAGGTTTCTCACATATTAAGTCAAAAGTTTTCACTGCTGAGTTAAAAATGTCTGTCTTCTCAAGTGTGTCTTCAGCTTTGCCCTAAATAGATGTTAAAATAACCTGTGTTTTAAATAACTAAAAATCTCTTCCTCTTTCTCAATGACTCAGCTTTCAGTCTTGTACATTTTTAGAAGGAAAGGAATTAGCAAGAAGTGGTTTCTAATCTTTATCTGGTCCAATGGAAGGATAAGCTGTTGCTGGCAAGGTTAGTCCCAAACCCCTCGTTTTGCTGGCTGTGTGCTCCTGCAGCTCTAGTGACCATGCAGCTGTGGAGGAATTGGATCAATCCACTGACACTGTGGAAGACTAAGCCTCCAGAACGAGAACGGTGGAGGGGGACGATAGCGGGTGCATGAGAGAGAATAGCTTTCTGTTGGTTCAGCAGAGGTTTGTGCGGTGGTAGTATGACACTCCCTGCAAGGAAGGAGAGGGAATGTATGGCTTGGAGTAGGACTGTCCATTTTGGTAGCCCACTTGTTTCAGTATGTTAGATGTCACCTAACAGTAGTTACAAGACAGAAGATATTGCATTTGTAACAAAGAAAATCCTACAAACCTTTTCCATGTGAGAAGGGAAAACTAGCTGAGTATGTTTCCTGTTTTCTCCTGAAAGACACTGTTAGATAAGAGTAACTTCTCCAGATGGTGTCCTGTTGTTTTCCCACATCACTTGCCAAGTGTCTGTCAGAGCAGAAGTTCTCAACCTGGAGCTAATGATCGCCCCAGCCTTTCCTGTCTGTGGGACAGGAGAGTGTTGTGGCTGGAGATCATTCCTCCAGGGAACGTTCACCATCAGCTGCAGCACAGGAGAGAATGTCATCCTCAAGTCTAGCTGGTGGATAATTGTGAACCCAGCAGTCCTCCAGCAAACCATTTCCTCTGTCTCTCTCATCTAGGGGCCCAAAAAAAAAACCAACCACCCACCTTGGCTCTGTACTTTACATTGGAAGTGACCATGAAGTGAACTGTGCCTTAGGTTCAGAGTTCAGTGACAGTGGTAAGTGGCTATTTTTGGAGGGTACTGAAAAAGTGTGGTGAGACAGTGCCCTGGCTCCATCCCTGGCTGCACTCAAACCCTCTGTAAGCAACTTGTTTCTTCCCTGACAGAGTAGGAATGACCACATACTCATTATCTTGGTCTCCAGCCTCTGAAGTTGGAGGACATCATGCAACTAAATAGCTGGCAATAGTTTTGAGGATGAATTCTTCCTTCTTAAGTCTTGTGCTGATGTAATTGGAGGTGAAGATCACAGACCTCAAGTATGCAGCCTATACCTGTACAAATCTATCTTTGCAATACACTAAGGCAAGTATATTTAATGTAATTTTATGACTTTATAGTTACATGCATTCCAGTCTGTTTGGATCCTTTCTTACAGGAGGAAGAACTGGAGAACGCTGGAATTAAATTAATATGAGAGAAATGAGAGTGTGTAGGAGCGTGACAGGATCGTGTCTCACTGATGGCAGACCAAAGACCGCAGGCAGCACATGTTTCAAGAGCCTTACACTTGATGTGAGGGGAGTGTTTTGTTGCATGTGTTCATCTTCTTTTGAGGCTTAATGATACTGCCACCCAAGGAAGGGAAGGTGATACTTTTGTGGACCTACTCTGCTTAGCTTGGTGTTGGCAGCAGAGTGATTGCAGTGAGAGATTTGTGCTGCCATGGGGTTTGGATCTGGTAGCATGCCTTTTGATCTAGGAGGATTATTCTTCAAGAGATCAGGAGCTCAGTCAGGGAATGGATACTAGCAAAAACAAAACAAAAAAGCTAATGGCTACAGTAGCAAAGGCAGGCTCATTTTAAGTTGCTGTGAACTTGTTTTTTTCCTGGCATGATTGTGTCTTTTTGCACATATGATGGATATAGGCAGGCCAACAAAATTCTCTTATGCTTCCTGGCCTAAGTCAGTGTTTCTCCCTTTCTGGACAGACACCTTGCCTGACTAGAGAAGTTTAGCTGTTCATACCACACAGGGTTTAGTACAATCCCTTTAGTGTCAACCCAACAGACTTGTATTAAAGTGCCTGTACTGCACAGTGACTATTTGGGCGTGATGGTATGGTAACAGACAGTGCAGGGGACTCTACCTGAGGAATTGCCCAGGTGTAACTCAGTGTTTCATTTCTCCCAATTTAATCAGATCTCTTCACTGAAGTGGGTAGAAAACCTGGTAACCTGGCAAATTCCTTTCTACTTTCCCCACAATATCTCTGTAACTGTGGAAAACTGGGGACAGTGCTTCTCTGTGGTGGTGACTGTAAGCATGCTTCAGGTTTCACTGCAAGAACTAGGCAAGGATGAGTCAAGCAAGTGTTTTCTTTCACATCTTCTCAGGGAAAAAGATGTATTGCTCATCACTACAGATAACTGTCTCAGTACTGGTGTGAGATCCAGGAATTTGCTGCTGGCTCTCTTACAGTGTGAGTTTCCAGCTCAGGGCTCTACTTCCCCACCACATTTGGAGCAGTGGGTTCAACTTGATGCAGGAAGGGTAAAGGGTGTAAAAGTTGACCTTCATCTGATAAGTGCCATTAAGTCTGGCAGAATTGCAGTCCCAAACAGAAGAAGGAAACTTCCTCTTGCTGAGAATGCTGCTTTCAAGTGGTCGGGTAGTTGTCTAGCCTAAAAAAGATGTGGGGCTAGTTGAAGGGAGGAGGGCTGTGTGTGAAGCCTTACATCTACTTTTCTTTTTAAGGCTGGCACGAGCCACTACTATCTCAAGTATTGTCTTGTCTATCCCAAAGGACAAAAATCAGTTTTCAATGGCTTGAGCAACAGTAGTGCTGAGGTTCTGTGTGAGGGACCAACAAAACTCCCATCTGCTTTTTTGACATCTCCCAGCTGTCATACAGAAGTAATAATAATGTATAGGATTGGGTTAAACCTCTTCAGAACTGTGTCATCTCATAGTTTAAGCTAGCATAAGATATTAAGTGTAAGATAATGTTAAGCTGCTTCATTCTTTTTTCTGTAGCTGAAATGATAACAGTCTGTATTCCTAAACTCATACATGTGTGTCCCTGCGTAAAGTGTATCGTGCCATACTAGGGCTGGGGTTTTGTTGGTGTGTTGCTTGGGATGATCTGTCTTTCTAGGGAACCTAGGAAGTGCCTTCTCGGCATTAAGTGCTAAATAACAGTCAAATACTACCAGTTGCATTATCCTGAGAAAAAGCTAAGGCAGGTGCCTTTGGATTTGAGTGTAATTTGGAAGAGGTGAATTGAAGTCAAAGTCATTATTTTATTCTGTCTTCCATTCCTTTGGCATTTACAGAACTAAGGCTTGAGTTTTTAGTAGTGCTAATGCCTTATTGTTGAGGGATTTTTCTTTTAATGGCAGCAGCACACAGCTAGCTGAACTTAACACTGAACTCACAGCGTGGTAATGGAACAGTGTCCCAGGTTTCACAGGTTATCTGTATATCTCAGAGGTCATATTTTCTGAAATCCAGGGCTTCAATTGTACTTCTCATTTACTGAGGGTAACACTTTTGATGCTGGTTTATTAAAGCACTAGGTGAACATTAGTAAACTAGGACTTGTTACACTTCTTAGCTGGCAACTGTCTATGTAGATATTCACAGTGTTCCTAGAAGGCATTGGGTGAGATCCTGAAAATACTCTAGGAGGTGCATTGGAGCATGCCAAAAACCTTCCAGTGGGTGAAATTTCCCGGAATGGCTATGCTGACCCATGCTACCAACTCCCTACATGTGCATGCTCATCATGAAGTGCCCTGTGGGAACCTATTTTGGTTGCAGCTTTGCCTAATTTTCCCTGTGGGTGGAAACTGCAGGCACAGTTATGGCACAAAGCTGGGGCTTTTGAATTAAGCTTGTTTTAATTCTGTACTAATCCTGACTTCCTGTTTTTATTAAAGCTCTAATCCTGAGGCCCATCCAAAGCCCATTAAAAGTCAGTGGAGACATCCCACTTGCTTCTAGCCAGTGCTGCATCAGGCTGCCCTGGAGGACACTGGGAACCTTTGACTTTGGCACCTCAACCAACTTGAGGTGCAGGTGATCTCTGCTCTCTCTATCTTCTGCAGCAGCATAGGCAGGGATACTTGTGTCTTCCGTGGGTCAAAGGCAGATATTTATACAGCACTGCTCCAGAAAAGCTCAGCTGCCTTGATTTGGCTCTTGCCATTGCTCATCCATGCACATATGGTAGCGAACCTATCCCCCTGTGATACCAACTATGCAGATCTCCTTGGCGAAGAAGCTACTTCAGCCAGCCACGGTCACCCTCCGTGTTGCATAAGGAGAAGAGCATCGTACTGATTATATAAAAGAGATTATGTAACTGGGTAATTTGGTAATCGCCTCTCCAGTGAATGCTAAGAATAGCTGGTGAATATGCATTTATTTCTGTGATAGCCATCCACAGTGATTAAGCACTAGAAACCGTGGGTGCCAGGCTGTGGTGTGGGGTGAAACACTTGCCACATGTTTGCACTCCCTAGCTGTCTGGTCCATGTGCTGCTCTGGAGAGACGTGTCAGTTCCTATTCCCCTTGCCCGATCATGCAGCGTGACCTGCTGTGTAGGTACAGTGAAGGTGAAAAACTGTTCTCTGAGTTGCCTTAGCTCTTGATGAACCTGCTAGTAGCTGGTGGCATCCTTATGATAGCATGCAATGTTTAGGCAGAGCAGATGATGTGGGAGGGAGTATGTATTGCTTTTCCATGAATTTGGGCTGGTTTTGCTTTCTCTTGCTTCCCAGAATATCTTTTTTTTTGTGCTGAAGTTGCCAGTACAACCTGTGACATGACTGGGGGATGCTGGATGTTTTCCAGGGCTGGACAATTTCCAAGATCCTAGCAAGGACCCTCCAGGGCTGCTTTGAGTCAACTGAGAAGATCACATGGTCTTCAGCCTGGCTCCTACCTGTGACTGCTTGTGGGTTTATCTCCCACTTGTAGAGGGGAAGGTGCCTCATGACAAAATCAAATGCAGTCAAAGCCAGCAAGAGCTCCCATAGTGCAAAATGAAGACTTCAGGGGAGATGGGGAAAGAGATGGCTGCTGTTGCAGTCACTTAGACTGGAGAAGGTGGTGTGAGGGTGAGCTAAGGATAGCTAAGGAAAAGGTGGGAAGGGGGTGAGAGACTGTGGCAGGGAGAGGAAGTGAGCAAAAGCAGTGCTCTGAGCACTGATGATTCATTTGGGAACATCAGTCCTGGCTCTGAAAATGTTCCCACAGTTCTCAGTCCAACTGCTGGAGCTTGGGTGGCTGCTGTGTTTTGGTTTGGCTACTAAGTCCCTGTTCCCTTTTTAAAAGGCTTTATTTTTTTATTTTTTTTTCTGTACTTTCCTTTCCTCTTCTCTTTCCTAAGCTTTCTTCACTCCCGTCTACAATTCAGCCCTGGCACATCCACTTCCCACATGAATGTTACCGTCCTGTTGTTTCTTTACTTTCTCCAAGGTCTGTTTTTGAGACTGTACTATGTGCATTTTGAAGTACCCTGCAAGTCAGTGTTTCATGTGTTGCAATAAAATGCTTGCTACAGATTAAGAAATTACATATATATACACATATATATTTATTTATATTTATTTGAAAGGAATATGCTTTTCCATTCTGTCACCTTTGCATGAATAGCTTTTTCTTTGCACTTTTTTCCTGTTAGGATAAAGATTTGAGGGTTAGGCTTGCTGTTTCTTCCTGGAATTCCTTTTGCAGCTTGGCTGACCCTTTGCTACAGTAGGCTGATTAATGTAACTTGTTTGTATTTATGCCTCCTCTTTGTAGTAGCATATCAACCCCGGAATGTGCTGCTGTTGCTGTCAGGGCAAAAGAGTGTTGGGGGAATGTTTTTAATAAACTTAGAGTTGTTGCATAATGTAGATGGAAAGCAGGCAGAGAAGATTGCGTGTGCAGCTGGTAAGCTTTGTGAACTGTAGAAAACACAGACAGGCACAGGGCACAGGCAACAGGAAATTATTATGATACCATGTAAATTCTCAGATCTTTAATGGACTTACTTTTCAGTCTCAAACTGCACATTTGGAAAAAGATGTCAGTTAAGTTGAGAGGTTTTATGCGAGAGCATGTAAAGATGTGCAAGAGCTGTTGTGGTACTTTGGTGAAGTGAGAACTGTTTAATTTGCAGCTGTGCAAATAGAATAAGAAAAATCCTAATACAACTGATAAGGAAGTGTGAAGTAGTGAAAAGAGGAGGAAGACCAAATTTATGTATTATATTGTTAAAACTATTGAAACTGCTTTGTGACATCTTTTAATAAACATTAATGAGACGTATATCTGTAAACTCCTGCCTAGGATAAAAAAAGGTATTATTTACTAGTTTAAGATTGATGAGAGGGCTCAAAGAATATAAATATGGTATAAATGGGTATGAGGGCAATTTTCAGGTCTGGAGCAGAGACACTGTACAAGATTTTGCTTTACTTTTGTGCATGTTGCCAGTATCAGATACAGCTTGTATAATCAGGTTAATTTTAGTAGGAGTGTATATTCTTCTGTGTTCTGGGACCTCCAGTATAGACTTTAATGATAATGCGGGTTGTTAGTCCATGGCAGAAACCTTGGGGTTCAGCTGAAATGTACTGAATATGTTGGATTTGGTAGCAGCACTCTCACTGGTGCGGAGGAGGATAATGGGTTGCATGTTTTGGAGTTTTAAGTCTGATCTGAATTGGTGATTTAATCCCTTCCAAGAAAATAGGCTGTAAAGTTATTAAATCTCTTATGGAAGTTTAAATTCAGTTAAATAGATTCAGTTAGATGGATTTCCAAAAGTAAGTCTGATGGAGAAAAAATTAGCTGTATCTGTAAATGTTCCACTGTCTGGAAGTGCCAGATGGAGCCATATTAATAACTTCTAAGAAGATTCCTTTAGAAATGTTCCTGCAGCAAGCTTTTAAAAAAGATCTAGACAGCATTGGAAAGAGGAACCCTTTGTAAAAAGTCTTTCCTTCAAGCGAGAACATAAAAACACAATGTGAAGCAAGGTTATGAAGTGACAATTAATGCTGGGTTTCCTGATACTGCCTACAGAAAGCTCAGCAGCTTTTTACACAGCAGTAGGGATGGCACTTGTAATTTCGTTGTCAGCATTTCCGAGTGTTAGTCTAGCACTGCTAATGACTCCCTGGACACCTCCTCGGAGGTTACTGCCTTGTGCATGAGGGTTGTAAGCACATGGGTCTTGAGGAAGGACGAGACCTGACTATGAAGCTGTCCATGGGAACAAAGGAGTCCTCCAAGGTGTTTGATCTCCCTGCCTACACAGGCTTGCCAGATTTGTCTGGACTTGGCCCTCCCTCAGCCAGTGTTTTTTTTCAGCTAGTCAATGGCAGGGATGCTCTTTCTTTGGCTCTGTGAGATTGCCACAGAAGTCCCTGCAGAGCTGCTGTGACGGTTGCAGCCAGCAGGGCTGGCATCCTGCTGCTGTCTTGTGTACAGCTTCTGCCCTGGACCTGCAGAGAATCACAGAATCACCGGGTTGGAAGAGGCCCATCGGGTCATCGAATCCAACCATTCCCATCAAACACTAAACCATGTCCCTCAGGGCCTCGTCTACTCGTGCCTTAAACACCTCCAGGGAAGGCGAATCAACCACCTCCCTGGGCAGCCTATTCCAATGCCTAATGACCCTTTCCGTAAAAAAACTTCCTCCTAATCTCTAGCCTAAATCTCCCCTGGCGGAGCTTGAGG
>WAAB01009920.1:44444-105607 GCA_013389865.1 Piaya cayana
ACTGTTGTTCCCTCTGTGTCCAAAAGGGACTGTATGGTCTCCCTAGTTCTCCTTTTGTTATTTATATATTTATAGAAAGATTTTTAATTATCCTTCACGGACTTTGCCAACCTGATTTCTAGTTGAGCCTTAGCCCCTCTGATTTTTTCCCTACACGATCTCACTTCCCTCCTATAGTCCACCCAAGAGGCCTGCCCCCTCTTCCAGAGCCTATAAACATTTCTCTTCTTCCTGAAAGGGACAGAGGTGGTGCTCACACCCAAATACCTGCTCCTAGAACACACACTGAAGGTGGCAAAACTAAATCGTGTACCTGACTTTAGTACCTGGCTCTTCAACTGCAAAAAAAAAATATCACTCTTACTTTTTCTTTCAATGCTGTACAATGCTTTGGGGGAGAACTTTCTTAATGATGCCCTAGACTTTGATACCTGCTGAATTCATGGTAGTGGCTTCTCCAAATATCCATCTTCCCAATTAGATTTAGCCTTTTTGTACGTTTATCGTATTTCTTCATGCTTTATTCAAACTCAAGTAACCAAATAAAGAAGAAATTGGGCTGTTATGCCTCAGAAGTCTGACAGTTAGTACTTAGATTTTTATTGGAAACCAGAATTTTGCAATTATTTGTAATGACAAAAAGTGTGCTTGTCTGGCATCTCTCCCAGAAGGGTACTTAAGAATCATTAACCATGCCGTAGCATGTTCCAGTTGCACCCAGACCAGATGCACGGCCACTGTGAAGGTGGGTAAGTAGGCAGAAAGTAGTGGAAGCGTCATGCACATCATTCATGACAGAATTACAAGCTTAATACTTCTGACTCTTAGTTTTCCACTCTAGTGCAGTATGAAGAAACTACTTTGACTTTACAGTAAATACTTTACTTTGCAACAAACTCTTTTCATGAGCTAATAAATGTGGGCATTTTTGGAAGTCCCATGCTCAATATCTCGAAGCTGGAATTAATCCATCCAGGCATATGAGTGATATGGGGGAAGGTCCCTTGGAGTGGGACTCCTCTCCTTGTGGAATCTAATGTCACTCTAATGTTTGTTCAGTGCATCCTATTAGTAGTATTAATTAACCTCAGATTGTTAGTGATGACAATATTTATTTGGGTAGAATATGAACTAACAGAAGTCTTCATCTGCATCCCACCTCTTAGCTGACTAAATCTGTTGAAGTTCCTCTTGTCTTTTTAGTGCTGTGTTCGTACACAGTGAAATACTGTAGAAACTAATGCTTGCATTTGCGATTTTTTTGTTTTCATTTTTTTGCATTTAATGAATCAGTCATTGAAATATGCAGTGCTAGGACAGTCTAAAGTTTCATGAAATTGGGTCGATATTACTGAGTAACTTTAGTCAAAATAGAAATAACAGTACATCAAAATAGTTTCATCACTTTAAAGGGATAGTTTTGTTTAAATACTTCTGAAAGCTAGGGAATTGGAAGTATAGGTTTACAGTATGTGGTCAGAGGAGAGTGGAACATTTTTCTGAAAAGCTTGGCATTCACTCAGAATGTGGGAGAGCAGTTTTCTCTCGTCTGTGTCCTCAGGATGATTTGAGCATGTATCACTCTTCTGGAAGAGTTCCTGACGTGCAGGAGACAGAGTATACTGGAATTGATTTATGTCAATTGTTGACATTATCCCTCTTTTCCACTGTGTAAAGTACAAAGGAAGTATGGACCAAGCTAAGTGGAAAGCTACACCATAGCTAAGTGGTTTAGATGCCCTTTGAAGAGGGAGACCTGTATTTGGAGGGCTTGTTCCCGTTATACCTTTGAAAGACAGAAGAACATAGAAATAAAGACAGAAAGGAGGAAATATTGGGTCTTTTGGTTGCTATTAAACAGCATGACCTTCCCTTGGGAAGTCCCTACATGGGGGATTCGTGGAATCTGCTTGGGTCTGTTGGAGAAGGAGTTAATTCTGTCCTTGCTGGTTTTTGTGATGTTCCCAAAATTTTACTACTGTCACCAAACAGACAGGATGCTGATGTAGATGGGCATTTGCTCCTATATTTTTGCATTTCATGCAAGTAGAAATATTGCCGGCACAAAAATCAGATGTTATCTCCTCAAATTGCCTGCAGTTTGATGTTCATTCATTTCCAGGAGAGCAGAGGTTTGAGTCCTCCTGGGCAGGAGAGAGACGTGAACACAGATTTGCCATTGGCAGAGCACATTAACCACTTTGGCACCATCTGGAGTTTACCTGTCACTATGTGATATGCTGATATGGTATTTTATATTTAATAAATAGATCATGAAAAATCTGTCCCTCTTCTCCTTTTACATTGAGAGCATCTTGTAGGAATATGAATGTTGTTGCATGTCCAGGAAAGGAGTGTGGCAGTACTGGAGAGATTTATTTTAAATGATCGCTGTTCCTCTGCCATGGGAGATGGGAAAGGTGATACAGTGAAGGTTGCAGAGAAGGCAATGTCTAGTGTGCCTTTCACAATCTTAAAGACTGTTGTAAAACAGATCTGTATAATATTTGGGCTTAGGGTGTTGATAGTGTCTTTTGTAAGCACCAGATTTTTGCAAGACTGTGGTGTTGCTGACATTGCTGTGCCAGTTCATGGTACCTTCCTCAGCTCATGTCTGTCTGATAGGGACTGGGGAAGGGAATTTATGCTGAGGGTGGTTTTTAGGGCTCTTGTTTTCCTTTAATGAAAATCTCAATGCAATCCGAGATGTGTTTCAAAGGTTTTGTTTATATGAGCAGATTAAATGTCCCTAGAACTGGAGGTTTAATGCATAAAATAATGAGTTTATACATTCCTATGTAAGTTTATTCTGTGTCCGCTGCTCTAATTGGTTTTATTTGGTTTTTGTTTCTTTCCCCTAATATTTTAAAATAATCCAATGATTTACACTTTTTCTGAACTAGTCCAGTTTTACAATCTTATGTTTTTGTGGCTGGTGACAGGGCTCATAAATCAGGATTGATTTAGCACTGGCAGCTTTATTGTCAAGAGAGGCTATTCAAGGGCTTTGTGGAGTGAAATTAAAAGGGAGGAGATAAATAGTTTTCAAATAAAAGTATGCACATCAGCAAAATCAGTCCTAAAATTCGTTGTACCAACATGTAGAACTGGCACTCCAGGTTTCTTGTTGCACACTGGGTTTAGGCTCTGAGGAAATCCTGCATCTTCACCTTGTGATCACAATTTTATGCACATAAATAGTACAAGATTGTACAATGTCCCCGAAGACTTCTCTGCTATCAGGCAGATACAACACAAGCAGTGTTGAAGCAAGCTACCTACATGTATGCCTTGCAAATATGCCTCAAACCTGACCTGAGAGGAATAGATCTGTGGGTGGATACACAGCCCAAGCTTTCCACCTCTTCAGTGCTCTGTCCCTCAGCTGAGGCTGTTGTCAAATTGGTAATGAATCCTGTGATGAGGATGACTTCTTTTTTTGGGTCCTGTATGGGATATGTTGGTTAAAAAAACCTTATTTCTTTAGTACTCAACTTATATTAGAAATAATCAGTTAACTCATTATTTCTTCATATATTTGAAGATAGTTTTCCAACCAGTATTTTATGTGTATCCTGTTGTGCTTCTCAGTGCTTCTGGAGGAGAAAAACCTGGGGGTGTTGACAGCCAACTGAACATGAGCCAGCAGTGTACCCAGGTGGCCAAGAAGGCCAATGGCATCTGGGCTTGGATCAGAAACGGTGTGACCAGCAGGTCCAGGGAGATTATTCTCCCTCTGAACTCAGCACTGGTGAGACTACACCTCAAATATTGTGTTCAGTTCTGGTCCCCTCACCACAAGAAGGATGTTGACGCTCTGGAGCATGTCCAGAGAAGAGCAACAAAGCTGGTGAAGGGGCTGGAGAACAGTCCGTATGAGGAACGGCTGAGAGAGCTGGGGTTGTTTAGCCTGGAGAAGAGGAGGCTGAGAGGAGACCTCATTGCTCTCTACAACTACCTGAAAGGAGGTTGTAGAGAGGAGGGAGCTGGCCTCTTCTCCCAAGTGACAAGGGACAGGACGAGGGGGAATGGCCTCAAGCTCTGCCAGGGGAGGTTCAGGCTTAACATCAGGAAAAAAAAAATTCACAGAATGGGTCATCAGGCACTAGCACAGGCTGCCCAGGTAGGTGGTTGGGTCACAATCCCTGGAGGTATTTAAAAGACGTGCTCAAGGACATGGTTTAGTGGTGAACAGGAATGGTTGGACTTAATGATCCAAGAGGTCTTTTCCAACCTGGTGATTCTGGGATTCTATGAGGCTGAATACAGAACTATTATTTCCTAAGTCCTGTAACATTAGTTTCAGTGAATGCCCCCTGTCCTGAGAGGAAATTACTTCATGTACTTCTTTACTGCAGCAGATAGAAAAATCTGAAATGTGTTGCTTTAATAGATTGCAGACGCAGATATTCAAAAGGGACTAGATAAATTAATAGAAGAGGGACCCAAACCAGTAACTAAAGGAAATAAAAAGGAAGCTACACTCTAATATCTCGGATCCAATTCATCCATTTGTTGGACATGTATGAAGGGAATTGACTCCAGACAGTGGGCAGGCTCATGGCCTTTCCCAGCACTGCACCTGCCACCATCCAAGGCAGAGTACAGGTGCAGATGGGCTCTTGTCTCACCCATCTTATTTCTTTCAGCCTTGCAGTTACCTGTATTTCTCAATGTGCAATTAGCAAGGGCTGGATTAATAAACAGTGTGAACAGAATATGACTTTGTTCTGTACCTGGAGGTGAAAAGGCAAAAAGCCTTTATAAAGGTGCCAGAAGCATCCTTATAAAGCAAGACAACAAAATCTCTTTAAAAAAGTGTTCAAAGAAATATTTGCATTCCTCCAGCAGAATATATTTAGGACACTGAACAGGTTTTGAATGTGCTAGTCTCAACAAAGTCCTCTGAAATAAAATTAGTATGGCAATAGTGTATTTTATTTCTTATTTCAAGCCAAATGAATGAAATATTTATCATTCAGTATAATCATTGCATAATCATAGCTTAATTGAATTTTAAAAACTACCACATATCACAAGGGCAAGCAAAAAGTATTGATTACTGAAACCCCATACGACATATTCAAAATATTTCAGACATATGATCCCTGACCCCACGGAGAGATTGAGAAACAAACCAACCAATCAATCAAAACACCTTCTGCAAGTTCATATATGGATAAGTTATGCAGTATTCAACAATCCATTAAATATTCAGGCTCTCCTGACATAGCTGAAATCAAAGAGTACAAAGCCACAATTATGCAGATTTAAAAATCCATAAACAACTACAAATATGATATTATGCCTGCAAGACACAGATCATTCAATTTAATACAACAGCTCTCCAATCAAGAGGAGCATCTCCTCTCACACTTGCAAAAATCCCGTCGAACTTCATGGCCCAAGAACTGACTATTTGAAGATTTAGAAAGGCATCCGATTTTGACCAACATCTCATATGGTCTCATATGAGATCTCAGCATCTCAGCAACATACTATATGGTCTATGTGGTAGCTTATTGAGGGTGCTTTTCATGAAATCATCATGATAAAGCCATGAAAGATATTTCAGGTTTAAAGACAAGTGAAAATGTCTGTAAGATCTTTCTCATTTAAAACACTCTGACAACCTTGGGCAAGCACCTGGAAAACCATAGGAAATTAATGACTTTGAGAAAAAAAATTATGACGGAACTTTGCTTGGAGTTAGAATTCATTTAAAGAGTCATATCAAAGCTGCACAGATTTAAATAGGAAAGGTTTACTTTTTTCTTCCAAAATTACGTATCCAAGTTCCAGAACCAATATGCAATAGGAACAGGACAGCAGGGCTCTGGCAAAAGATGGAGAAGAGTTTAAAACTAGTCAATGGCAATGTATCTGGCTTCTTAAGGCAGAAACCTTACTGTATCAGAAACCAAGCATTGCCTAAGGCTTTTCCAGTGAAGAGGAAAATTGATGTGACTGAGGCCATGAAACAAAGGAAAAAAAGAACTCCAGAAAAGGTAGTGTCTCAATAGAGAAGGAAGCCCATATCTGGAATTTTTGCCCCTTACTCTTTTTTTTTTTTTTTAAAAAAAAAAAAGCACAAAAAACCAAATTATGAAAGAGAGAATCTACTGAGAGAGTACCCCCCCAGTATTCAGAGTAAGCATTCCTTGATGTGAGAACTAACAATATGGCAACTGGTAATTCTGTCATTATTAGTCCTTCTCCTCCTTAGCATTCAGTAAAAGGCTATCAGAAATCTCTCCTCCTCACCTCTGTTAATGGTAGAATCTGTGCAATTTTATTTAAACCAGTTCAGTTAAACTTATCTCCATCTTTCCTAGCTACAGGCACTTCTTGGAAGCAGGACTATGGACTTGGAGGTACACCTTAAATTCCTAAAGGAGAAATTAGTCAGTAGTAGTATCTGCTGAAAATTTGAGGCTTCCCTCATGGAATTAAAAAAAAGAGCTCAAACTGATCTTTTAAAAAAAAGCTAATTTAATTTCTAAGCTTTTAAGGAACCGTAATAAAATAGCTCACTCACTTGAATTGAATTCCAGTAGTGTTACTGACTTTTAATTGTAACTTATTCTGCATGGGGTTATTAGTGGAGTAAAGGACTTCTCAACACAGAGCGCTAAAGACCGTGGGACCTACCTTGAAAAGTATGTATTGACTCATGCCTTGTGAAGCTTCATTGCTTTTGATAAGGCTGGCCAGGAGGTAAATTAGTATGTGTTCACCTCCTGTGCTGACACTAAGAAAGAGGAAACTAGTCTAGTATATTTTTCAAAACTCAGTGCCAAGAGGCTTACTTGATTGGGCTGTAGGAAGAGATGGACAGATTTTAGCCTGAAGGACTGTGGATAAGTGCAGCTGTCAGAAGGCGGTTGGAATACATGTACTGCTTCTGCAGCAAATGCTCATCTGCCTTCTGTGGCATGAGCATCAGTAAGAAAGCTGCCCTTACGACTGACTCATAAGAGCTATACAGCATAAACAGAAGTTTTATCATGTGATTTCTAGCTCAACCTATCATTTCAAACTAATTTTTTTTTTATATATACCTGTGCCAAGAAGGCTAACAGCATCCTGTCTTGTATCAGAAATGGTGTGGCCAGCAGGGCTAGAGAAGCTGGTGAAGAGTCTGGAGTATAAGCCTTATGAGGAGCAGCTGAGGGAACTGGAGTTGTTTAGTCTGGGGAGAAGGAGGCTAAGGGAAGACCTTATGGCTCTCTACAGCTACCTGAAAGGGAGTTGTAGCAAGGTGGGTGTTGGTCTCTTCTCATAAGTAGCAAGTGAAAGGATGAGAGGAAATGGCCTCAAGTTATGCCAGAGGAGGTTTTCAATGGGTATTAGGACAAAATTCTTTATTTGAAAGAGTGGTGAAGCATTGGAACAGGCTGCCCAGGGAAGTAGTGGAACACTGTAAGTGTTCAAAAAATATGTAGACATGACATTTCAGGACATGGTATGGTGGTGTAGGGCTACTGGTTGGATTTGATGGTCTTAGAGTTATTTTCCAACCAATTATATCATTTATGGTTGTACTGCCCCAATGTCTTCCAGTGGTTCACCAAGCAACACCGTTAACATCTGTGCTTTGGTGTTTGTGTCTCTCAAGGGTGAAGACTGGAGTTCTGGTGGAGCTCTTGGTTTTGTCAAGTGTGTTGTTTTTTTAATATACCCATTACTGTGCACTTTTATTAGAAAAGTCAGAGAGATACATTGTGCATTTGGAAAGAAAAACAGTGGTGTATGTGAAGGTTTCTGTCCATCTTCTTTCACGAAGACTAGAGATATCATTGAATTCAGACATGGGCTGTTCACAGAGAGGAAGCTTCTCTCTCCTATATTTCTGAAAGATGAACTAAAATGATCTGCTCAATAACCTTATGCCAGGTGGGTGAAGATACTTGCCCAGAGTCCGCTTGGAGAAAGTCACCCAGCTAAGTATCTTCCAGATAAGAGACCATGGGAAGTTTTTTGAACTTTTTGAAGTTTTGTATGGTATGAAACTCAGTTGTACAGAATGGAGAGAAAATGTGGTTTTGGGGTTTTTTGTAAGTTTATTGGGGTTTGAGTTTGGTTTTTAGTTTGGTCAGTTTTGTGTTGTTTGGTTTTGGTTGTTTTTTTTTTTTTGTTGTTGTAGCATGTGTTGTTGAGGCAGTACATTTGATGCATGGTGCCTGTTGGATTTTCTGAGGCACTGATGACTTTATGGTATATCACATGCCTCTCTGTAGGTGCTGTAGCTGAACTGAGTAATGGCAAAGGCACCCATGCCAAGACATATCCTACAGGATGAAGTAGGACCTCCAAACTGTTGGTGCTTCTTAACTGTGCTCTGCCCTTGAAACTGCAGGCAAATTTAACCACTTGTGGATGGGCATTGAGAGTCAGAGATGACTGGAAAATCCTTAAAAAACATTCTACTACCCATTTTGGCTTCCTTATCTAACCCTGTCACTGCACTGCTACCACTGTAGCCACAGTGGTGAAATGCAGGTGGAACTGAAAATCATCTGCATTTTGTTAGCGTTTACTTCCACATCACTTATACATTTCAGTATTGCTATACACAAAGGAAATTCTTCTTTTGATCCTTAATTTGGTTATCTGGACACAAACTGCTGGAAGTAAAACTGGATTATTTGTTTTGATCTGTAAGATGCTGATAATGGTGACATATTGAGAACTAAATCCTAAAAGAAATATTTGTATGCTTGTGAAGAGACTAATGCACCTACTGTGACTATTTGGTATTTCTTAGAGCTAGTCTTCAAGGAAGACTTGCAGAAACACAGGGATGTGAACAGTAGTATTTAGTTTAGATGTATCATCAGAAAAGAAACTGGTGTGACATTCCTTGATATTCCTCTTGCTCCAAGATGCTCTTGCTTTGGTACTGCTTGGATGAAGTAAATAGGGTAGACTTTTTGCACAAGCCCTGACTTGTTGTCCCGGTCCTAGCGCTTTCCCCCTAAATCCTTAATCTTCAGATAAATCTGTGAAGTTCTTGATAAACTTCCTTCATCCTGCCTTTTCCACTAACCGTTGGGAAAGGCTTTCAGTAAATAGATGCATTTTCTTTCCTTGCTTTTCAGCAGGTCCTCCCATGGACTCAGTGGAATGAATGCAAAATGTGACAGCAGTTGAGCAGATGTATCAAGACCATTTGCTGTCATGACAGGAAATACTGCTTCATTGCTTGCTTTTACCCTCTGTTTGCATCTCGCTTTCTGCAGCATCTTTTGTTTTATACCTTGCTAGTCCCTGCTTCTTTCCTGCATAGCAATTGTGCAGCAATGTCCTGGTTCCTGATTAGGGTTTCTAGATGCAACCAGTGATAAATACAAAATAACAGTCATACTTTCTGTCAAACTCTTTCTGGTAAATTTACTTCCCACTTATTTCTTTCTGCTAAGCACAGCAAACAGCTGCTTCTACCGGCAGAAACTCCTGAAAACTATTTTTCCCACTGTTTATTTTCCCTTAGGTCCATATGGATTTCTCCTTAGACCTAGGAGCAGATGCACTATGCTGTGCAGTTGTATGACATGCTGTTGCTTACTCTTCTGCCCTGAACTCCTAATGAAATATCCTAAATGATGATAAAGGCTTTAGCACCAGCTTCATTTTGCCTTCCCTGGAGGTGTTTAAGGCACGAGTAGACGAGGTCCTGAGGGGCATGGTTTAGTGTTTGATAGGTAGACGAGGTCCTGAGGGACATGGTTTAGTGTTTGATAGGAATGATCCGATGGGTCTCTTCCAACCTGGTGATTCTGTGATTCATTTCATTTTAGTAGACCAATAAAAGCAACCACTGTGCAAACTGCTGGCTCCAGTAGTCCTGCATAAGCCATTAGCAAAACAGTACTGGCTCTTGACAAAGAAAACCAGCAGTGACAAATCCAAGAATTTGCTCTGAAAACAAATTGGCCTAGTGCCAGTTAGTCTAGAGACCCACCCCTATGCATGCTGACTGCTGCAAGCAATTCATCTGAGGTTGAGAATTTGGTACTTTCTCATAATTTGTTTTACATTCTGGCTTTTTTTTTTTCTTGTCTCCTGTAAATGTCCTTTGCAGCGTTTCCAGCAATGCTGGCAGCTGCCCAGGTGCCCAAGAAGCTTTTCCAGTTAACATGCATCCATGGACACCTGACAGGTTTTGTATTTTATGCATGAGACTGGCTCATCTGGCCACGTCTTGTGTTCTCCCCCTGCAATACCAGCAGCTAATGTGTAATATTTTCAACATTCTACCCCACATGCCAAGTACAGCGTGTTGGCTTTGAAGAGCAGGAATCTCCTCATAAAGGCCTGAAGAGCCCGGAGATGTCCCTGCTACAAGGTCCCTGGTTGCCTCACTGTTGTGGGGAGGTGGCAGAGGAAGTGTGCCCATCTCATGGGACCCAGAGCATGCAGCCTTTTCTACTGAACAACAACAAAAAAATCCTGGGAGCCTTTTATTTACCTGCTTTGAAGAGTGCCTATACAATTGGTACATGTCAAAATATACAGAAATTGTACAAGTACCTACCAACCCTCATTGAATATAAGCTGGTACTGTCTGCTTATATTTCATCCTCTGGTGCTTTGCTGTGTTTAAGAAACAAAAACACTGTTCAAGTTTTGATACCTGCATAGACAGTCAATGATCTGGGTTTGGACATAGGCTGCAAGCAAAGCGTGGTTGGACCCTGGTGATTTCTCATGAGTGGTAAAACTCCCAGCAGGGTGGATCAGAAGACCTCAGCTCTGCTGTGGATAGTTTGTGGTTAGGCTTTACCTAAACTCTCGACAAAGGCAATACAAAGAGGGGACCAAATCTTATCAGAACCCTCTGTTTTCTTTCCTTCAAGCTTTTTTATTTCACTTGCTGAATTTAAGGATGTCGTGATCACTCTTTTCTAGGAGAATCTTTCAGTATTTTAGACTGTCCTAAGATATTCACTGAATATGTGCCAGCTTACAGGCTTGTTTTGGCAATGACTAATTAAAAACACATACTGGAAGAAGGATGTAGATGATTTCAGTGAGAGTGAGAGGATAGAAGATTGAATTATCCCAAAACAAACCTTGGAAAAGGAATTAATTTGTCTCTATTATATGTTTTGTTATAGTTTAGTTAGTTGTGTTTTAGGGACAAATAAGGAAACTGGGACTTCTTTCTGTGCCTCTCTAGCCTGGTAGAGCATTTAATAAGTTTGTATGAACTCTTACTTCCATCTCCCTGCTTTTGCAGAACTGGGTGAGCAGAACAGCAACATCACCTCTTGTTCAGATGTTGCTTGTCTGTTAAGATTTGTTTCACTACCCCTAAAGTGAAACACTGTGCCGGTCATCTAGGTGGATGTCATTGTGTGTATACATTTTCATACTTTGTATTAGTCTGCTGTCAGTTCTGGAATAAAGGTGGTGTTTCTAACCTATTAAGAATGCTATTACTATGGTAGCTAGAGTTTTAAAGTTGCATTTTTTGTAGAGATGATCTGAAATAGGGCAAGAATTTTCACATGATCATCTGTTGACTCTTGGTGCATTGTGGAATTATTATTTTTAGTAATCTTTGCTGTTTAGTTGTCAGTCTCAGGTTGCTGATATTCCCTTTCATCCCCCACCAAGATCAGCTGTGTCAAGGGGTTATGATTACTTTCATGAGTGAACACAGAGCTCTGTAGCCTCATGGTTGCAGACAAAAAAAGTTTTGGCATTTCATTCTCTTTGAACAGTTATAAAAAACCAAAACAAAATCATACCAAGTAGAGAATTCCAACAACATCTCACAGCAAAGCCCTACTAATTTCAGTTTCACAGAGAAGAGTTGCTCTCAATTATGTTTCCTTTCCCTTTTTTAAATATATTTTTTATTTAAATGAACATTGTACTATTCCAAGAGTGGTACATATGGATGTGTCTGGAAGAAGTCATTGAGTCATGTCACAGATGTAGTTATTCTGGATGTAGGGTTTTGTTTTGCTTTCTGGCCCCCCAGCAAAATACTTTGTGAGAATGGGACTTTGGTACAATAGCTTTGTGGTATGGGTTTTTTCTTTTCTCCTCCCCCCCATCCCCACTGAAAAGCAAACATAGTCAGTCCTTTAGTTGCTTTATGTGGTGGTATAGTTGCAAGCCCTGAAGTCTCACTGAAAGGTTCTGACTGGACTAGGCTTGAAGCATGAAAAACGACCTCTAGTGTAAATGTTTCCAAACTGTCATACAAGTACCTCTGATGGTACATGAGCTAGCCCAGAGGGATCCAGGCACTGCTTGCTTAGCAACTGAAGATGGAGCTGCAAGAGAGGTAACTAAATAAGCATTTCTGCTGCATCTAACTTCAGTGCTTAAAAAACATTTTCAGCATTTAGATGTAGCTTTAGTTTTTAGATTGTCCTTACCAAGATTAAGAGGTATGTTTTATTTCCTTTCTGTTCCCTGCAAATACCAAGTACTTCATCACTTTCTTCTCTACTGATATAGGGAAGCCCACTCATCCAGACCATTTACAAGTTACTTAAAGACTTTATTCAGGGAGATAAGCAAGCAAAACCTCCCCATGTAATGTATTTCACACCAGAAGCACTCAACATATAAAATAGAAAGGAAAATCAGCTTTTCAACTATAAAAGTGTTTTTTTCACTTCATGAATTTTATTAAGCACATTTTTTCCTGCTGTACAATATGTTATTGACCCTGATCTAGTCACCTGGTGAGTTGACTAATAATTTTAAAGGAGAAACAGGAGAAAATGTTTGGTGTGGCTGTCCAGCAGTCTATATTATGTTGTCCTTCTGCCTTTTCTCTACTTGCTATAGTTGTTGACTTGACTTTGGCATTTGCACAAGCTAAAATATCTGCCTCCCACTTAGACAGCCTTGTGCTAGGACTGAAACTGGAGCATATTGTTCCATCATTAAATGGGCAATGTTGAATACTTGTGAAATTAACAACAGCTGCAAGTTCTTCAGCTATTTTTATTTGTACTGTGTCTATAATTTTTCTAGTATGTTTGTGCTGAAGTCAGAAGAGGAAATGAAAATAGATCCCTCAAGGCTGACTTTTTTTTTTTTTAATTAAAAAAAGGCCATGCTGAACAAAAGCATCCATAAAATAGTACTGAGGGCAGCCTAGAAGTTTATTCACTGTTATGTGGGTCCCTTAGTCTGGTTGCTGGTATGATGTTCTGGGGCTTTTAGCAGTACCTGGGTGCATGGTGAGGTCACTGGTACCTTCCATGGTCAGCCCCCTCCTTAAAAAGCCCTACTGCTAGTAGCATCTGTCTTAGCCTTTTATAAAGGTTGGTGGCAGCAAAGCGATTTTCTGTTTTGTTTTATGGTCCTAGCTGCAGATGTAAGCCAAAATCCATGGCAGCCATTCTCTTGGTAAGTCTTTGAATGAGGCTGTAAAATCAAACTCAGAAAGCTTAAGAAGGTGGTTGTAAAACAGGATTTCTTAAATATCCTTTAACAGTCCAGTGACTAGGATTTCTTTCCAGGAGTCCCATTATCAGGTGTCAGGAATGACAAGGCAGAGGTCATGCTTTAAAATGAGAGGTCAGTGTGGATCCATGGATTGGCATCTTGTCCTGGCATCAAAGGGGTTCAGGCTCCTGCTCTGATCCTTTCCCCATTTTCCCAGGCAGCTCTGCAGGTGCACAGAGGAGATGATGCTGGGGGCATTTGTTGGTTCTTTTTGGAGGCACCTGGAATTGGTATTCCTTACAAGGAGTTAGGATATTGTCTTGAGGTTTGGAACGTAGCAAGAAATAGCAGCTGGAAGAGTCACTAGGGGGGAAAAATGAGGTTTTTGATTCATCTGTGGCCTTTTTAATACTCTGATTAAACACTTGGTGAACACAGGAATGCATGAGAGGAAGACCCTACTGAAGCATTACCCTTTCTGAAAGTACAAGAAGATGATCCTTAGAAGCCTTGCCATTGAGCAACTATAAGAACCAGACATAACTGCATTGTTTGATTATTTGAAAAGAAATTTAGTAAGAAGGCTTTTTTCCTTTAACTAAGGAGAGAACTGGTCTGATTATTTTATCTTTTTTGGTGACCTAATTAATGTCCAGCTTAAGGAATGGATGTATTGCCATCATTTTAGAAAAAATGCATATCACTCTGGGAAGTGATAGCCATTGTTGAAGATGTGTTAGTATGCTTATGGATTTGACTGGAAATGAATAAAGGAGGTGTTTTGCTGTTCTTATTCAGTAACCTACACCTTTAAAGGCAAAGCCAAACCTGTTGCCCCTAACACTTGTACATGTACTTAGCACTGGTGAGACCGCTCCTTGAATACTGTGTGCAGTTCTGGGCCCCTCACCACAAGAAGGATGTTGAGGCTCTGGAGCGAGTCCAGAGAAGAGCAACGAAGCTGGTGAAGNCTGAGGGACGTGGTTTAGTGTTTGATAGGAATGGTTGGACTCGATGATCTGGTGGGTCTCTTCCAACCTGGTGATTCTATGATTCTATGTGCTTAACTTCAGTACTGTGAGTAGTAGCACAGGGTCCTCTTCATGTGTGGAGTCCTATTCATATAATTTGAAGGACTGAGGATTTATTTGGCATCTTATATCTGATTTGGGAGTCTGTAAACTAGGGTAAAGATTTCTGTTGCTGTAGGGAAATGTAGCTTTATTTACATGAGTTGGCACCCCTGCAGTTAAACTAGAAGTTTTCATCTTTTTGTTGAAAATGAATGTCATGGTAAGCAGCAAGGGTGAAGACTTTTCCTTTCACAGATTAGAGGCTAAGCATGTTACAAAACAAAGTGCAGGGAGTGGGGTGGGGGATTGGGTCACCTTGCACTGTGGGAAGACAATAAAAAGTTTTCTGCCCTGGGCCAGTGTGAGATGTAGCCAATTCATGGTTTTGTGCTTCTGTGTCAGAAAGGGCTTTTCGTTTGAAACTCGGTTGAATGTGAAAAAAAGGGAACTGCTGCATTGCATGGAGGAGAGGTGCACCAGCCATCTGTCTGCAGTATAAAAATGACAGTCAGTGGGGTTGTGCCCTCACCAATTCCCTTTGCAAGGTGCTGTTGTTCCTCTATGGTGGCCTGTTATTTAGAGTCTGCTGCTTGGATTTTTTTAACTGTCACTCCGTTGGTTTCTGATCTTCAAAGCTCGTTTGGAAGAATGTGGGGAAGAAGCCTTGACTGAGGCTTGGAGTTGGTGCAGTTTGTTCCAGTTAGCCTCCTCTGTCCATGATTGTTTTGTTACTGAGGAACAGAAGGGAGGAGGGGAAGTGACTTGACTGAGGTCTGACGTCCTTCTGGCTAATCCACATCCTGAAAACTACACCTGTAGTGTCACAGGAGAGAACTTGGCATGATTCTGGTTTGATTATTCACTTCTTACCTGCTAACTCTATCTGGCATGCAGACTGGTGAAAGAAGAATTAACCCCAGATTATATTCCACTTCTTATTTTGCTGGTTGTTTTGCACACGTCAGTCCCTTGCTCGTTTCTCTGCTCTGCTGATTCTGTTCGATTTCTTTCTCCCATCTGAGAGTTTACATTTGTTATTATAGCCTAAGGGTCCTTTTCCTCCACAGAACTGCCCTGGCAATACATAGGAACTTGATGCTGCATCAGTACCTTTGTTCTGCAGTGCTGTTTCCCCTCCGGGATGAACCCTGTAGTGCTTGGAAGAACAGCTGGTGGGCCTGTGAAGTGAGGGGCAAGCTGTGGAAGCCAGGGCAATGTCCTGGATACCTCTGGAGTTGCCCACTGTTTGCACAGGGATTGAATTTTCTCTGGAATCTCAATTTACGCAACATTGTCAATGCTAACCAAATATGTGAGTGTGCCTGTACTAGTTTCTGAGCTATTGGTGTTATTTCCATCTGTTAATGTGGGCAGACACTATTAAAATCCTCAGCACTTTCAGTCTGGTTAAATGATTTTCTAGCTGCTGTCTTTATAAATTAAACATGTATGGCCCTATCGCATGCTGTCATCCATCCATAGCAATACCTCCAGGTGGGAATCCTGAGGTTTTTTGGAGTGTAGACCACATGTTAGCAGAGAGCAAATGTTTCATTTATACCTCATCTCATTCTTGCAGTTCTCAGTTGCAGAATGTCTCTGAGGTAACCTCAGACATTCTTTGTGAGGAAATAACCTTAGTAAAGAGATTTTTGATGTCTGTGTATTCTGTGTCAAAGGGAAGAGTGGAGTTCATTGCAGCATCCTGACTTATTTCTTGAGTCTAGTCAGGTAGCTTCCCCACACATGAATATGAAATATCATCTGCAAGCAGAAATAAAGATGAACGTAACATCAGATGAACCACTTGGTGACTAGAGGTCCAACAGTCGTTTGTAACTGTTACTAGAGAGGCAGAAAGCTTGATGGGATCTCAAGAAAATCCAGTACTTTTTGTCTTTTCATTTTTTATTATTTATTTATTTCCTTCCAGGAAGCTATTTTGAATGTGGAAAAACTGGGATGATCACTCAAACCAAGAAAGTGATCCTTCTAGAAAAATACCAAACACTGGTATGCCTTTGATTTAAATGAAGAGGTTTGTTAACACTTTTAGTAATTATGTTGGAATTTGACAAACTGGAACATTGGAGATTATTGCTAAGGTAAATTCAGGCACCTAACAGAAGAAAAGCAATATTTATAGTCTTATATAGGAAGTTACTTCATTTGGAAAAATTCTTTGCCATTAGTAGGAATCATTGCTTGCCAGAAAGGGTTAACTATTTGCTATTCTAGTCTTTTCATGGGAAATACTCCTGGGACAAATGCTTAGGATTTCTTCCTGCTCAAATACGTAGTTGTGAGGTACAACTGTTAGATATATCTCACTGGAATTTAATAGTCATATGCTATCACTATGGCAGTGTATTGGAATGTCTATGTAGAAGTCAGTTTAGGTTCTTAATTTAATTTAAAAGGCATTGATGTTTCAGTCTACTTGCTGAGTGTCTGCCCAAAGGCCACGATAGAGCATCTCCCTGAAAGCTTGAACTGGCTTGATAAACAAATACAAATTACACTGGGTCAAACTCTTCTGCTGTTTCTTTGTTTGAGGAAAGTTTTGGCTTGAGAAAGATACGCGTTTGCTGCCAGTCAGTAGGAACTTTAATAGACTGTGTGTGAGAACAGAAAAACCTGATTATCAGGCTGGATGAACCCAAGCCCATAAACTCCTCCCAGTGTTCCAGGAGCTAAGTCCCAGTGTTGGAGCAAGAATCAAAAGGAAAAAAAAAAACTTTATTATATGCAGTAGTTTGAATTGATTGCAAATCAAGAAAAGAAATTATTTAACTGTATGTGATAGTTTTAAAGTTACAAGAAATCTTAAAACCTAGTTGTTTTTTTTCTTCTATTCTTTTTCTGAAAGGAGTGTTAATTACTGGAAATACCAACAAGGTAAGAACTAACAGTACTTCATCAGGATCAGAAGACCATTTATCACTCAGGGAGTGAGATAAAATGGTTTTTTCTTTTCTTTTGAAAGAAGTGTTAGTTACTGGTCAATACTAACAAGATAAACCATGAACAATACTTCACTAAAAGCAGAAGAATTAAACAGAGATAAGAGAAAACTGGTAATGAATTCACATTAGACAGTGCCCAAGTAGAGAAAGGTGAAGAGTTCATGGCAAAAGGGACTATATTTCACTGGAGGAAGATGAAGGAGCCTTCCTCCCATGACCACCAGAAGGGGGCGCGCAAGCGCAGGAAAGTTTGATGTCGTAACACACAGATGAAGTCATTGAAACATACATATGCATTAGGCAATGATGTAACCTCTTGAAGATACATTAGGTTGCGAAATCTCGAGAGGATAAAATAGCTCTCTGTCGTAACATTGTCAGAACCAGGTCTGGGGAATATCCCCCTGGTTCTCGGGGCCTCTAAAATAAAGTGCCAATACATGACTCTTCCTGGAGCGTTATGTGTTCATTGTCACTCCAATGCTAACACCAGAGTAAATGGTTCTCTGGACTGTAATATGGAGATGATTGTATTTCAGCATTCTGAGATTTACACTTACGCAGCGTTGTTCAGTGAGCTAGCCTAGCAGACCAGATCATACCTTGTTCACCTGTGATTTGTTACTATGCGAGTTCTGGTGTTTACTTCAGGGTAGTTAGTCTAATGTAACTGGACCAAATGAACTAAAATTTCCTTTAGAACTGGCTCTCTCGTCCCGGTTTGTTCATTAAACTGGATTGTATTTGTACTGTAATTATATATCTGTGGGTTTCCCTTGAGAGGTTGAGATGCTTTGTGAGGTTTTGAATGACACAGCACTGATGGCTGCTAAGGAAAGTATCTGTAGGTAGCATCTGACAGCAAAGCTTACAATTCACTGTTAAGCAGGTGGGAGGTGACTAAGAACAAAGCTTCCCCAGCAGAGTATTGAAGTAAATACTTCTCAAAGAAGTATCTGGATTCTGATTTGCCAGGGGTTTTTAGAAACGGATTTCAAATATCAGAATGTTTCCAAGGTAACCTTTTAAATCTCCACTGTATTTACATGCTTACTTACTTAATACACACATGATGTGTGTAATCTGATTTAAAATGAGCAGATGCTCCTGACAACAATTTTGTGCTGACCATGATGGGTTTCTAGAGTAAGCTCTTGAAGGCAAGAACATGCCTTGACCTTGCATACTGTACAGGAGAACAGCGTTTAGATGATATTTCATGATTATCAATTTCTTCCTTTCTGTGCACTGAGTCTGTGATTGGTCACGGACTCTGCATCTTTTTTCTTGAGACTGAGGAGTTGCTGCCTCCAGTATTACGGATGTTTTCAGGGCTTCAAAGCACAAAGGATTTTCAGTATTTGCAGTATTGAAATAAATATCTCGGACAACTGGAAAGGGAAAACCTGTAGCTGAATAAAAATTATTTTGTTTTCCAGTGAATCCTCATAAGAAGGATCTGAGGAAGGTGTGCATCACTGGATTAAATGTCGAGAATGAAAAATAAGGGTAGTAGGGAGGGGAACAAGAGCTGCTGTGATTACGCAGCTGTGCTCTGTCCTGTGAGCTCTCCCGTTTTCTGTGGAACAAATGAGTGAATGGGGGATGCATAACAACAGAACAAAGAGCATGAACTCCCAAAGCAACTGCCCTGGGTCCTGGTGACCATCAAAGAAATGTATCCTCCTGCAGCCTTTGCTGGCTGTCATAGCTTAACTAACCAGCATTTGCAGCATAATGCTGTTACCTCCTTGATCTTGTCAGTGCTGCACATGACTGAGGAAATCAAGTTCTGAATTCATCTTTCTTTCCTCAGTCTTTGTTTGCTTTAGTTTTATTATTATTATAGGAGATGAAAGACTGCCCCAGAGAATTTAAGTACTAGGTAATTTAAAGGCTGTTTTCATTCTTGGGATGATAAAGCGTGCTTGACATAACATATATTCTTCACTACTGGGGATTACATCTGTGAAGTTAGGGCCAAAATATTGTACGTATGAAACAGGAAAATGTGCCAGTTCAGCATGAACTAGAGGGAATAGATGCTGGCATGGGTTTTGATAAAAACAGGGGAAACCCAAATGTAGACTTCATAGTATTCTAGATAGCATCAGTTCCTGTGAGGAGTATATGCCTACATAGGTTCATGTCTGGAAATGAACCAAGCTTCTAGTTCTTAGTCCAAGGAAAGCAAGTTTGATATTTATGTCTTGATCTTGATATTTATGTCACTTGATCACTGAAAGTGATACCTACCTTCATCAGAGGCTTAAAAGTAAAACAATTGTTTCACCAAATTCTTTTACCTGTAAAAGCTAGTATTTTTTTTGTTTTTAGAGACTGGGGTGGGAGGGGGGAAGATATAGTGAATATCTTAACTCTTGGCACGGACTTCCTTTTAATTCCTGACAAATGTTCCCTTCCCCCACACACAGTACTTTATGGGTTGTTTTATAAGGTGCCTTATTACTTATTCTATAGTTAAAGAATGCAAATAATAGCCTTGTCTTTATTTCTCATGCACATATAAAGATAGAATAATTGCAGAATCTAAATTCAGTTTTGTAGCTGTTGAACCTGCCCAGTGCCATTTGGAATAGATCAACCACTTCTAGCAGACTTGGGAAAATGTTACGTCTGTTTCCTTCCAGCTGGAATAAAAGGTGCAGAGACCCAGTGGCAGGTTAAATATTTTTTGTCTTTCTTGTGTGAAAATGCTTTCAGTATGTTGCATTCCTCATGCTTTCTTGCAGATCTGCCATTAGAACTTTCAGTGTAAGGTCAGTTCCACCAGGAAGGCTTAAAATCCCCAGATTTTGTTTCTGTGTGTGTTGCCAAATTCATTGGTCTAGAAATAAGAATGTAAAGTAATCCCTAACCTCCTCTGGTGTTGAGGATCTCTTGGCACTTCCATAAGCCAAGACTGAATACAGTTGTTCTGTTCTGAGGCAGTCAAGTGTTGTTCTTATGTTCTCATTTTAGTGCCTATATGTGCTGTGAGCCGTTTAGGATGTGCAAGTGCTGCACGCATGAGAACTGGGCAAGGTGATGGAAGTGGATGAGGTTTGATATAGGCAGACGGTTAGAGTCACCCTCCCTGTGGCCCCGAGCATCCAGGGGGAGTGTGGGGTGCAGGGCCCCACCTGGGGGCATGATGGGGGTGGGTCGTGGGAGGGTGCTGTCCGTGGTGCTGAGGGACCCTGGCCCCCCCTTACTCCCACAAGAGATTGATGAAAGGACTATATTCAATTGAAATTGCATCATTCTGTGACTGAAGCGCATTTGCAATTTGCTGCACAATAGCTGAATAAATAAATAAATAAAACAAATGAGTCAGGCTCCTGAAATGAAATTGCATGGAAGGGATGTTTGTATTTCTTTTGTGGGAAAGGTTAATAGATCTGAATTTAAAGTAATGCTTTGTGATGGAAGGCTGTCTAATGCTAAACCCACATTAATTCTAAATAAAAATGATTAATGTGTGCGTTCTGAGCACCAGAAGAACTAATAAGAATTAGCTGCTTGTGCTGAATTTTTTTTTACTGTTGCAAAATAGAGACTAATTAATTCATGGTTGGACTCGATGATCTGGTGGGTCTCTTCCAACCTGGTGACTCTATGAAAGTGGAGAAGTCGCTTCTTTTAAGAATCCTATATGGGTAATATTCCCCTTTTTTCTTAGAAAACAACTGGGAAGAATGACCAGAAACAAGTCCCTCTGAAATATATGAAATTCATTCTTTATACTATAAGTTATATGACTTTGTCATCTTGGTATTGAAACAACTGTATATCTGGAATAGTATTTATTCAGTTTACTCTTAAGTGGCAGAGAAAGATTGGTGAAGGGTCAGCACCCTATTATGTAAGAGTTTTGTGCTGTTTCCTCATTACCTTAGTAAATAAAAATAACATAATCCTGTTGGGTTTTTTTTATTAAGAGTTACTTCTATTTCCTTTTGACAAGAGTATTTGTCAAAAACACTAGTAACATGGTTTGTGAGCTTAGTTTCTTAGAACAGTTTGGAGATGGATTCAGCTGTTAGCATCACCAAGAAAGAAGTAGGGGTGAATTGTGATGGATTCAGGCAAGGCTAAAGGATTTTCTGTAGTAAATAATTTTCACTCTTAGGCTGCACTTCTCAGTTTCAGTATATGTTGTCTCTTAACTCTAATGGATGATATTTTGCCCTTTTCTTGGCTGTGGCAGAGAAGTATGCTTATGTTCTTGTCTCAGCAAATGCAGTCTTTCAACCTTGGAGCATGCAGAAGTCCTTCTGATTTCAGCACATGATATCTAATGAGCAGCTTGTATCTCATAATGCTTTCAGCTCTTGTCTGGGCACTGAAATGGATAGTGTTCTGAAATCTGATACAATTTTAAAGGTCAGATCCTATAAAGCATTGTGATTCCTAGTCAATAGTGTGCCTTCTGGAACTGATTATTTAGTCTGGAGTTGCACTGTAGATGTCCCATCCTTTTGCCTGGGCATCATCAAGTACTTGCCAGGTGCAGTGACCAATTAAACTGGAAGAGATTGGTGCTGATGTGTTTTGCAAGAGGCCTTCTGTGACAGAGGCAGCAGGCATAGTCAGTTGTTTCTCAGGTTCTATGAAGCCATGTGGTCAGAAAGGTGTCTATTTCCTCAATTACTACTACTTGATCTAGTTGTGTGGAATACAGAGTTTCAGCTGTATGTTGGAATAGGATTGTGTGGTGCTTGGAAATTATGAGGTCTTGTTACATTTCTTAGATGTTTTTAAACTCTTTCTTCCTACTCATCTATAAATCAGTGCAAGCAGAGCCTCAGAGGCTGTAGCCACAAGAATGACATTTGGATCAGCTTGTACCCTGCTAACATGTAGAATATACCCAGCTGGGTGAGTCACCCCAGAACGGTATAAGCAATTTCTGTTGTATCAGTATGGCTGGTCACTCCCTTAAATATGTACTTTTTTCCTTCTAAAGCTATGTATTTGGATTCTTAAAATGTAATGGAAATTGCATGTAGCATCTAGCTTTTTGTCTGGATGAAAAGAAAGAGCTGCACCCTCAGCTGCTGATAACTGATAGGGTTTCTTGGACTTTGTGATCGATAGCAGACCTGTGCCTCCTAACAGAATCTGCCTTTGAGCAGATGTCACAAACTCATTCTGACTATCCCTTCAGCATACAGATAGCAATCACCATCCCCCCACCCCCTCAAAGAAGCCCATCTGCAACAGGCTGCTTTTCTATATTGGTACTCGTAACAAAATCAGGCTGCACTCATACTGGAAAAGATTTACTATCTGCAGATGGGGTTGTAATTATTTCTACTTTTTTAATTATTTCTAAACCTCTAATAAAAGCACTAGGTGTGAATCCACCCTTCCCTTGATTACAAAGAATAATTAATTGATAAGATCTGTTTTCTTTGATTGTCCTGTGGACTGAAAGATAATGATGTGGAAGATATTCTTGCTAGAGATAGTACTTCTGCAAATCCTGCAAAGCATAACTAATGATCTGTAGACTACCATCTGATATTCAGTGAACAGACTGCCTGCTCTGTCTTCCCCCACACCATGTGCATACATATGTACTTGTATTCTGTATTTTACGGTGTGATCAAAGCCAGTCTTTGGTTAATGTTTTAGTTACTTCTCTGCCTCATTGTTTTTTTTTTCACTAGCAGCGGCAGCATTTGCAATTTCAATCTGTGACGGGATGCATGTTTCCTTTCTTAGAGGAAATCAGAATGAATTTAGAGGCTACAAAAAAGGATTATTTCCAGTTCGTATTGCTGCAGCCTGTCAAAGCAAACAGGCTACAAGACAGGTGCTGATTTCTTTAAAAACAAACAAACAGAAAAACAAGTCTTGTGCTTTTTCTCTTTTGAAATACAGAATCTTACGGAATGTGTCCAAACATATGGCTAATTCACATACCATTAATTCTCTAAAGATTACATAAGTACACCCAATTAGACCTGCATCATTTATTTAAAAAATGAATGTACTCTTGTATTTAGATTTTATAGCTCTGCCAAATTGTTAAAGGATGTAGAAGGAGGAATTTTATAAGTATCTTTCTCCTGGCAAAGTTGAAGGCATTAGCAAGCAGGTTAGAACCTAAGTTTAGTTTAAAAACGATAGACACCTTTTTTTTTCCCCTTTTTTTCTCCCCTTTCTCCTGTTACTGAATGGATAATTGGCTTTTTAAAGACATGACTAACACTTGTATAAACTCTAAGATAATAGCCTGTCTTTGTACAAGAGCTAGCGAATGGGGCACCAACCCTGATATCTGAGGTTCTTTTGTATTGCAGTAATATGAGTAATCTTCCCTTTGCTTTTGTTTTACGAACTGCAGTAACTTGCTGCCTGCTGGTTTCTTGAGGGTTTAATACTCTCAAACAACTAAAAGGGCACAAAGGCTTTGTGAGTTTAAGAGCCTGATGCTGATGGCATACAGCCCTTCTCCTTGTTCTTATGGCTCTCCACCAACTTAACTAAGAGGCCAGTACCACTCAGAAGAATAACTTGGATCTTGGCAAGAGATGGATGATCATAGCCTGCTTCAGAGGATGTGTGTGGGATGGGAAAAACTAATCCATGTCTGGACTCCTCTGTTCATCTCTCTGGTACCTGAATGCTAAGGAGGATCAAATCCTTACAGGCAATACTATTCTTATCTCATTCTTAGCAGTGAATTCCCATGAGATCTGCTAACCAGCAGTAGAGACGGTGGTTAGTAGCTGCCTTCTTTAAGTTAGGGTTTGCTGGTGTAAATTTGCTGTGGAGATCAGTAGGAGTTTGAACTGAGCAAGAACTGCAGTGGTCCGTCCTGCATATGTAGATCTGTTTGCCTTGTCACTCATATAAAATTTGGCCATGCTGCTTACATTTGAGGTCCACTTGCTTATTTGCCTGATTCCATGTAGGAGAGCTGAAAAACTGCCTTGCAGTTGAAGGAAGGAGTAAATCATTATGTTAAGGGAATGAATTAGCTTAAGCAATAATAAGAATAATAAGAAGAACCAAATCTTGGTCAGCTTGCAGTAAGAATGTGATTATAACAGGAGTTTAGCTTGTTTACTAGTTGAAACAAGGAACAAATCAAGTATTGAAAGGACAGACCTGACCTCACAGGGAAGATACAATAATGAAGGAGATAAGATAAAGACCATCAGAGGCAAACAGAAGACACAAAGAAATTGTGATATGCATACAAAAGTGGGTATGCTAGTAAGTTCCTGTAAAAACAATGGGCATGTAACTGTTTACCAGTATTTCCTTGAACCTATATGAATATGTATGTTTAACCATTATAAAAGTCATGTAACCAGCCTCAATAGTTGGACACATTAGGTGGATTACCCCATGTGTACCCTGGCACCGCTTATTAAAAGAATACCTGCTTAATAATCAAATTGGCATTGATTATTGAGTTTGGCTTTTCACGGCATCACAGTGTTCATAGTGCTGTGATTTGAAAAAAAGGCAGAATCAGGTTTGGTACCTGCTCTTCTAGAGCCCATATAAAAGCATTTGGGCACCAAAGGATTTTAAGTGCTGTTATCTAAGCCTTATTAGCTAGAGGGAATCGATACTTGCAAAACTTGCCCAGGCTGGAACATTTCTTGTTATAGCAGTAAGTATATTGGCTGTCTGAAACAAAAAATTAAGAGGCAGAAACAGAAATTTTACAACTTTGGAGATGTAGGAAGGAGGAATCTTCCCAAATCATTTTAGAACTTGAAAAGAAGTTTAAAATAGAGGGAGGAGGATAAGCACAATGGGTGCTAAATATAAATGTCTCCTTTACAGTTGTGAAGGGTACACAGGCTCTGTGTGCTTAGAAACATTGCTGGGAAAACATCAGTAAAATACTCAAGACTAACGAAGTTGAGGTAAATGGTGAATCATCTTGATTGAGAAACAGGAAGGAAAAACATTTAACAGCCTACACCTCAAGCTGGACTCTGAAATGAGGCTTCCCAAGGTGTTGACATGCAGGCAGTGGGATTTAAGCCAGGATCTGCTGATTTGCAGCCTTCAGAGGTGAAGAGACAGTGTATTTTTCACTGGCTTGGCAGCAGACCTGCTGGGGCTGCCATGCGTATATGTTTGCAGAGTATATGAAGAGAAACCTGGCATATTTTTAATTTTAGATTTGGAGGAAACAGCAAACTGAGGAAAATACTGGGAAGGAAAGGTTAAGAAGTTGGTGGCTTTGAAAACAGGAGGAAAAAGGGGGAGTGAGGCAAATGTGGAGATGAATCTTTGAACGCCATTTGCTCTAGCAGGAGCTATAGATGCCTCCTGCATATACTGCCTGCACCGTGGCATTGATTTGAGAGGGGAACGAGGTTTCTGCTTTGTTTATCCTGAGGAAAATGCTCCAGTCTTTTCAGCAGAAGCTAAAGCTTCTTCATCTTGAAGACTGGTGTGAGCCTGTTGTGTTAGTGGAAAGGCCTGATCCCATGCATCGAAAGTGTCTTCTTTTCCTCCTCCTCCCCCCATCTCCTATATTTGCCTTAACAATTTAATCCATGGCAGTTTGTCTTCATGGACTGTAATTGATCTGTCTGTGATTTAGGTCATTAGATGCTCATTAAAGAGCTTGCAGCCTTTCTTATTCATGAAGAGTGAGAGTCGGGGATCTAAATACACTTTGTCTTTGTCTTAACTGGATTCATTTAGTATTCTGGTATTTGGGGAGCTAATAAACTTATGCGAGCTATTATTTAAAGGTGAGCTGCCAAGTGAGCATGAAGAATGATACAAGCACTGGGTGTCAGGTGTGAGCAGCAGAGTGAATTGTTGCTAAAACCCTGGCAAGATATTCCTTGCTTCTCTGCAGATGGGGTCCTACAATGCCCTGGCTCTGTATGATCAGATAACGCAACTTGCAGTGGAGCTCCTTGAGCTACATCTGCAATGAAAATGTCATTTTATGCTAGCGATGTCAGTGGGATACGCAGAAATATTTTGTGCATTGTATATAGAGCTGGGGCTTGACATCTGGTTTGGTTTTTTTTTTTAAGCACCGCTATTGTTCTGAGCTGCCGTCTGTATTCTGGTGGTGCCCATAGCACTGTGTGTTTCTCACGTTGCCTGCACACACACACTGAGAAAGTGCCTGTCATCATCCTTTAACAAGAATATGCTGGCAATCTGCAAAAGAGACAATACCCCTGGGCTGCAGAAAGCAGTTTCCTTTCCCTGGTTTTTTAAAGAATGCTTGAGGTATTTCCAAGCTGTAGGAGGAGGAGATGGGATTGATGGGTTCTCTGGTCTCCTCCTTTCCGAGCCTGGCTCTGCATGCCAGGGACTTCCAGAAAGATGAATAATTCCCTGCAGTTACTGAATTGACTGTGTAGTCATACGCATTGTGTCATTGAACCAGTTGTGCCTTGGAGATATCTTAAGCGCCTATAAGTACAAATGGGCTCTTAAATTCCCTGTTTAGAGGAACGCTAGATCCTGTGCCTGCGCTGAATGTACTGACTTTGGGGCCCTATAGCTTCTCACAATTAATGAACAAAGCTGTGCCTGAGGGAGCTGAACCCTGGCAACGCCAATGCCATTCACATGAACTGACATCCCAGTTGCTATGTGTATTGGGATGGGGAAATCTTTGGGAATTTAAACTGTTTCTAATTGCTCAAGGTCATAGTATTTATAAATACTCTGTGCTTGTGTTTATAATTGCACATTGTCATATGTTAATATTAACACCATATTTTTCTTTCTTTGTAGTGTACAGAGGCCAAAAAACATTGCTGGTACTTTGAAGGATTATATCCTACATATTATATGTAAGTAGTCGTCACTTTCCTTTTTGTGTTTTCTAGCACTCAAGAGAGAATTAGATTCTGTAGGCTTTTTGAGTGTTGTTCTTTCACTGATTATACCTGTTTCCTTAACTTCTCCAAGACTTTTCCTAATGTAAAAATGAAGATGAAATAAGTTTTCCTTTCCCTCCTTCCAGTTCTCTTGCTCTTTATTAAAAAAAGTGCACAGACTCATTTTGCCACTCAGTCCAGATGACTTTTCCAATTGAAAACAAAATGCAAGATCTTAAACAGCTCTTATGTTTCTTTTCAGCGTTCTGAAATAAGTAGTGCTATGCGAGGACAGTTCTCCCTTTGTCGGGAAGATGGCAGGTAATCAGGCAGAATACCAGAGTGCTTTGAAAGTAAATTTGTCCCAATGCTAATGCTGTTTAATTTAAGGAGTTGAGATGACTGGTTATCAGTAGCTCCTTTTGAGTTGCGGTTGCATTCAGTCTGCATTCAAGTCAGGCCTGAGTGTGAACCAGATGTAAATGACCTGTAGGTGCATAATTGACCATCTCTGGGAATTGCAGTTTTCTTTTAAGTTGCCCACATCAA
This sequence comes from Piaya cayana, assembly GCA_013389865.1. Taxonomy (NCBI): domain Eukaryota; kingdom Metazoa; phylum Chordata; class Aves; order Cuculiformes; family Coccyzidae; genus Piaya; species Piaya cayana. Next base: position 72,285 of record WAAB01009920.1, read on the forward strand.
CAACAAAAAGGCTGAGGAAATGTGTGGGTGGGAGATATCTGCCTGTAGATCTCAGAGCAGAAAGGAGATAAATGCACTAAACTTTGTCCTTGGGTTGTATAACTTTATAATTGCAAACACCTGTAAACATAAGTTAAAAAAAAATAAAGTGGGGTAGAGGAGTAGGTAGCTGTGTTAGCAAAACTGTTAGCATTGGGGTGACAATAATTACACATAACACTCTGAGGAGAGTTATGTATCGTGCTTTATTTAGAGGCCCCGAGAACCAGGGGGATATTCCCCAAATCTGGTCTGACAATGTTCTGACGAAGGGCTCTTTTATTCTCACGAAATTTCGCAACCTAATGTATATTCAACAGGTTACATCATTGCCTAATGCTTATGTTTCAATGACTTCATCTGTGTGTTACGACATCAAACTTTTCTGCGCTTGCGCGCCCCCTTCTGGTGGTCGTGGGAGGAAGGCTCCTTCATCTTCCTCCAGTGAAATATAGTCCCTTTTGCCATGAACTCTTCACCTTTCTCTACTTGGGCATTGTCTAATGTGAATTCATTACCAGTTTTCTCTTATCTCTGTTTAATTCTCCTGCTTTAACGAAGTATTGTTCATGGTTTATCTTGTTAGTATTGACCAGTAACTAACACTTCTTTCAAAAGAAAAGAAAANGATGTTGGGCCATCTCATTTAAACTATATCCCTTAAAAAGGTTGAACCAGATGATCCTTGAGATCCCTTCCAACCTGACATTCTGTGATTCTATGATTAAGTCATCTGATCCCTAAGCAAGCTCTTCCTTGCTAAAGGATTGGGAATTACTTAGGCTACCCAAGAACTTCTCTCCCTTTTCTTCTACACTTCCATTTCATCTTCCACAAATGGGAGAAAAAGGCTAGAGACAAAGCAGACAGGAAACCAGGTGAGAAACAAAAGCTTACTGAAAGAATGAAATACTGTATGGTTTAATCATATGTGATTCTGAATATTAACTGCTTAGGAAGTGTTTGTGCCTAGAACTCACTGTCTTTTTTTTGAGGTGACTAAATGTTGAGAATTACTCATAAATGGTTGGCCAGAACAGATGGATGTATTTAGATAAGTTCATTTTCTTTGCATGCTAATAATGACAGGAGTTTGGTTCTACTTACATTTTATTTTGTTTTGCTGCAGTGTGGGAAACAAGCTGGGATGCTATTAAATTATGAAAATCCCACTGTACCTTGACATTCAGGAGTGCATTATTCATTGTCACCTCAGTGTTCTGGTTATGTTTCTGCCACAGCCAGTATTTGTCTCCCTTGGTAATAGCTACTTGGATATTGGCTGTTAGCTGAGAGTCTTCATGCCACTGGTAAATAGAGAGTCCTGTAAAAGCAAGGGGTACAAAGTGGAGGCTCGCTATCTGCAATATATCTGATACATCCAAGGTTACTTTCTAAGTGGTTTCCTTTTCAGTAACTGGTTTACTGCTTCCTTTGTGTGCTGAAATGGCATCTCTTGTAGAAAAGCAATGTATTTATTTTCCAGACCATCAAAGGCATTAATTGGCATTGCTCACAGCTTTGAACATTTAAAGGAAGAAAGATATGAGAGGGACTATGGCATTGGTGGTTTGCTGGTTGGTTTGGGAGATCTTTTAATGTGGAGGGAGAACTGTTGTATATGGCCCGTGTCAGGTCAGTCAGGAGACTTACTAGTAGTTGTGTTTTTGTGGTAGTTACTGCAACACCCTGTTATCAAATCATTGCATAAACATGTAGTGATTGCCAGTCTCCTGGATAGTGTAAGTAGATGGAAAAAGGAAGGGGAAAGGTGTGAGATGTGTGTTCAGTGATTGTTGCAATGGTGATGTGTCACGTTAATGCTATTGTTATTGCATTATGAGTTTAAGTGGGGAAGAAGAAACATTATGGGAAGACAATAAGGATTTGAGGATGGTAAATCTCAGAGGACAGATAACATGTGACAAGTGAAGAAATGTGGAAAGGGAGGGGAGAGAGGATATTTGAGTGCATAGGGGTCCAGTAGGCTTAAAAGGGGATATGCATCAAAATGATAGGAAAATCACTGATGTCCACAGTGCCTGTGGTTTCCTCCATTGTTACTTCTGCAATTTCAGTTTCTGTTGTTTAGGATTGCCAGGTGCTTCCTAACTTTCACACCTGCATGGTGGAGAAGCAGCACAACACCAGTCTCAGTATCTCAGAGTGAAGTCTCATTGCTTTGGCACTTGTTTGACCCTTCACTGAGTTAATTCCAACTTGCTAATCCCACAGAAAGTTGTTCATTTTAGCGCATTTGGGTCAGTGTTGAATGAGGTTGGTAAGGTCTTTGGCAAATACGAAGAAGAGAGTATTCTGCATATTGTGGAGGAGGAGGCGGCATGACTAGGATCTTCTCCATTAGCATATGGTTAGATCACTTAAAGGCATAATATGTAACTTCTTCATTCTTAGAATGTCTCCTCTGTGCAAATCTAGATCTGGGATGTGCTGTAGTGAGATGGGATTTATTTTACCTTAAAATGTCTGGAGCAACAGCCCATAAAAAGCAGGTATATTTAGTCAAGCGAGTTTGCAATAGCTTTCTTTCCTTTCTGTGACTGACTTTCTGATGGAAGTTTTTTCTACCCTGTTAACATATGTAGTCGGTCCTTTGGTCATGAGACTGTCTTTGGAGACTTATGAAACCCAGCAATGCGTTACTTTTTAATGATTTCCCTGTGATTTCAGTCATGCTGACATTGTCATGTCTCTCCTGGAGACACCCTGTGCTAGAATGAAAAGGTTGTTTTGTCAGCTCAGAAATAGAGTCCTGTGTCTGTTCACAGATCTAGTGTGACATACTTGGACCGAGCCATCCGTGGACTAGCATGTCCACATGCTTTATCTGTTCTGAGTAGGCATGTCCTCCTTGAAGGCACTTGCTTCTCTTTCAGTTGCCCAGAGTAACAGATGTCCAAGGTGGACTGTCACAGATAATGGTTGCTTGCTTTTATTGGATGTTTAAAGGCAAGATAGCTAAGTTAATCTTTGCTGTAAAAGCTCTATTTCAGCCATTGGAGATAAGACTGTGTCTGCTAAGTAAGAGGATCAGGATAAGAAATCAGTGTTCCAAAATAAGAGTACTGGAAATTCAACTAGATTGAGGGCGTAAAACATGCAGTGAAATTACTGTTCTTCATTTGGAACTTAAGGATTTTTTAATTTTTTTTTTTTTATTCTATCTCTCNTGTTTAAAGGCAAGATAGCTAAGTTAATCTTTGCTGTAAAAGCTCTATTTCAGCCATTGGAGATAAGACTGTGTCTGCTAAGTAAGAGGATCAGGATAAGAAATCAGTGTTCCAAAATAAGAGTACTGGAAATTCAACTAGATTGAGGGCATAAAACATGCAGTGAAATTACTGTTCTTCATTTGGAACTTAAGGATTTTTTTAAATTTTTTTTTTATTCTCTCTCTCTTCCAGTGTAATTATTTAAAAAAGAAAAAACTGTAAGAGATGTTACTTGAAACTTTCTTAAAACTTGTTGGCTATGCTTTGTGTATTAACATCTAGGGCAAAGATTGGAGGTCTCTGTTGCAGAACTAATGATACATCACTCCATCCAAGGAGTTAATGGTGTTAGTACCCTTTTTTCACCCAGTGGATGTAATTGTTCTAGCCTCCATAGATCAGCAGTAAGCTTTAGTTTTTTAAGCAGGTTTGTTACAAATAATATTCCATTTCTTTGGGTGGGTGGAGGAATTGATCATTACCAAACTTTTCTACCTCTCCTGTGTGAATCTTAGTAGCTTACTTCAGACTGGAAGCAGTCATGGAAAGAAGCATACAATGGTTTGGGTTGGAAGGGACCATGAAGGGACCAACCCTCCTCCAGTGAGCAGGTACATCTTCAATTAGATCAGGTTGCTCAGAGCCCCAGCCAACCTGACACTGAATGTTTCCAGGGATGGGGCATCTACCACTTCTCTGGGCAACCTGTTCCAGTGTTTCACCACCCTCATTGTAAAAAATGTCTTCCTAATATCTAGTCTAAACATCTTCTCTTTTATTTTAAAACCATTACACCTTGTCCTATTGCTACAGGCCCTGCTAAGAAGTTTTTTCCTATCTTTCTTATAAGCCTCCTTTAATTATTGAAAGGCTGCTATAAGGTCTTGGCAGAGTCTTTTCCCCAAGCTGCAAAAACTCCAACTCCCTCAGCCTTTCTTCACAGGGGAGGTGTTCCAGGCCTTTGATCATTTTTCTGCCCTTCCTCTGGACCCACTCTAACATGTCCATGTCCCTCCTGTGCTGAGGGCTCCAGAGCTGGACATGCTATTGCAGTGTGGTCTCACCAGAGCAGAGTNATAATATTCCATTTCTTTGGGTGGGTGGAGGAATTGATCATTACCAAACTTTTCTACCTCTCCTGTGTGAATCTTAGTAGCTTACTTCAGACTGGAAGCAGTCATGGAAAGAAGCATACAATGGTTTGGGTTGGAAGGGACCATGAAGGGACCAACCCTCCTGCAGTGAGCAGGTACATCTTCAATTAGATCAGGTTGCTCAGAGCCCCAGCCAACCTGACACTGAATGTTTCCAGGGATGGGGCATCTACCACTTCTCTGGGCAACCTGTTCCAGTGTTTCACCACCCTCATTGTAAAAAATGTCTTCCTAATATCTAGTCTAAACATCTTCTCTTTTATTTTAAAACCATTACACCTTGTCCTATTGCTACAGGCCCTGCTAAGAAGTTTTTTCCTATCTTTCTTATAAGCCTCCTTTAATTATTGAAAGGCTGCTATAAGGTCTTGGCAGGGTCTTTTCCCCAAGCTGGAAAAACTCCAACTCCCTCAGCCTTTCTTCACAGGCGAGGTGTTCCAGGCCTTTGATCATTTTTCTGCCCTTCCTCTGGACCCACTCTAACATGTCCATGTCCCTCCTGTGCTGAGGGCTCCAGAGCTGGACATGCTATTGCAGTGTGGTCTCACCAGAGCAGAGTAGAGGGGCAGAATCACTTCCCTGCTTCCCAGGAATCTGAGAGGCATACATTGGTCTTCTGCTGTTGTTACAAAGAATTTCCAAGACTGCTCTTAACTTACTTCACTAACGAAACCAGCCATTTCTCTGTGTCACAGTTGCCCTGGTCACAAGCTATTTTTAGTTAGTTAGTTTTCTCCTGCTTCAGCAAAATGTTTATTTATGTGGCCTGGAAAAAGAAGTAAACAAATATAAAGCAGAGAAGGGAATTAGTTGTTGGAGTCTAATTCTTATCCTTTGGAAAAGCAGAGAGCCAAGTTATCCCTGACTTTGCTTAAAGAATTAGATCATAAGTCTCCTTTGTGCATGCACAGAAAGCAATTCAGAATTAAAGCTGTCTCAATACATTTGACTCTGATCCTCTATAAAGATGCCTAGAGGGAAGGCTGCCTTATATTTTGCTGATGAGGAGTAGTTTGATTAGAATGATTGTGAATGTCCCCCTCATTGCAGGGTGAAGGATGTTCTCTGGTATGACTGACCAATCCCATAAGTTTTTTCTGTTTATTTTTAATCCTGTTGTTTACTACCATCACATCAGAACTTTTAATGAGGTGACAAATTCCAGATGCTAGAACCTGCATGTTTCTAATCCTCTCCTTTCCAGGCTCTGTGGTATGTTTATAAAGCACACTTTTTTTTGAGTGTAAGTGGTAAGCACAGGTCCACAGCAATAGCAATACCAATGCTAATGTCACTGGATTAGTTATGTAGTCACCAACAGGGAGAGGACCGCTTGACTTGTAGAGGGAAGAAAAGTTTAGCTGATATCTAATACTGGGTTAACGTTATTTCAGTTCATCCTGTTGGATTATTGTATTTTGGGTTTTTTTTTAAATAATGTGATAATCTAAGAGAAGTAGTAAGGCAAATACCTAGTTATATTTCCTATCAGAATATAACTCAGATGGGAAGGGTTTTCAGACCTCCAGTCCAACCTCTTGCTCAGAGCAAGGTCAACCATGAGGGCAGACCAGGTTGCTCAGGGCTTTAACCATTTAGGTCATGGGAAAACTCCAGGGAGAAAGATGGCACAGTCTCTCAGGTCAATATGCTCTGCTGCCTGCCTGTCCTCATGGCAGGTAAGTTTTACCACATACCAAGTCAGAACTTCCACTGTCTGTTTTCCTCCCACCCTGCTCCACTGGGAAGATCCTGGCTCCATCATCTCCTTATGGGTACTGGCAGGCTGCTTTTGGGTCCCTCAGGAACCATTTCTTCCCTAGACTGAACAAGTCCAAGTCCTTCAACCTCCCCTCGTGGGGCAAGGGTCTATCTTGATGGCCCTTTGCTAAGTTCACTCCTGTTTATCAGTTTTATTCTTTTTACTGGAGATGCCAAAACTAAATGTGGTATTTTAGATGTGGTCCAACAAGTGCTCAGAGAAAGGTGATAGTTACTTCCCTTGATCCACTGTCTAGGCTTCTGTTGGTGCAGTCCAGCATGCTGTTGTCTTTTATTGCTGTCATGGCACACTGCTGGCTCGTGTTCACCTTGCTGTCTACTATGGCCCCTAGGGCCTTTTTAGCAGAACTGCTCTGCAGCCAGCAAGATGTTCATCCTTTCCTCAGGCAAGACTTAGCATTTGGTTTCATTCAGTTTCATGAGGTTCCTGTCAGGCCATCCATCCAACCAAGCAACCCCTACCCTTGAGCTCACTGACTGATCCCCAGTTTGATGCTATCTCCAAACTTTATGACAGTATTCTGTCCCCAATTCCAGCACTGTGCTTGTCAACAACATACAGACCTTTGTGGTACTGTCAGTGATTAATTCATACTCTCTAGGGAGAGTCTGACCCATTGACCACTGCCTTCTGAGCCCTACCATCCAACATTTTTTTTTTACCCATCTAGTTGTCTGTCTGTCCAGACTAATGTCTGAAGATGGGTAAAAGAATATTGTTGGAGTCAGTGTGGAAAGCCCTGGTGAAGTTGAAGTAAATGACATCTGCCACTCTGGCTTTTCCACATATAATGTCACTGCCGGTGTCATGGTAGAAGCTCTTCTTGCTGCACTTGGTGTCCCTTTCAACTATCCATTGTAGGTGAGGTTTGGCTTTCCTAACATCACACCTACCTGTGCATGTGATGATTTCTAAACTCATCCTTGGTAGCCTGTACCTACTTCTACCTCCTGAATACTGATTTTTTTTCATTGGAGCTCAGCCATGGGTTCTGTATCTGTGTATGTTTTGACTGTTCACTGGTGTACTACTAGGTGAAGGACCTCCAGAAACAAAGGTAGTAACTTTCTCTGGAAGAAAATGTTAATCATTGCTGCTGTTAAATACTTAGAGAACGGAATAAACATAGGGTAGTGCTGTCCTGTAATCTCTTCTAATTGTTCTCTGAAGCAGGACCTGAAAAGCATATGTGTTAAATGGTGGAAGTGATGTATTTTTAGACTAGTATGTTTCTGCTGTAGAAAGTAGTTTACTGCATACGGCAGACAGCTGCATGTGTATACATTTCTGTTAATTAAATCTGTTAAATTTTTCTCTTCTAAATAGTATAGAACTTTAATGTAAGCCTTAAAAAAGGCATGTTTGCTAATATTCTTCATGTTTAAAATCTGTTCCTGCCCTACATGGAAGAGTTAATTCTTTTTCTTATTGTGGAGAAGAATGATCATTATATTCTCTTTGTGGTTTTTCATGGTTTCTGAAATTTCTTGTGGATTTCCACACACTCCTCTTTCTTTGCAGATTAAATTTTGTTGTCCTTATCACAGTTGTATTTATCTGGGTTTTGAATATAAGCCTTTATGTGCTTGGATGTCAGTCTAATAATAATTCGTGCAGTATCAAGTACCTGCAAAGTGTTCCAGACAAAACAATAAAAAAGCAGTTTTCTCCTGCTGTTATTCAGATAGCTTAGAGAGCACTTCTTCCATCTATGTGTGTTCAAGAGTCTGGAACCCCCCCCAGTCTAGACACAGCGCATGTTGCATGACGGGAGCTATTTGATGTGCTTTACATCCTGTTATGTTTACTGCTTTAATTAAGTTGGCTTTCCTGATGATACACTTAGCTTTCCCATTACAGTTACAGCTGCATGAAGTGTCAGCAGGTGTGTGCTTAGGGCAGTAATCTAGCTGTTGATTTATTCTTCCATTTGATTTGAAACCAGCATGGAGGAGTGAGAGGGGTGGCACTGTAATAGTTTTACATGCATCAAGGCACCTTGAATGGCTGACACCGTACAGAAACGGAGACCTGGATTCAGGCCAGGGCCACCAATTTAGCAGTTATCAGCCACAAGAAGGGCCTGTTTGCATATGTAGTTCAACACCAGAAGGTAAGTGCAGAGTTTGCATCAAAGGAAGACAACAGTAATTATCATACCATCTGTACATAAAGGCAAAAAAACCTCACTACCGTTTCTCAGTCCTGTGTGGCTTTGAACAATAAAGGTAAACAAAGGTCAAAACTAGCTTCAGTAGTCTATGGCCTTAAGGTGGTACGTTACTTGCTTCAAATAAGGGACTAGATGTCCCTTAATGTTGATGGATATGTTGAGGTTGTAGTCCTGACTGGTGTTATCACCCAGCTGCTAGACACCTTATCACACACTTGTATTTGCTGTGATGGATCAGTTTTCTGATGCACAACCTGGGGAGAATTAGGCTACCAAATTAACAATCCACTCAATTTGCTAGGAGTTTCTTGAGAAGGGGAGAGGAATATAATATCTCGGTCTTCACAGGCATTCAAGCAGGTGATTGACTTGATTTGAGGCTCTTGAGTGATTCTGGAGTCAGAGGCTGACCAGGCACGGGCAGCTTATTCTGAGGAATATAGGGAAAGAGGAAAAGAAGGCAGTCTTTGTCATATCATGGAGTAGCTAATGTGAGGCTGAGAATCAATTTCTTTTGGCTTTCTCTCAGTGGTACAAGAAGACTTATACATGGTTTGAGTTCCAGTAGACAGCCACAAGGAGCACATGACCCCAAAGTCATCTTGAAGCTCCTAATGCTTCCTGGATAGGGGGACCATGAATTAAAATTTTGAAAGATTTGGTGGCACCTAACTGTTGGTCACTAGTACCCATGTCCTTCTCTGCATTCGATCAGTGGCTTGTTGAAGGAAAAGAAGTTTTATTTTGCGTTAGTATGCTAAATTCAGGCAGATAGCAAATCCATGGATACCCATCGCCCCCTGCCAGCATAGCACTTATAATTTCCCAGGGCAGCAAATGGATTCAGTAGGACCGATCACCCACTGGGAGCAACTTAAGATACGAAGAACTAATTGTCTGTTTAATAAGGCGCTCGATGATTAACTAGAAGTCCTTGTTCCTGTTGGTCTAAGAAATTTTCAAACCAAATTAAACCTCAGATTACTTATGGCTTGTTTTTGCCAGAACCTTAAACTATGTTGTTTCTGTACTTTGTTCTGAAAAAGAAAGGCGTGCAGCCTATACTGAAAAATAATTATTAAAGGTACCAGACACTGCCACTGGAGGAAGCTCAAACCACAATGATTCTTGCTATGTTCTGACACAGGAGAAGCAGAGAGAATTTCTAGATGGTTGTGTGCTGGCCAGAAAGCCACATGGTGAGACTTGCTGCCTTTTCAGACAACAGGGAGAGTCCCTCTGTAGACTGGCTGTGCTCTTGGATTCTGAGAAGAGAGGGCAGGGATTATGGGAAGCCATTGGGTAGCAGGATGCTTGCAGAAGGGTTGGTTTGATAGAGGCAGCTGAACAAATACTTCTCATCCCATTAGAAGAGAAGGATGATTTACTGTATTCTGCTGAGTTCTTGCACAGAAATGGTGTTTATAGTCTCTTCACCTAAAGAGTAGTTGAGAAATAATCTTTTTTTCAGCTGTTGCCTGCTTTTGTTTTTCACATCTGTGTGACAGGAGCCAAGTATCTTGTCTCTTTGTAGGAGATTTTAGTTGTGTCAAAGCAGACAGGAATCTAATCTGAGCAAATACTGTTTCTGTCTCTGTCGTTTCTGCTCTGTATTAAAAATTGACCTGACAGCCCCTTTCTTCCTTTTTGACTTATGTTTTCTTATGTAGTTAAGCACTAGGTGATTCATCAAGTACCTGGGTTACTGTATCTGTAGTGCTTTTCTGGGTACCAGCAACAGTGTTTTACTCTCAAGTACACGTTTCACTGAGGTCACAGCTGCATTCATCTATGAAGCAGCTATAAATATATATATTTATATATAGTTATTTATTTGCCAAAGTCAGCCCTACGTTTTACAACATACTATTCTTTCATGTGCTGAGAGATCACCTTTGCTATGTATGAGAAAAGAAGACCAAGGCTAGAAAGCAGCCTGTCTGGAAAGTTGCCTGTCGCTCTGCTCCACCAGGCAAAGGCTTGGCCTATGTTACTGCTCCTCAAGCATTTAAGTGAATGCCTGTGGAGGGATGTGGCCTTTGTGTTGCAGCATCTTTCTGGAGAAAGCTTAAAACACTTCGGGGCTGAGAAGTATTTACTTGTGTGGGACTCCTGAATGCAGAGTTGGACTCTCTATTTTGTTTTCCATATTCAGTGGGCTGCTGTAGGAAAATAGATTCCTTGGGATAACCTCTCCACTTTGCTTTTAGCATTAAGCTCCTCTGGGTGTCTGGTGGTTTTCCCTGTATATGTACTCAATACCTGGCTCTTTCCTTACATAGCAGCTTTGAAGTCTGCTTTTTATTGTAATATGGAAATGCATATACAGAATATTCTGAAATGTATTAATCAATGATTAAATCAGCTTGGTAGAAAAATAACTCCCTCTTTTTTAGTTATGTAGTACATCTTCCACTGATCATTTTCCTCATTCCTCCACCTTCAGGTCTGAGTCTTGTGGCAGTGCAGTCCTGTTGAGCTCAGTGGCATTACTTCCACTTGATAGCAAAGCCAAGGCTCTGAGCTTCATCAGAATTGTTTCTGCTAGTCACTTTTTTTTTGTTTCATGGCTCGTTTGATTAATTTCTCTGTTCAGCATCACTGTTATCCTGGAGCTGAGATCCAAGTGGATTAAATTTTTTTTTATTTTTTTTTTACTTTTAACAAGTAAATACATATGCACACTTCAGCTGTCTGCCTTCATCTGTTCAATAGCAGGAGACTTGAGCCTTCTGGCTTTGAGGGCTCAGCTCTGAACCTGCCTGGAGATGACCTAGTCTCAGCTGTCCATCCCTTCTAGTTCTTGTGACCACTTGTGGTTCTCCTTCTGGTTTTTTGCAAGAGCAAGGATGAGGACCACAGCTAGGACTTCCTTAGTGCCATCCGATACTACTAGCTTTTCCCTCAAAAATCTTTCTTTTCTGTCCTTAGTTTTGTTCTGTTGCCATATCCCCCTTCTTGACTCCCTTTGGTTTTGCCTCCCTCACTTCAAAAACTGCCAGTGCCTCTTGTATTCCAGTCAATCCCAGCTTGCTTCATAAATCTTACACATAAACACAACAATCCTTTAATCTGTGACTGGCATGCAACCTTTTTGGGAATTAAAGTCAAGCTTGACTTTGTCTTGAGGATACTGGTTAGAAATCACACAATTAGCTGTATCTAATTGTTGTAGGGGTTTTGTGGTTTTTTTTCACCTTCCTATCCTCTGTCTCTGTGTCTACGGTAGGGTTTCTGCCACTACATGTCGATTAAAAAATTATGCTATGTTTTTCTATTCAAAAGACACTGCTGATCAAACATCTTAAATGTTACATCAGGTTTTAGCATGTACAGTACAAACAAACTAGAGAGAAAAGCCTAAGAACACTGCAGCCTACATTTTAAATGGGGGGTGTTGATGGGAAATACCCACCTTTAGTGAGGATAGGGAATGTGTTTAAACCACTGTGGCCACATAGTCTACTGAAGAGTGTAATCTATGCTTTAACTCTGTTTTCTCCAGTTTTCAGCAAATGCCAATCAGGGAATTATTTTCAGATGTGTTTCTTGGCTGCTGCAGCTCTGTTAAGAGGGGTCTTGTTCAGTTGTGTAGATGCAGTATAAACAGAAAAGAGCTTCTTAGACTATTTCGTTGAGCAGTTGTTATCTACAGAATCTGTGCAAGTACAGGTTTGTTCACAGGGTTTGAGTCATGCTGTATATCCTTAGGTGAAACTTTGCTTGTCCAGTAAGGAAAGTTCAGTGTCATGATTTAAGTGTGAATGCACAACCTGTTGCTGGGATCTGACCCACAGTGTAACTTTGATCTCTGACGCAGCAGTTCTGTGGTGTGATAGCAGTACATGTCACTGGACATGCAGATGCATTCATTTCATTTCACTGAATAATGAATGAAAAGATGTAGCTTCTTGTGAAGTCAGACTATGTTTATCAATTTGTGTTAAACATTTTGCCAGAGGACTACTCACTTGTTGCACCAGCTTGTCTGTCATGCCACAGTTCAGTGAGGGGCAGTGCAGGAGCAGGCACAGCTCTCCCTCACTGGGGTGAAGTGGGGAGGGCCCGGAGCTGGCTTTGGTGGTGGGAGGGAATGCAGCCATTGCTGCTGCCCCTGCTACCCTCCCACCTGCTCACTTCCAGAGCCCACCAAAATGGACTGGGTGATATAAGGCCTTATGAGGAGCGGCTGAGAGAGCTGGGGTTGTTTAACCTGGAGAAGAGAAGGCTGAGAGGAGACCTCATTTCTCTCTACAACTACCTGAAAGGAGGTTATGGAGAGGAGGGTGATGACCTCTTCTCCCAAGTGACAGGGGACAGGATGAGAGGAAATGGCCTCAAGCTCCACCAGGGGAGATTTAGGCTAGACATTAGGAGGAAGTTTTTCACCGAAAGGGCTATTGGGCATTGGAACAGGCTGCCCCGGGGGTGGTTGATTAACCTTCCCGGGAGGTGTTTAATGCATGGGTGGACAAGGTCCTGAGGGGCATGGTTTAGTGTTTGATAGGAATGGTTGGACTGAATGATCTGATGGGTCTCTTCCAACCTGTTTATTCTATGAGGACTCGGAAGGCAGGGGTCGGGGCTCACCTTCATGCTGGCACTGACTCACACACTTCGATTGGAGCAGCCTGGCCCACGTGTTCCTGAGATCATCTGCTGCCTTCAATGTGGTGATTTCTTTCCCTCTCTCTCTCTTTCTCTCTACCCCCACCCCCACTCCCCCATTAGCTCATTGCGTGCGTGTTGGATCAGATCCTAGGGACTTGGGTTGTTTTCGGGGATTCATTTCTGTAACTTTGTGTGGTTGCACCCCCCCCCACCATGTCTTTGTTGTGCGCCCTGGTATCTTGGTGTGTTTAGGTTTGCTGGAGCCAGAAATAAATACTGTTTTGATATTCACCCTGGGAGTGACCTTATTGGCCTCTGGATTGCCACACTGACAAACGAATCCACTTTCCCCACCCCCCATCAGGGCCGGACACTTCTAAATTTTAAATGACATTGCAGACAGTTTTCAAAGGAAAGACCATGTGCTTGGTGAAGCTGCAGATTAGCAAAGCAGCTAATGGATCGTGTCTTATCTGATGTAATCGTTTAACTTTTGATCAATTAAACAAGCATTGCTCTAGGGAAATGCAGTGCTCTGGGTCATCATTGCTGTGTGAAAGAGGGAAATTAGCTTTAGAAAAGTATTCTGTAGAGGATAAATTTGGTCCAGTTCAGATTGATAGTAAGGTTCATTCTTCTTCAACTAGTATGGGGTACAGCCACTTCTCTCTATATTACAGAGCCAAAGGATGAGTGTAATTTGAAGAATGTGTATACCAGTTCAATAAATATGTGTTGATGTGCTTAATTTCATTTTTATGAACCAGAGTCAACTCTCCTGGGATTTGCTGTCAGGCAGTAAGAGATAGTATATCAAAGACTGATTATACTTAAGCATGTATGTTACTCCATTAATAAAATAGTTTTACTGTTGCCTTTTGTCTGCTAATAAATATGGCTTTTGTAAGTAAGTTAATTTTCTTATAATTAGGATCAACATTGTCAGAAATTGTTTTGTTTTTTTCATAGCCCATTGAATCAAGAACAAGAGATCAGCAGAGCTTCTGCAGAACTCTGATAGCAGTATCAGCATATGGGCCATTTGTTCTTCCAGTCTTTTTTAACACGGCTATCAAGTGGTAGGGAATATAAATGGCAGGTTCTTATCACGGCTTTATTCTTGGTTCTAGGCTCTTACATAGGGGTACATTTGTCCATACACAGGCACGCAAAATAAAGTGCCTGTTTCATTTTATGTGTAAAAGGTGAAAGAGTTACTAGTGTCACATCTCAGAGGGATGTCCTTTCAAGTCATAATACTGGTTTATCTTTGAAGATCCGCCCAGCAAATGCAGTGCTTACCACTGAATGAGTTGTTTCAGAAAGCTTACTGGCTCTTAGGAAGTGGAGAAATATGAGGGAGGGGCAAAGATCATAGAACTTGAAGCACAGTATAAATATAATGACTTTTTTATAAGTAGATTCCAGGTTAATTGAGGCTGGAAATTTGACTGAGTTTCTAACCATTTGGGGCATGTAACTGATGCATAAGCTTACAAGCACATCTTTTGGAGGCAGGGAGCCTGAACCAGTTCTTCATTCTCTGTGTTTGGTTTATTATCAAGGTAGGGGCAACCCTAGTTTGAAATTTTTCAGGTGCTCATTACTATCTGCCCTAGGTTGCAGAGAGGCTGGAACACCAGTCTTTGTAATGTTTTATGCAGCATGTTNGAAGAGGAGACTGAGAGGAGACCTCATTGCTCTCTACAACTACCTGAAAGGAGGTTGTAGAGAGGAGGGAGCTGGCCTCTTCTCCCAAGTGACAGGGGACAGGACAAGAGGGAATGGCCTCAAGCTCTGCCAGGGGAGGTTCAAGCTTGATATCAGGAAAAAGTTCTTCACGGAAAGGGTTACTGGGCACTGGAACAGGCTGTCCAGGGAGATGGTTGAGTCACCTTCCCTGAAGGGGTTTAAGGGATAGGTGGATGAGGTGCTGAGGGGCATGGTTTAGTGATTGGTGGGAATGGTTGTACTCAATGATCTGGTGGGTCTCTTCCAACCTGGTTGTTCTATGATTCTAAACAAAGCCATAATGAGATATTCCTCCATCCTTTGGCAGTCATCTGTGTAGGAGGCAAAACTTATCTTTGATGCCTTGCTTGTTTGCCATTCATTGGTCTCAAGAGCTTCATAAACATTCAGCAGTTGAGCCTTCTGTCTTCCAACTGGTATTTTAGTCCTCTTTTGAAAGGAAGAAAAAAACTAAGCCACTGAGAATTTAAAAATGGTGCTGACTTTTAGCCTAGATGATTTAGACATTAAAAATAAAAAGTAAATTCAGGTACTATACTCCTAGTACAGATGCTGTTTTAATTCTGGTGGTTCATATGACTGTAATTATGTATTATAAAATAGCCTTTTCCTGTTTCTTCTGGCTCTGGAGAAAACAGGTGCAAAATAAGCAAGGCAAGGATGACCATGAGGGGGAGGCCTATGTGCGCCCTCCCTGGGCCCTCTGTTTTAGTTTACCTTTTCATACAAGTTAAGCTCTTGGGGCTTGATCTGGGAAATGGCTTTGGGGCCAGAGGACAGCCTGGTGCATCCGTCCTACTTGTGGTCAGGTGTAGTTTTCTAGGCTGTCACAGTCAGTGCGTGGAGGCAGAGGTAATGACTGCTCACATCTCCCAAATACATTTTTGTTGGGCCTTAATTGCCCCAAGAAGGGCTTCTAGATTTATGGGCTTTGTTTTTTCTCTGCTCTTCTGGCCCAGCAGAGTCTTTGCTGTGCAGTGTCAGCAAAAGGAGCAAGTGCCCATCAACTCAATGCCACCAGACCTCACAAGAGCAGTTGTTAGGTTCCTGTCAAACTTTAAAGAAGACAGGTTGAAGATGGGTTGCTTTCAGGTTCAGGGGCAGCAAAATGGGTGTTTTCTCTTTTGGCATGAGCAACTTACTCAGGCACTCAGTTTGAGACTAAAGCAGAGTATATTAATTGACCTTGCCTTGCTGATCACGTCAGATCCTCTGACTTGCTTAAATAAATCCTGCCTACTTGTCATCAGAAAAGCATGTAACTGTTCTCACTTGCAAAACAACTGATTATCTATCTGTAGAGCATCCTCTTCTGGCCCCAATTAGAGGCTGAAGTCTATGTGACTTATGCATTTTATGAGTGAAGGCTTGTTAATTGAGCATGTAAATGTGTAATTGTTGGTACAATTACCCAATTGATTTTTTTTTTATTTGCATACCAATATGGGAGCACAGTCATGAAGCTGGCCAGATTTTCCAAAACCAGATGCTTAATTAAATATGTGCATAGAGCATACAGATGTGAACATTCTTAAAAATATCAATCTAGTTGTGGTAACCTCCTGTCTTCTTTTGGTATATGGATATGCTAATCTAAATGTTTTCATCTGAGCCTACCATGTACGGTAATTTCTGTGTTACTTCTGTCCTTTTTCCTACTAAATACATTTCATTGGTGTGGGAAATGGCAGTCACCATAGCAATTGTTCAGAGGCTGCTGTTAATGTATATGCTAGGTTTTAGTGGTGTGTATTTTTGAGGTGGCTTTAAAAGAAGTCTGTAGAAAGGTAGTTTCAATAACATGCAAAAAGTTCCTTAATAGTGGTGGAGCTGTGCCATGGTTGTGTACATGCAATTGACAACTTTATCTGGCCAAAGGCAGTCTGTTCTTATTCATAGACCCACAGAATGTTTTGGGTTGCACAAAACCCCTAAAGACCATCTAGTCCAACCCACCTGCAGTGAGCAAGGACATCTTTAACTGCATCAGGTTGTTCAGAACCGCATCCAACCTGATCTTGAACACATCCAGGAGGCTTTGCCTCCCAGGCTTGTGATGATGTTGTAAATAATGCCTTGGGCGGGTGTGCAAAAAGGTCAGAACTGGGGATGCTGTTTTAACCTGAATGAAAACTACTCCCCTATCACCCTTTTTTCTTTATTTCTCTGCAGATGTCGCTCCTATGAGGATTGCTGTGGTTCAAGATGCTGTGTAAGAGCTCTCTCTATCCAGCGACTATGGTATTTTTGGTAGGTCAAAGCATATGGGAATTTCATGTTTCTCCTGTTCTTGTCTTGTTTGTAGGACTTAAATCAGGGTATTGTATGCCCCAGTATTTTAAAGTAAAGTAGGTACAAGTATGCAATAATGTATATGTGTACATATAAATCCAAGACTTCAGCTTTTTGCTTATAAAATTCTCCCAATGTAGTGAGAAAACACTGCAACAGGAGGTCATTCATATCAGACTGACCTTTCTGGCTTCTTCATCCTGCTGGTCTGTATAGGCAGGGTCCTGCTTTTATCCAAAATTGTTAAATTCCTTATGCCTGTCCTGGCTAATACCAAGTGGCAGTGTTTGTCCATTTTTGTTGGGCAGTCACTTTTAAAAGAGGATTGCATAAGGAGGATTGTGCATTTATGCAGGGTTTAAGATATTCTTGCCAACTGAGTTGAGGCTTCAATTAAAAAGGAAGAGAAGTACATTTATGACTATGAGGATTTCATTGGAGATGACAGCAAGGGAAAAGAAGGCAGGAAGATTTGAGTTTGTGAAACCAGCAGCTCAGTAATCTGGATAAAGCTTAAACTAATCACTGTTATATGTGTAATGAAAAAATAAGGTAGATTCATTTTGGGGAGGATTTTAAGAAAGCACCTGAATAAAACCTTCTCGTTACAGTAGAGAGAAATCAAAACGTCTCCTAGAAAACCTGCTTTCAGGCATTTTTATGTAGAATTTGAAGTCTGCTTAAAATAAAAGCCTTCAAAATTGAAAAATAAACACTGAAAACAGAAGCCTGATATATACTATAATACAGGGATTTTCCAAAGTTGACTGTGGGATTTCAGTGTGCAATCCTTAGTGATATAACTGAAGAGCTCTGCATCTCAATCCCTGGGGTGACGTCGTAAATCTCCGTTTTCCTGTTCAGAACAAATCCTTTGCAGGAATGCTGCCAAAAGCGAATGTATTAATATTGGCTCAGGGAAAGAGGACCTCCTTCTGCTCTCATTTCCACTGTAGAAGCAAGAACAGAATTTGACCCTTTGCATGAAATACCTCTCACTGCTGGGCAATGTCACGCTTTTTCTCTTGGGCTCGTGCGATTGCTCCAGAGGAGATAAGCATGGTGTGTAGGCTTGACTGTGGCCGACTTCAGTGGCCTCTGGCTAACTTTCGTCCCTTCCAAAATAGCACAGTTTTCATTTTCTTCCAGTTAAGGGCCCTGAATTGAGGTGGCAATTACAGGCAGAAGAACTATTTGGCTCTACTGGGACTTGCATCAGTCACTAGTGTATCTGATAACTGATCAAGGAAATGCAGTGAAAGTCACTGTCTCAAGAAGAAAATCTTGCAAAATACCATTGTTTCATATGTTTCCATAGATCAGGGCGAGGGAATGATGAAGACAGTTTAGTCAGGCTGGAAAAGGAGCCGAGACAGGAAGAACTTAAGCAAAATGGTGTCCTTTTCCTTGAGAATGTATACTCCATCTGGGAAGCACGAAGAAGAGTTTGTCATCTTCAGTGCTGAATGTTTCAGCCTTCTAGATTAAACTTAAATGCCAGCTACCATATTTCCTATGGGACACAAAATTACAGTGTTGAGTGATTTAAGAACACCTAAGAATTTTCTTTTAAGGGCAACTGAAGAATAACAGTCCTTTTTGTACAGTCTTGCACAAACCTCCTGACCAGCCTCAATGCTGTAAAAACAAGGCTTGTGTCCAAGAGATGCAGTTTGAAGCTATGTACATGGAATTTCAGTTCAGCATGCTGGTGGCAAAGGTCAGGTATGAACCTGAGTTTTCCATATTTTCAAGGCCATTTTAGTTTCCGATTTGTATTTTACATGTAAGAAAATATTGGCCAATAGCACTCCTTGATGAAAATGTGTAATATCCATAAATGCCCCAAGATATGACTATCTCAAGTGACATAGGCTTGCTCTCAACTGGCACCGTATTTAAGAAACCAGATAAAACTCATAGGCTGGTGATTGCTAGATGATATTCTGCTTCTGCAAATGGACAGTCTGGGTTTGAGAACTGCCTGAATGCAGGTGGATTTTGACTTGCTTCTTCTCTTTGCTTAGGTTCCTATTAATGATGGGAGTTTTGTTCTGTTGTGGAGCTGGTTTCTTTATCCGAAGGCGGATGTACCCACCTCCACTAGTAGAAGAACCTACTTTTAATGTGTCTTACACCAGACAACCAGTCAACACTGCATCAGGTCAGAGACTGCTAAAAAACAAGTTTCACTAATTTCCTACATTTGCAAAAGCATTTTAAAAGGGTGAGGTCAGGGGTTTTGTTTAGTTGTTTTTTGAAGCTGTTGGATTTGGACAAGGGATTGCACTGCACTTAAACCATGCATTCACCTCCTGTGATGAGTGAAGTCTTCTGCCTTCTAAGCAATATAATTCAGCTGTTGTGTACAAAAGTGTTTCTGAAACCCAGGATGACAGGACTTTCAGTTCCCTTCTGTTGTGGTTCCTGATACCATTACTGTTGTATGTTCATGCATAGAAGGAGGATAGCAGGCTCTCACTTTGCAGCATAGACAAAATGATAGGTATCCAAAATGAACAGTGATGCGAAGAAAGAGTTTTAATAAGGTTTATTATAATTGGCAGAGGTGAAGGAAAATCTAACATTTTTTCTTCCACAGTCTGGCTGTCTTGCAAGTCTTCTCGTTTTTTGTCTGCCTTCCATGCTCTCTGCTGCAGTTTTACTGCAGCAACTGGGAGAGTCCACAAAATAAGACCCACCTATAAGCAGAAGATTTTTGTGCCTTACGGGTGCATTTTGAATCTACCTGCCTCTTGTTGGAAGACCTTCTGCAGTGTTGAGGTTATACCTGAGTGCACATTCAGGTGCTTGCTGTCTCCTTGCCTCAGCAAGGCCAGTCTGAGATGTTTTATACCACTCTCCTGATTGCATAAGCCAGTTTGAATTTATGCTAGCAAAAGCACACACTTACATCTGTGCAGGCTCAGTTGGTACTCTCACACTTTTCCACCCAGGCTGTCATTTAATCACATGTTGCACTAGGAAGAGATGAAGCCAGATAATAATGAGCCTTTCTGACAGGCTTGGAAGTGAAAATGCAGCTGACTATTTTGTGATGGGAAGGAGGATTTGTGAAAATTTCTGTCTTCAACCTCTTTATCAAAAATCATCTTCTGAACTATTACAGCTCTGTGCAGTATTGTGACTGCCTCAAGACAACGTCCTTTGAAAAGTGTCCTAAAACTGTTTCTAACAAGCTGCAACAAGGAGAATTGTGCAGAGATGCAGCAGACTCTCCCTGCTGTCACACTGGCTGTTGCACACCTGTGTACTTTGCGCAGGCTTTGGAAAAGCTCTTTCTTGCATCCTTAAGCAGGCACTCATAGCTAGGCATTCCTCCTCTCTCTCACAGTTCTAAATAGATAAAAAGATATTACAGACACAAACATGACACTTTATTCTTGCTCCTTTTATTTAAATCCTAAGAGGGTTTTTTAGGGCTTCCATTCTGGATCTATTTTTCTGCTTGACTGAACAAGTGTTTCCACAAAGAGTATTTTTCAACAGCAGAGGGTTGAGAGTGAGCCAGACAAACTAAACTAATATTTTTAAGTCTGAGAAATAACCTCAAGATTATGTGAACAGGGAACATCTTTGGCTGGATTGGCAAATACCCAATTTAATTTTAGAGCATGGTTTTATTTTTTTCGTGACACTTGATGGAACATGAATTGTGGGGAAATATAAAATAAGCACAAGCCCTTTGATGCTTATACCACCTGCTTCCAGACAGTTGCTGTTACTTAAAAGCTTCAGGTTCTGAGCTAACCCCACCAAACTTTTGTTTTAAACATTTTTCTCCTAGGAATGTTCAACAGCAATAGGAATTAGTAGTCAACTAAATTCTCATTTTCTGCTAGCTCCTTTTCCAGATTTGGTAGAAGCAGCCTGTTCACTGTAGTAGAGATGGAGCTCTTGAAACGTGTCTCCTTGCCCATCACTCTTAGTCCCTGCAGAGGTAATGGCAGCATCTTCTGCCATCGCAGCAGCAGCCTGGAAGCAGGAATACTTTTCCTGTGGGCCTGATGGGGAAAATGGATTAAACACCTGACCTACAAGCAACATTTGGCAGATTTGGTGGTATCTTTTCCTTCAACCCAGGCCTCCATAGCCCCAGACTGGCAGTTCAGGTACTAGAAAAGGTTGAGTCCCTTTGTAGACACTTAACAAATAGCTAACTCAGTTGGTCTCACAAGGAAGTTGATATTCAGGTGTTGTTTCCTGAAGTGTTTATTGTTCTAAAAAAATATCTCAAAAGATTGTCAACACTTGAGACCTCCCACTCCCCATTCAATAATAGTAATAAACAGATTTTTTAATGAAAA
Source organism: Piaya cayana (assembly GCA_013389865.1). Lineage (NCBI taxonomy): Eukaryota > Metazoa > Chordata > Aves > Cuculiformes > Coccyzidae > Piaya > Piaya cayana. The sequence continues at coordinate 93,650 of WAAB01009920.1, forward strand.
CAGTTATTATCCTAAAGAGCAAGCTGCAGTGAGTTCCCTCACCTTGTCCCATTCCCCTATGCAGATGAAACTACAGAAATGCAGTTTTAACTTGAAACCAAAACTGTTTAAGAAAAAGCCTCAGCAGAAGGTGTTAGCCCGTACTTCAGAGAAGTAGGACTCGACTCCTGCTCCCAGCCTGGCTTTCCCACAGCTGTGTGCTGGTGCTATATATGGAAGCAGAACAGGGGCTTCTTGTTGCTGTGCAAAGGAAGAGAGGCTGCAGAGCAGATCTCTTTACTCAGACAGGCAAAAAAAAAAACTTACTGTGGTGGTGTGTTAAAAATGATTGTGTTAAGAAGGAAATATCTGTGTTAAGAAGGAAATATCTGTGTTTCCAATCTACTTTTCGTCCTCTTTGCTCCTGCGTGTCCAAAGCTCCCTAGGCAGACTGCCCAGTCTCTGGGACCGTTTGCATCCCCATGCCTTATGGCTCAACCCCTGTGACATGTTTGAGGGATCAGTGTATAGCTCCTTCCTCAATGCTTGAAGTATTATGGTAAAGGATGCTTAAAGCTTCAAGAAACCTGTATTCCTTCTTTGTCAATACTAAGTCCTAGAGTCCTTAAGTCACGGAAAGGAATGATTGAAGGGAAAATCCCTTAAAGGCTGTGTCATTATAGGAAAAGCAGACTAGTACCAAAAGAAGAAAACCTGTTGCTCAGCCATGACTCTTTTTTTCTCAGTCCAGCTTTATTTAAATAGATGGAGAGAAAAAGAACATTAATGTCCCTCTTGAGATAGAGACAGACTGTTACTTTAGTTGCTGGAATTACATAAAGTAATCTTCAACCACCCACTGTGATATCTGAGGACGGTTAAACGCCACCTTTGTTATTCCTCATGGCAGCAGTCTCTGTTACTCCTCATGTGTCATGGCTCAGGAATTTTGCGTGTGATTGTATGTTTCCTTTCCTTGTCCCAGCAGTCTCCAACATAATTTCCTAAATTTAATCTGTTTGAAGCAATCTCACCCCATTGTGTTAGCCAGCCATAATTGGCTTCAACTTGGCTTATTGCTTCATACACATATACTCATTAGCTGAATCGTGCCTAGAAGGGAAATTATCTATTGGAGATCCACTCCAGTTTATAGGCTGATCTAGCATGGCACAAAATGATCATAGAATCATAGAGTCATAGAATAGTTTGAGTTGGAAGGGATCTTAAAGATTTTCCAGTTCCTAATCCCTCCCCCCAGTGAAGGGCAGGGATATCTCCCACCAGACCAGGCTGCTCAAGGTCCCATCCAACCTGGCCTTGAACACTTCCAGGGATGGGGCATCCACAGCTTTCCTGGGCAACCTGTGCCAGTGCCTCACCACCCTTATTGTGAACAATTTCCTCCTTATATCTACACTAAATCTTACCTCTCCAATTTATAGTCATTCCTCCTAGTCCTATCACTACATGCCCTTGTAAAAAGTCCCTCCCTAGCTTTCTTATAGTCCCCTTCAGGTACTAGAAGGCTGCTATAAGGTCTCCTCAGAGCCTTCTCTTCTCCAGGCTGAACAACCCAACCTCTCTCAGCCTGTCTTTGAATGGGAGGTGCTCCAGGTGAGCTATGAAGTCCTTTCATAAGATGACACTTGAGTCAGGGCTGCAGTGGAGATCTCTTTGCCCATCTGGGTCCACAAGCTCTCCTCTCTGCAGGCATGGCAGGTTTTTTGTCCAGGGAACTGAGCAGGGCTTGCCGTTTCTCCTTTCAAAGAGGCGCAGCTTGGGGCAGCAGTACCCCTTGTCTCACTAAATGGTTTCCATTGCATGCAAAATCAAAACTTGTCAGTGAAATCTTAACAAGTGAATGTGAAACCCAGGCTCGCAGGTCTACTGGAATGGGTGAAAGGTGGTCTTCTGTCTAATAAACACTTTGAGAAAACTTCTCTTGAGTGTACAGAGCAGAGTCTTTGGTAGAGCACAACCTGATGCCACTGCCATTGTTTATACCTTTTCTCTCCTTTTCTTTCTTTCAGGGTCACAACAAACTGGAGTGCCATATTACACAGATCCAGGTGGACCTCTGATGAATCCCATGGCTATGGCTTTCCATGTCCAGCCCAATTCCCCACAAGGAAACCCGGTTTACCCACCCCCACCTTCCTACTGCAACACACCGCCTCCCCCTTACGAGCAGGTGGTGAAATCCTCCACATGAGGACTCTGTGGCTCTCTGACCTGACTGTGTGAGAACAAGATGCCATTGCAAAATGACCAAGATGGAGGGCATCTGTCCTTTTGAACACTTGCTAGTTCTCTGAGTCCTCTCTCCCTCCCCTCCCTGCACCTTTCCTCATTAAAGTTACTTGCAAAGGGGTGATTTTTAAATTTTTTTTTGTAGAAGTGGGTTTTTTCTTTGCCTTCAAAATGAGAGAAGTTGTCTTTGTAATGCTTTTAATGGAAACCTATATTTAAAACCTGTATGTCTTTCTCTTTATTTATTGTTCGTTTCAGTCATGGGGTTAAGTGCATTGTGACAGGCTACTGATAACAGTTATGCAACCCCAGAGTGATGTGTGCTTTCCTAAGACTCCATAGCAGAAATGCCCTCATCTAAGGGAAATGACAAAAGAAAGAAAGTTGAAAAGGCAGGGCAGTGCTCTTACCAGAAATGGTGGCCACCATCTTTTTCTTACACGGTTTTCTTGAACAACTTGGGTCTGATGCACAACAGGCAGGTGCTGCTACTCTGCAGTAGTGGAAAATCTCCACCTACCTCTTGTGTGGCACTGAAAGGCTGAAACATTAAATACATATATTGTACAGAAAAATTAGACAATGAGGCCTTCAAAAATAATATTTAAAAAAATTCCCTAGTAGTTAAAAAAGTCATAAAGTTAACACCTAACCACAAACATATCACTCATTCTTGATTCTCAGGTGCTGTGTCAGGGGCAAGATTGCATTGCATGAGCCTGTCCATACAGATTTGTGAAAACCAGGCAGCCCTTGCCCACCCACCCCCCACCTCCCCGCACCCCAGCTCTTACAGTCTCAGTACCCTTATGCTGGAGGTTACAATTCAGTATGTTTCCCAGTTAAGCTCTATCAGTCTATTACCAATGTGCTTAGTTTTTATAGACCTAAATAAAGCATGTATTGGATGCCTAGTCTCCTATTCACATATGAGACAGTCAGTCCTCTTTACTGAGTGCCTCACGTTGTACGCGATCTGTTTGCACAGGTTGGGCTAGCCAGATCACGAAATCTTGTAGCCAGCTTAGGGGTGAAGTGTTGGAGATGACTGCCCAGTCTCCTGGAGCACAGGATCAGAGGAGTTGCAAAATGCTGGCATCTGCTATGCAAGTACTGGTAAGNTGCAAAATGCTGGCATCTTCTATGCAAGTACTGGTAAGGCTGTTTTGTTAAAGTTCATGAAGGTTCAGAAGGGAGACATATTCTACATGAAAACAGCTGCTGTTGAGTCAGAGACCTTCTTTCAATCTATTTGCTTTATCCCAGAAAAGTTCTGTTTTGGAGTGACCTGCAAGTGTAATCTGGCCTGGCTGTCTACTGCCATGGATCCCTTGAAATGCATCTTCCCTTAGAGCCACCCTCTAAAACTGCAGAGGGCAGCAGGTTTTTCTTGTTTTTCAAATGGTAAAGTACCATTCATGAAATAACTACAATATTCANATGAGACAGTCAGTCCTCTTTACTGAGTGCCTCACGTTGTACGCGATCTGTTTGCACAGGTTGGGCTAGCCAGATCACGAAATCTTGTAGCCAGCTTAGGGGTGAAGTGTTGGAGATGACTGCCCAGTCTCCTGGAGCACAGGATCAGAGGAGTTGCAAAATGCTGGCATCTGCTATGCAAGTACTGGTAAGGCTGTTTTGTTAAAGTTCATGAAGGTTCAGAAGGGAGACATATTCTACATGAAAACAGCTGCTGTTGAGTCAGAGACCTTCTTTCAATCTATTTGCTTTATCCCAGAAAAGTTCTGTTTTGGAGTGACCTGCAAGTGTAATCTGGCCTGGCTGTCTACTGCCATGGATCCCTTGAAATGCATCTTCCCTTAGAGCCACCCTCTAAAACTGCAGAGGGCAGCAGGTTTTTCTTGTTTTTCAAATGGTAAAGTACCATTCATGAAATAACTACAATATTCATAGAGAAGACGACACTCATGGAAGTGAGTTCTTAAGTTTGGTCTCATTTTTTTCAGAAAAATGTAGTAGTTGTAGCACATCCACAGATATGGATGTATGACGATGGCATGAAGCTGGCTTGTGGAGCAGTGGGAGTGAATGGGGAGGTTGGGGAGCTGGTAGGGCTGTAGCAGACACGATGCTTCTGGCTTGAAATGACTCATTGTAGCTGCTCGAAAGCAGAGGTTTTTTACCTCCAGGTGATTAGACACATCCATGGCTTTAACTGTCTTCTCATTCTCTGGGTTTTTTTTTTTTTGTTGGATCTGTTTATGAAGCTGTCACCTCTCATGCATGATAGCCCTTTTGTGCACTAAATAACCTTTGAGAGCTGGAAAGAGCAGTATCATGAAATAGTGAAAAGGGTTTAAAATATTAGTTAGCCTTTTTATGCCATCTTGTGTTTGAGCCTTTTTATGCTATCTTGTGTTTGAGCCAAAAGCAAAAACTCCTCTCACTATCTCTGAAGCTGTATTTAAAAATTACTTTTTAAAAAAGCAATTATTAGAAGTACCTTGCATGCTAACTTTGAGCCTTCAGCTTTGAAAAATACCAATATTACAGAATCACAGCAAATCAAGAGATATGGAGCATACATAGCTTAATATTAATATTAATTTCTGTATTGCACATTTTTATTTTTTAAATTTTCTATTCCTTTCAATAAGAAGGAATATATTCAATATTCCTTCCATGTTCTGAAGCATTTATAAATCTTTCTAGAATCTTTCTAATGCTCTATTTCACTTTGGTGTTATGCCATTGTTGCGGAGGTTACAGAAATGGAAGACGTGAAATTGGTCAACATAGCCATACAATACCTTTATGTATTTCAATGCAGGCCAAGAAAAAGAAACTGCTGGCCTCATGTGCAACTTTGGCTAAAGGCTGCTATTCCTAAAAGCCATATCTTGACTTTTTAAGCCTGGGTATATTTGTGGCCCTAAATTTTGGCATTTTAAAATATATAAAAGATATTTTGTCTAGGCTCTGTTTCATTCTGAATCTGAATATCCACATTATAAGAAGAGTTTGAAACTTAAAAACTTAAAATTTAGTAATGGATCTGAAACNTATTTTTTAAATTTTCTATTCCTTTCAATAAGAAGGAATATATTCAATATTCCTTCCATGTTCTGAAGCATTTATAAATCTTTCTAGAATCTTTCTAATGCTCTATTTCACTTTGGTGTTATGCCATTGTTGCGGAGGTTACAGAAATGGAAGACGTGAAATTGGTCAACGTAGCCATACAATACCTTTATGTATTTCAACGCAGGCCAAGAAAAAGAAACTGCTGGCCTCATGTGCAACTTTGGCTAAAGGCTGCTATTCCTAAAAGCCATATCTTGACTTTTTAAGCCTGGGTATATTTGTGGCCCTAAATTTTGGCATTTTAAAATATATAAAAGATATTTTGTCTAGGCTCTGTTTCATTCTGAATCTGAATATCCACATTATAAGAAGAGTTTGAAACTTAAAAACTTAAAATTTAGTAATGGATCTGAAACATTGACTGTAACTTTTAAGTATAATATTGGAAATGAACTGGCTCATAGTGGAAGATTCCTGAGAGACTCTGTTGCCATTATAATTTTTATTCCCGTTTAATGTTTCTAGGCAAGTCTCACTGCTCCGAGACCTACTTATTCCAAATAGCAACAATAAGATTTTATGAATCTGAAAACAAGTCAGTTTGAACAGAGTTAAATTTGCAGTGGTGCCAGCACTCAGTTTCTGAATGTTAGCTCATGGGGAACAATGAAGTTATCTTATTGCAATTCAAAATACAATAATTAAAACCAACCCTCTCCCCTCCCCTGTCCTCTCTCCTCCCCTCCTCTACCATTGTCTTTGATTTAGTATTAGTGGAGAGAGATGTTTTACTTAATTGCACTGGACCAGCACACCAAAGGCCTTTTTTTTCCCTTCTGAACTAAAAGGTTCTACTTTAAATCTGGATTTGCTCCTTGCCAACCCAGGGTTCGCTATCAAGAGTTTAAGCACATTTACACTTCCGACAGGCACTATGTATCTCACCCTGTGAATCAAAACCCCTTAACAACAATCAGTTTTAAGTGCTGCTTCATTTAATGAAAATTACTTCTACTCTAATCCTTCCAATGCTTTTTCTTCAAAGAAGATTCTTTTTCATTTACCACTTTAATGAAAATTCATAGGCATTTTTGAGGGACCTTCACTGCCATGTTTGATTGCTCAGGTTTCATCATGTGTTTAGAATGACACTGTATTTTTTTTAAGGAGTTTTGATTACTTGAACGTATTTGACTGTACAGGAGAATGAAGAGAAACAGAGTCTGACTGGGTTTCTGGGTAAAGAGGAATGCCCCAGGCACCTTGGGTCATCCAGGCTTCTACTCAACTAATGCACTCTACAGGGCATCTGCTTACAGCGATGGAAGAGGCCACTAGCAAATGTGGGCTTGAGGAGACCTCAGTGCCTTTGTGTAAGTTAGGAAAAAACATCTTCAGATATTTCCTGAGGCAGAGGTCTTGATGTTATGTAGCTAAGCACCTTTTGCTTTAAATTCTCTGTTAACTCACTTTGTATTTTGCAATAACATTTCATAGCTCTCCTTGTTTCCAAGGATGCATTTTCAGGGTAGCATGTCAGGCTGATTTTACTCTCTGCTTTCAGCCATTGTTTTGCTTCAGCAATGGTGGATTTTAAATATTAAAGATGCATTGCTGTTGTGATCATGGAACTGCAGCAAGAATTCAAAGAAGGTTTTTTTCTTCATGGACAAGTGAAGGGGACAAATCTGGAAAATATAAGACATCTCATTGCTTCCTGGCTGTGCATAAAAACCAGAGAAGTGCTGCAATGTGAAATTGCAGATCTCTATCTGCAACTTTATGCTGTTGAAAAGTAACTTTTATTCTGCTTTCCAAAGTAAAAGCAAAACTCTCAAGTACTGAGAATACTGTTAAAATAAGCATGTATCACTAAGCTGAGTGGTGTGCTACTATGATGATTGCTAACAGGAGGAGTGAACGCAACACCAAATAAGCAGGAAAGGAAAGACACTTCTTCATATTTGGAAAAACATTATCTCCAACTGAATTGAATTGTGAACTGCCTGCCAACTTATATAGTTAATGTAAAAAGAAATTAATTAGACAGATATATCCATCTACAGTACTGTAACAAGCCAACGAGCTCTTTTTTTTTCTCACATCGGAAATCTGTGCTGAAGTGTATCTCCCTGGAAGCCCACCTGCCTGACTGCACCGAAAGATTTACATCCTAATGATAACCAAAGCCATGAACAGTGAACACCCCTTTTTTTTTACCCTAAATTTATAATAATTAGATAGGAACAAAATCAAACTGCNAAGGAAACACCCCTTTTTTTTTACCCTAAATTTATAATAATTAGATAGGAAAAAAATCAAACTGCACAAATCTGAGGGCTAAAATAAACTTTTTTTTTCCTCTTTTTTTTAAAAATATCAGACTTAGACAGACAGAAGATTTGCCCCAAAGCAACTGTTGGGATGTCTTCTCAGACACTTCCATAGTAAATGCTTCCCTGCACACACTACTTCCAGCCTAGGGAGACTTCAATTTAATCTTGCAGCTCTCAGCCTTTAACTGAAGAGTATCGTTCACGTTAACCCTAGGACAGATTGGTGACAAATCACCAAATTTTCCAAGGTCAATAAGAGCTTTCTGTTTTCAAAGCTTTTCTCCCTAACCCACAATGAGAAATTTCCTCAAGAATTGCTAACACAAGGTTACATTGAGATGCAGGAAAATACACAAAAGAAAAGAGAACAGAAATGTACTGCTGCTTTCTCAAACTGAAATCAATGTTTCACACTTCTTTATCTGGTAATAAAATTTTCAGACTTCTCAATATTTTACTTCAAATTTTAGAGATATTTCCTGTTGTGATTTGCAGTGTGTTGACTTCTTCAGTTACATCACCAAGGGGTTCTATAGAGCAACACTTATTACTCTGCCATCTATCTTACCTTAACCATTTTAAGTATTATTTCAGGAACAACCACTGCCAATAACTCAGAAGCCACATACCAGCACATCGACCTTTTCAAAGCTTAGATGCTATCTCAAATTCTTTTGCATTTCAGAGAAACAATTCCTTGCTGTGTGGACTAAAACTCTTTACCATTCAGCAAAGTTAGGTGCAGAAAGGTACCTCCGCTATTCCTTCTCCTTACTGACCAGGGAAATCATTACTATTGGAAAGATTACAGAACTTGAGATAAAACTGAAAATAAATGAAAATAAAAGCTATTTGGTTTTGCATTGCTAGCTGACAGATCATCTGTTGAGAGTGGACTCTGATAAGCCTATGAGAAAAATTGCACAGTAATATATATAATAACAGATCCTTTACTTTAACAATAGAATAAACATATGTCATACTAATAAGAAAAGAAATGTAAAAGTTCTTCCCATTATTTCTACCCTATTCAGCTATAAGAATATTAATTGCAGATGGCAAAGGAAAATGTCTTCTTTTATGTGCACAGCTGCATAGTTAAGTGGTGAACTTCAGATACAAAGTAAAACTCAAGAAGTCATGATTCAGTAACAACGTTCTACTGCTGCACAAGCAGATTTAAACCACAGAAATGAACACAAAATAAAATTCTATTTGTGCTTAAAAATATAAAGAATGTTCTTCCACTTCAGCATAACACTTGCTTAAAATCCCAGAGAAAGATCTCTTTTGCTATGAAGTTTATTTGTGTTTCCCCTCACCTCCCACCCAACAGAACATCAGGAAGGACTTTAACCAAAGCACTGGCAGTAGTGCCTTCACTGAAACACAGCTTGGTACTGTGATTTATACATCTGGTTGAAATGTCCAACCACTGGATGTCACCGTTATTCCGCCCAAAATAAGCAAGTATAGCCATGAGACCACCACCAGCCTAGAGTAGCTGTCCACTGCTAACTCCTCCAGAAAAAAAAAAAAAAAACAAAAAAAAAAATAAAACAACCAAAAACAAAAAAAAAATATAAAAAACAAAAAAAAAAAAAAAAAAAGCAACTTTGAAAGGTACAGTGAATTTTAAATTCAGGAGAAATGTAAGGAAAAACCATGCTTGGAAAGCAAAGTTTTAGAGAATCTGCAGTGCAAAGGAGTGCCAGTCTATGTTATTATGCCAAATTTTGTCTTTGAAAGAAACCAAAGAAAAAGTCGGCTTTTCCTTCAGAANGAAAGGTACAGTGAATTTTAAATTCAGGAGAAATGTAAGGAAAAACCATGCTTGGAAAGCAAAGTTTTAGAGAATCTGCAGTGCAAAGGAGTGCCAGTCTATGTTATTATGCCAAATTTTGTCTTTGAAAGAAACCAAAGAAAAAGTCGGCTTTTCCTTCAGAATGGGAAAAGGGAGAATAGGTCAATAGATTAATTCTACTTCTTCATAATCATTTCAACGTCTGCTTCAAATTTCATCTGATGATTTCTTTCAAATTAACAGTAAGTGTTAGGAATTAAAATAAACCCCTAAGTTCATAATGAGAGTTTGAAAATTGCCTAAAATACGCAAGCATAAGTAATAAAATTCTGTTCCTAAGTATCCTTAATTGCAGTGCCTAATTTCACTTTGTTTATGCTGTATAACACAGCATTAAATGAATTTTTAAAAGACTTGTACACATTCTTCAGTTCTCTTTTGCAGCTAAATATATATAATATTACTGAATTTGTTTACTCTTATTAAAATAAGAGGTCTATGTTATCAACATTGACTACACAGAAACTCTTAACTCTACTGTGATACACATTCAAATTCAGCACAGGACCTGTAATTCCAGTCAATATGTGAATTTGTTACTATACTTAAATGTTACGGTCTTGCTGCCCCTGTGCAATAATTGTTATACTTCTAATTAAACTTAGATCTGTAGAAAAGCTTAGAAAAATATTATTGTTATAATCGGGAACACAAAAATGCCTGGGACTCATAAATAGCAAAAGCATATAGAAAGCCTAACACTCAAGATATTCAGTGAGATAGTTACAGCACTAATATAAATCCCTAAATTTCATACCCTGATCCTTCCTTACAAAACACAGCTAGAGCTTTATTTTGAATGGTAGTACAGAAACAGAAGAGTAAGCAGTTGAATGTTGCTGCTTGTTAGAGTCTTCTCATGTAGTGCTTTCAGTGCAAGCTGCTAAGAACCAAAAGAAACATGATTTCATGTGGGCTTGGGAATTGACTTAACTGTGCGTTCTAAGGTGCCTTAGGAAAATTGAATAGCTGGAAACATAACTCCTGTGGAGAAGCTGCCACCATGGAATCCAGCTGCCTATTAGAGTCTTCTCTAGTAGCGCTTTCAATCAGATGCAAAGGACAACTAAACAGAATGTTTTAGTATAGGCTAGTGAATTGTAACACCACTATGCCTATTAAGACACCTCTACAAATTTTAGATATTTAAGGATAAGTACCGCAGGCAAGCTGCTATGATCAGATGCTCCTGCTTCTTAGAGTCTAAGCAGAATGTTTAAATTTTGGCTTGTGAGTTGTAACACCACTATGCCTATTAAGGCGCCTCTGCATAATTTCAGAGCTTTAAGTGTAAGTACCGCAAGGAAGTTGCTAGGATCAAATGCTGCCGCTTGTTGGAGTCTTCCAATGTAGCACTTTGACTACTTGCTGCAAAGCATGAGTAACACAACATTTTATTATAGGTTAGTGAATTGTGATTTAACTGTCCCTTTTATGGGACAAAATACAGATAGCTAAGCTGTTAACTGCAATCTGGCTGTTGGATATTTCATGCTAATCATAATTATTGACAGTTAATTTAAACTAATGATGCTATATTGCTGAACTCAGTAGTATAAAACTCTGAAATTAAAATAATGAAGTTTAAAATTGTAATAATTGTAAATTTTCACAAATATTATTATTGGAAGCTTGGTTCCAGCAGAACCCCAAAACTTCCATTGCAGTTGTAAAATTAATATTGTAATGCTCACACATTAAGCAAGAATTACACTTTGATCTGAGGCACCTACATTGTAAAACATGCATTTAGATAGAAAAGCCTAAATGATTTTTTATATTAGAAAAATCAAAATAATCTTAAAAATATAATTTCATAATATACTGTAGAATATATACTTAACTTGGACTCTAAGTCCATGAAAGTACAATTCTACAACTAGAAGTGGATCTGACTGAAAAAGTAAAGAGAAGTTTAAACCTAAGCTGTTATCAAATTCCAATATCCAATGAACATTTTGAAGAATAAAACACATTGTTCTCTAGAATGTCACCTGCACCAGCCAGCCTCATCACAAATGGCCTTTTAATGAACTAGTCAAGGATTTAAATTATCCAAGAAATTAGGAAAAAGCATTTTAAGCTTAAGACTCTTTTAAGCAATGAAAACCTGACATGTTGCCATTGAAAACAGTCCAGGGAAAAAGCAATTTCACCTCTTCAGACTCACCACTTACAGGGAAAGATAATGGCATTTCAGGCACCCCAGCTACTGTACCTTTCAGAGTATGCTCAGATGTCATCTTCCTTAATTGATTCTGGATGTGCAGCATCTCAAGTTGATCCTCCAGGCAAGAGAGAGTCTTTGGTCACTGAACAAACTGGATTACTGTATCTATCTTGGGCTAGTGCAAATCTGAAACAACAGGGAAGAGGTGAGTGAGAGAAGAAGATTTCCACAGCTAAAGAGATTTGTTTCACTAGGATAAATATTTTATTTACGCATTAGATTTTTTGGGGTTTTCTACTTTTTTTTTTTTT